>CM053574.1:2328679-2422393 GCA_028646485.1 Cryptoprocta ferox
GGGCTAGCACGGGAGGGGGCGGGACTGGCTCCTGGGGGCGGGGGCTAGCACGGGAGGGGGCGGGGTTGGCTCCTGGGGCGGGGCCAGGCACTTGGAGGGCGGGACTGGCTCCTGGGGGCGGGGGCTAGCACGGGAGAGGGCGGGGTTGGCTCCTGGGGCGGGACCAGGCACGTGAGGGGCGGGGCTGGCCCTGGGGGCGGGGCACAGCACTTGAGGGGCGGGACTGGTTCCTGGGGGCGGGGGCTAGCACGGGAGAGGGCGGGGTTGGCCCTGGGGGCGGGGCTAGCACGGGAGAGGGCGGGGTTGGCTCCTGGGGTTGGGGCCGGACACTTGAGAAGGCGGGACCGGTTGGGGGGGCGGGGCACTTGAGGGGCGGGGTTGACTCCTGGGGGCGGGGTAGGTATTTGGAGGGGGAGCTGGCTCCTGGGGCGGGGCCAGACACGTGGGAGGGAGCTGTTGGCTCCTGGGGGTGAGGCCGGAAACTTGAGAAGGCGGGACTGGCTCCTGGCAGCGGGGCAAGGCCCTTAAGAAGGTGGGAATTGGCTCCTGGGGGTGGGGGCCAGGCACTTGAGAAGGCGGGATTGGGTCCTGAGGGCAGGGACGGAAACGTGGGGTGGGGCGGCTGGGGGCTCGGACTGGGTGGGCGGGGTCTGTCACGTCCCACCTGGTCCTAACTGTGTGCCATGTCCCGACACGCTGCCTGTGTCCACCTGGCTCTATGGGACAGTTTCCTGTGGACTGGCTGCCTGCTCCTGGCTGTACCATCTAGGAAAGACTTTAATGGTGTCCACCGACCTGTTTCCCTGTCTGCCCATGAGACTGTATGTGACCATGGACGCCTGCCTCTCTTAGTCTCTGACTATGCCTGAGTGTCTAAATGACTCTGTCTGGGTCTTCATGTGTCTGGTGGTCTTTGTCCGTCTACCTGATTCTACCCGTTTGGTCCATCTGACTGGCACCAACTCTCTGCCTGCCTGTCTCTGGCCCTTGCAACTTTTTATCTTCTAGGACTGAATGTATCCCATGGTCCCTATTTGCTTGGCTCTCTCTCTCTCTCTTTTTAAATTGATATCCATATACTGTAAAATTCACCTTTTAAAAATGTACAGTGAAGTGCTTTTCAGTATATTAAAAAACTTGTGCAACCATTGCCACTCTAATTCCAGAACATTCCATCGTCCTACCCCACCTGCCTGGCTCTCTCTGTCTGGAATTATGTCTAGTGGTCTCTCCTTATGACTGTGTGTCTGAATTTACCTGTGTCTGGTGGTCCCTGGCTGTCTGTCTGCCCGATTTCTGATTTCGTCCTCTGCGACTAGCCAGCTGGGTCTGCCCTGTCTGTTTTTTTGGTCCCCATCTCTCTAACTCCAGTGACATGGGCATATCTGTGTGTCTGAATGTACCTGTGCCTGTGTCTGAAGGTTTGTCACCATCACTCTGCATATCTGGTTTCAGCTCTGGATCTCACGGTGCCAGAGGCTGGTGGGTGTTCTCGAAGCCCGTGCCCTTCACTTGCTCCAGCGGGCAGGACCTGCCTCCCCGACTGCGCCCCGCCTCACGGCGTCCGTCTGTGCGTGTGACAAATAGCTGTGTGGCTGGCCGGCTTTCTGAGTGAATGGATGGCCAACTGGCTGATGTCGACCTCTGTGGCTGGCTGTGTGCTTGTCTCATTGCCTGATCCTTTATTGTCCAGCTGTCTGTCTGGACACATGACTGCTTGTCTCTCTGTTCTGACTATCTGACCTTCTGGCTGCCTGTGTCTGACACTGACTGGCCGTCCAGGGCTCCCGGTCCCCTCTCCTGTGGCCTCTGGCCCTCTGGAAAGACCCTGCTGCCCCTCACGCACTCTCCTTGTCTTGGGGCAGGCTGCGCCTTTGTGAAGTTTTCCTCCCACACCGAGGCCCAGGCAGCCATCCATGCTCTGCACGGCAGCCAGACCATGCCGGTGAGTAGGACCCTGGGCCCTGGTGGTGGCGGGCGTGGGGGGAGAGGACTGCCCTGGGCCCTGGTGGCAGGCATGGGGGGGCGGTTGGCTTGCCTTGGGCCCTGGTGCCGGGCGTGGGGTGGGGACAGGGACGGAAACTCTCCCTACCGTCCCAGCCACGCTCGGCCTCTGGCTGGCCATCAGTGAGGCACGGGTAGAGAAGGAGGCGCACTCTGCGATGGTGGCGTGGCTGGGTGTACACATGTGAGTGTGTGATTGTGAACGCATGGAGTGTGCGAGGGTGTGTGCGTTCAAGTAAGTGCGGGGGTGTGCACGGATGTACTGCTGGTGTGTGGCTGCGTGTGTGATTACGTGTGGACTAGCACCTGTGTGTTCACATGTGTGTGTGAGAGAGCCCATGTAGGTGCGCGCGTGCCTGTGTGTGTGAGTGCACGTGTGTGCTTGTTAATGGGTGGAGTTAATGTGCACGTGAGCTGTGTGTGAGAATATGTGTGGATAAGTGTGCGTGCATGTGTGTGTGTTGAGTGGGTGTTTTGTGTGAGTCGACTGTGCAGTATGTCTGTGGGTGTGTGCACGTGTGTGTTTATACATGTGGGTATCGAGTGTGTGTGTGTGCGCGCGGGTGCCAGGGGCCGTGGGGGAACAAACGCATGTGTGTGCATCTGCAGGAATATGTGAGGGCAGGTGTGTGAATATGAGTGTATGTGCTTGAATGTGTGCACGTGTGATTGTGTGCGTCTGAATGTATTGTGTGAGTGCATGTGTGCAAATCTGTGTGATATGCATGACGAGTGTAAACGTGTGCCCGCATTTGTGAGTGTATGCATGTGTGCGAGTGTGTAAGCCTGTGTGGGTGGCATTCATGTGCGCGTGTCTACAAGCGTACGTGAGCATGCGTGGTGAGTATGCACGTGCGTGAGTGTGAGCATGCATAGTGTGTGTACGTGTGTGACTGTACGAACATGTGGGGTGTGAGTGTGAGTGTGTACATGAGCACACGAGGTGCGTGTGGTACATCTTAGGTGCACGAGTGTACGTGAGCACGCGCGGTGAGTGTGCGCATGTGTATGACTGTGTGTGGTGCACGTGTGAGCCCACGTGCATGGTGAGCAGGTGTGTGAGAGCGTGTGTGTGTGTCTGTACAGCAGGGTGTCCTGGACGGCAAGACCTGACGGGTGGTTTGGCTTTGTTGAGGCCAGAGGGGGATGTGTGGCGCGTGGGGAGTGACAACATGGGGGGGGGCAGCAGAGGAGCAGGGGGGCGGCGGGAGGGGCTGCGGTCCAAGGCTGAGGAGCACGGGCGATGCGGAGCCGTGGGAAGTTTGGACAGGGGAGGGAAGGTCGTTTGCACACGTCCCCCGGGCCAGGATGGGGGTGGGCAGGGGCCGGTCTGGCGCAGGGAGAGGCTGCGGAGGGCCCGCCAGGCCCCGGGAGCGGCCCTGCTCTCTAGGAAGGAGGCGCCGGGAGCCGCCATCGCTGTTCATCAATGTCCACATCTGCCAGGGCAGGACAGGCCTTCCAGAACCAACTCTGCTCTCAGCTCGTCTCAAAAATGGGCATGCAGGGGTGCCTGAGGGCCTCAGTCGGTTAAGCGTCTGACTCTTGATGTTGCCTCAGGTCATGTGCTCAGGGGTCTTGAGTTCGAGCCCCGTGTCAGGCTCTTCACTGACAGCACAGAGCCTGCCTGGGATTCTCTGTCCCCGTCTCTCCGCCCTTCCCTCCCCCTTTCTGAGGAGGTGTCTCAGGGAGTGAGCTCTCCATCAAAGGCACGTCACCCTCTCTGATGGTTGGTGTCTCACCTGTTCTCAGGTGTGAGTTATAGGTCCCCGTCGTTCCTCTCCAGCAGTCGGATTCCCCATTTTTGGGAGCGTGGCTGACGGTCCGGGTCCTCTACTGGGCCCCAGACACGACCCCCTGGGCCCGAACTCCCCACCTGTGCCCACAGGCGGCTGCACGGTCAAGTGCGAGACCCGGGATGCCGATGTCTGAGCTGTTCTCGCTGTGACGTGCATGTCCCGCAGCGGCGGGCCCACGGGTGGGATTGAGAGCTCCTGGCGTCTACACCGCTCACCCACGGGCCTGAGCTGGCGTGGTTCCAGGAACCCAGAGTCCTGGCTACCACCCTCCTTCTTTCCCTCCCCGCTCCCCGCTGCCCCTGCAGGGTGCCTCCTCCAGCCTGGTGGTCAAGTTTGCCGACACGGACAAGGAGCGGACGCTGCGGCGCATGCAGCAGATGGTGGGCCAGCTGGGGATCCTGACGCCGTCCCTCACCCTGCCCTTCAGCCCCTACAGTGCCTACGCCCAGGCTGTGAGTGACCCCCACAGATGCACTTCTCTCTCCCAAGGCCACTCGGGGGGTTCAGCTCAGTCTCTCTCTCTACGTTCTGTCGAGGGCCACTGCCTCTCTGCTCCTCTTTCTGTCTCTTGCCCAATCTGTCTGACGCGGGGGCCTATCCTGGCCGCGGCCGAGTCCCCAGATCCAGGCCGATTCCTGGGCCCCAACCCCAGCTGAGCCTGCCAGCCATGACCTGAGCCCCAGGCCCAAGCTGAACCCCGACTCTGGACTGACACGACCCCGTGCCCGGCCCCCCAAGGAGCCTCTAAATCCCGGCTGACTCCAAACTGAGACCCAACGCTGGCTGAGTTCAGTGTTGGCTGATCCCTGATCCCAGACCAAGCCCAAATTCCTGACTCAGCCCTGATCTGAAGACTGAACCCTGATCCTAGACTGACCCTGGATCCCAGGCTGAGCCCCAATTCCTAACTGAGGCCTGAGCCACGATAGCCAGGCTGACCACCCCCCCACCCCGCCCTCCAGTTCCCGGAGGACCAGGCCTCCCCCAGTGAGTCAGGACCTCAGGGCAGGTGCTACCCCGGCTGCGCACGCTGACTCCCTCTCCACCCCCAGCTCATGCAGCAGCAGACAACGGTCCTGTCCACGTCGGGCAGCTACCTGAGCCCTGGCGTGGCCTTCTCGCCCTGCCACATCCAGCAGATCGGCGCCGTCAGCCTTAACGGGCTGCCTGCCACACCTATCGCCCCTGCCTCTGGTGAGAGTCCGCCAGGGGCCTGAGGATGGGTGGGCAGGGCCGGGCCAGGGCCAGGGCGAGGCTCAGGCTCCCCATGGCGCTCCTCCGCCCTACAGGACTGCACTCGCCCCCGCTGCTTGGCACCACCGCCGTGCCCGGGCTCGTGGCTCCCATCACCAATGGCTTCGCAGGTGTCGTGCCCTTCCCTGGGGGGCACCCCGCCCTAGAGACCGTGTATGCCAACGGCCTTGTGCCCTACCCAGGTAACATGAGTGGTTCCCCCGGGGGTGGGGGTGGGGGGCCGAGGAGAGGGGGTGGGGCCCGGAGGGCGTCTCTGGGACAAGCATGAGTTCCTACGCCGTGGTGCCTGGGAAACAGAGGGGGTCTCATCTGGGAAGTCTGTGGGTCTCAGTTTGCTCATCTGGGAAATGGGGCACATAACATCAGACATCTCATGAGGTTGCCCCGACAATGAAATCAGTATATAAGAGGCTGACCGCGTCACCTGTGCCAAGAGCAGATCTTAATGATCAATCACTGCAGTTTAGGAAGATGTCAGTAGCCGCATCAGTTCATTCATTCATGCATTCAGTATTGACCATGCCCTGAGCTAGGCTCAGTCCTGCCTTTGTGAAGCAGGGGCCCCGTCTTTCCCTCACCTAGACCACAAGCCCCCGGCACGCGTCTGCCAGAATCTTGCCTGGGTGAAGTCAGTCATCTGTGTTTCCACCACTGAGGAGAACTCATTTTTATTTCGAAGGGATTGGAGCTCACGGGGAGTTTCAAAAATAGTACAGAGAGGTCCCGGTACCTCCAACCCAGGTCCCCCACCCCCCGCCCCGCTGACATCTTACATAACCGCAGCGCGCTGGGAACCAGGAACCCGACATTGGAGGGTACAGTGAACTCAGCAGGAGTTGGAGACCTTATTCGAAGTGCACCACATTGAACGTGCACTCGCCTGTGTGTGTGTCGGGCGGGGGCATTCTGTGCCATTTTATCACAGGTACAGATTTGTGTAACCGCCCCCGCAATCCAGATACAAAACTGCTCCATCAACACACAGTGATTGGTACATGCGACCCCACACCCCACCACCACCCCATCCCCTAGCAGCCTCTCTCCATTCGAGCAGAACCTTTTTTGGCCGAATTTTCCCCCAGAGGCACCAGCTCTGGTGGTCTGGATAACCTCTCCCCTCCCCTTACGTCCTCCCCTGGGGGCAGTTGGGCGGTCACAGCCACATGGGGGATGCGAGGTGTGGGAGTGCGAGAGAGGGAAAGGGATGTGGGTGGGGGGTGACCGGAGGCCGAGGCCTGAAGTCCTGGAGAATCCAGAGAACGAAGGGGGAGAGGGAGAGGGTCCGGATGGGGACACAGAGATGGGGGCGGCGGTTAAACCTCTCTGGAGTCCTGTTCGACTTCGCCATTATCTATCTGAGTGGCCCCGTGCCAGTTGCTTCACCTTTCTGAACCTCAGTTTTCCCACCCGTAAAATGGGGGCCATACCTGTAAAACGCTCATGCAGAGGTGAAGCTGGGGCGGCCGTTTGTTGCTCTCCTTTCGGCTCCTAAGCATGGGGGTAAATGGAAGACTTCTGCTGCCCTCGCCCCACTCAGCCCCTCCGTCTGCCCCGCAGCTCAGAGCCCGACCGTGGCCGAGACCCTCCATCCTGCCTTCTCCGGAGTCCAGCAGTACACAGGTACGGGGGGCAGTCCAGCCCAGTCCCGGGCGTGGCCCCGCCCCTCGGCCCCGGCTTCGCTCCTGGCCTAGCCACGCCCCTGCCCACGCACACCCTGGCCCCGCCCCTCGGCGGACGCCCTCTCCTTCGACCCCCCCCTTGCACCTAGCCACGCCTCCTACTTCTGGCCCTGGCCCAATCCCAGGTCTTGGCCCCGCCCCCTGCAGCATCTGGTCCCGCCTCTTGTGTCCTGCCAGGGCCCCGCCCTCAGCCGTGGCCCTGTCCGTCAAGCTCTGGCCCCACCCACTCGGTGGTCTTCTGTGGCCTTGGCCACTCCTTCAGGCCCGTCCCCTGCTTGTGGCCACGCCCCCTCCCTGTAAGGGGGCCTTGTCCCCACCCCCTCGAATCATGGCTCCGCCCCATTCTTCCCGTGTCCTGGCCCCTCCATTGGCCCGCCCCCGCCGTGGGCACGCCCCTCTCCCGGCCCACGGCCGCCGTGGCCCCGCCCCCGCCCGCCCGCCCGCCTTACACCTGCCTCCGCCCTGTGTCTCGCTCCCGGTCTCCGCAGCCATGTACCCCACCGCGGCCATCACGCCCATCGCTCACAGCGTCCCCCAGCCGCCGCCCCTCCTGCAGCAGCAGCAGCGAGAAGGTGAGGGGGCCGCGACCTCCCCCGGGGCGCCAGCCCAGCCCTCTGACCGCCCCCTCCACCTCCAGGACCCCCTGGCCTGGCCTGCCGCGACCTCAGGGAACCGCGGCTGAGAGCACGGCCTGCGGGCCGGACAGACGTGGGTTCAAGTTCTGGCGCAGCCCCTGGGTGTTCGGGGGAACTGAAGCACCCTCTCTGCGCCTCAGCCTCCTCTTCCGGAATGTGGGAACAGTGCTAGCTTCGACCCCCTAGGACTAGCGGTGACCCTCCCCCACTCCCCACCAGCCTTCCTCTCCCAGACGGGATGGATGGTTCTCTGAATTTCTGGAAGGGACATTGGTTTTGAGGGGGCGGGGGGGCGGGGGACGGTGATGAGATATCTCGGGTAAACTGAGGCCTCCCCAGTAAAGTGGAAGGAGGGAGGAGGTCGATTCTGGAGTCAGACAACCGGGATTCAGGCGCAGTTCTGACTTGTGACATCATAAGGGAAGCGCCTCGCGGCCCTGTGCCTCAGTTTCCTCACCTGCAGCCGGAGTGGCCGTCTGTGTCAAGAGGCGTTACCGAGAAGTAAACAGGGCCGGTCCTGACGCAGTGTGGCTCAGCCCCCCAGAAGGCCCTTCCGGGCAGCTGGTGGGGTGGGGGAGAGGTGACCTGCTAGAAAAGCCCCCAGGCCGCCCCGGGGCCAGGGGAGAACCGCACACTGAGCTCTTTGAGGCTCTGCCCCGTTCCTCCTTTGTCCTTGGCCTGTGGAAGGGGGGGCATTGCCGGGGTACAGGCACTGAGCTTTGGAGGTGAGCCCTGGGCTGAGGGGTCCCCAGCTCTGCCAACCATCTGGTACCCCATTCTCAGATTTTGTATCTCTAGGGAGGGGCCTCTGTGGTTATAGTCAGGAGGGCGGCAGACATGAGGATTTGGCAGTGCCGGCAGCTCCCATGCGACTTTCAATGACCCCCCAACACCCCCCACCCCCCACGCAGGGCGGCCGGTGGGAGCTTCAGGGAGGGCCCAGCTGCCTCAGGTCACTCTTTTGTGGATGGCTCGGACCTGGGTGTCTCCCTTCCCACCCCTTCTCCAACGTGCCTCAACCGTGGGCCGAGGGGGTAAAAGTTCTGATGCGTCAAGCCGCGTTCTGGAGGGTCCGCCCAGCATGCAAACCCCTGCAGTACGAGGTTCCTGCGCGAATGGGCTCCGGATGCACAAAACCAAGACAGAACCCTAGTAGACGTGGTGGCACGGCGTGTTAGCAGGCTTAGAAAATACAGGAAACGTGGCACTTTCTCTTGGAAAAGACCCCACGTTTGCACGTGGAGGTGGACATGGGGACAGCTGTGAGGGGCTGTTAAAGTGGCAGAAAGAGGCTTGTCTGAAGTCAGACCGGCGAGTCGGAACCCCAGATGGGGATGCGTGTGGCTCACAACACACTTGGGGCACCGAGACCATGCCAGGTGTTCGAGCCTCCGTGTGTTGGTGGGGCGTGTGTGCGCACGCTTTGCTTTCCCGCGAGATCCGCGTCAGCTGGGTGCGGTGTCTGCCTTCACCCTGCGTTCCTTGGCACTAGATGGCACACAAGCAAACGCGAAATTTGCGTGAGGGTCAGAATTGTGCCGTCCGCGTCGGTCGCAATGATCACGTTGCAACACACTTGCATTTTTAAAAAACGAGCATTATTAGAACTCTGGTCCTAATCAGGAAGGTAAGGGTTGGATGTGAACGTGTAATCTTGGATTTTAAATTTTCCGGGGTGGAAAATTTAAAAAAGCACTCCCGGGGTGGGGAGTGCTCATTTCCAGGGCGAAGGGGATGCTTGGTGGTTTGGGGTTTCCCCTTGGTTTGTGGGGGCGTGGGGGAAGGGCATCTAGTTGGTTTGGGATTAGGGGCAGGTTTGGAGAATGTTCGTGGCTCCAGATAACGAAGGGTTTTTTAATTGGATTATTATTTCTGGATTTTACATGAGTCATGCGTTGGGGATTATTTGGGCAGGGGATGGTTTTGAGAGGTAGCTATGCTGTTAAGAATTTCCTTCTGGGTGGTGTGGTATATCATTTAAAAATTACCTGGTGGTTTCAGGCTATCTGGGTTTGGGGACTAGAGAATTTTCTTTTTTATCTTACTTGATTTTATTTTTGTGTCGTCGGAGTTCTGAAAATTATTCAAGGTTTGGAGGATTAGCCAAGGTTTTGAAAACTATCTACATATTTGGGGTTTGGGACCAGGGAGTTAGTTGTCTTATTTCATTCTGTGATCTCGGACTTGTAAAAAAAAAAATGAACGTTTTATTTTAAAACCAGTTTTAGATTTACAGAATTCGTGCAGACAGTGCCGCGTGTCCGTATACTACCCCCCCCCAATTCATCTCATGTTGTAAATGGTCTGGAGTTTCAGGGTTAGGGATTTTTCAGGGGTTTCAGGTTGTCTGGGGTTCGGGGATTATCCAGGATCTGGCATTGAGGGATTTATCTCAGATTTGGGGGGAGGGGCCGTCTGGATTTTGTAAATTATCTGGGGCCTGAGGGCCGTCGGGGGTTCGGAGTCCCCAAGCTTGGGATTAGCGGGGACTCGACAGGCAGACGTAGGCACACAGCACGCGTCCCCTCCCCCCCATCACTATGCCCTTCCTCCCTCCCGACCTCACAGGCAGCCTCCCCCCACGGCTGGAGATGCCAGATGTGGGCTCCGGTCCCGCGCCCCGCCCCCGGGGGGGTCCGCCTCCTCTCCTTGGGGGCTTTATGTCTTTCTCTCCCCCACCTGCAGGTCCCGAAGGCTGTAACCTGTTTATCTACCACCTCCCCCAGGAGTTTGGAGACACGGAGCTGACGCAGATGTTCCTGCCCTTCGGCAATATCATCTCCTCCAAGGTGTTTATGGATCGGGCCACCAACCAGAGCAAATGTTTTGGTGAGTCCCCATTGCAGGCACCCCTCCCTCCCGCGCCCCCGCCAGCCCCATCCCCCACTCCGCTTGCCAAGGAACAGGGGCCTGGGAGGGCGTGGTCAGCCGTAAGACAAGTGTGGCCCAAAAGGATCACATGTACGAATTAGAGTGAGCACTTATTAAGCACCTACTGTGTGCCAGGCACCGTGCCGGGTGCTGGGACACGGCAGTGAAGGAAACCAGCAGAATCCCCACCCTCGAAACCTCACAGTCGTGCTGCACCGGCCAAAAGAATTTTCTCCCCTGGTGGAAATGTGGCACGTCCCTCCCACCTGAGCTGTCAGCCACACATGGCCACGAGCCCCCTAAGGTGGGGCAGTTGAACCAAAGGACAGAATGTCTAATTAAATCTAAACTTAAATAACCGCCTGTGGCCAGCAATGAGGGCACGGAAAAGCACAGGTTTATGGGTAGGAGATGGGAATACACAAAGCAGGACAGAGGCCCGGGGGCTATAGATGGAATGAAGAACACCGTCAGTCAGGAAATAGAAATTGATGTGCAGGAGGCGATGTCTCAACTGAGACCCAAATGAGGAGGTTTTCCAGCCACGGGATATCTGGGGTAGAGGGTTCCAGGGAACAGCACATGCAAAGGCCCTGGGGCAGGACCTGTCTGGTGTGTTAGCGGAACAGTGAGGAGGAGGCCCGTGTGGCTAGAGCAGAGTGAGCAAGGGGGGGATGGAGGGAGGAGGGGAGGGCAGGGAGGGGACGTGGTGCAGGGCCTTGGGGGCCTTGGGAGGACTTCTTTGTCCCCAGACGCAGAGGAAATGAAGGCTCAGAGAGGCGCCGCAACTTGTCCAAGCTCACACAGCAGCAAAGAGAAAGAACCTAAATTAGAACCAGTCTGTTTGACTCCAAACTCGGGACTCTTAATCCCACCCTGTGTTATTCAAAAGGCCAACTGTTGCCTGTTTATTAAGCACTTGCCGTGTGTACTCCGCGTCCAACCGTAAAATGGAAGAATTGCCCCAGGGGCGCCTGGCCGGCTCAGTCGGTGCAGCCCGTGACTCTTGATCTTGGGGTTGTGAGTTCGAGCCCCACGTTGGGTGTAGAGATTACTTAAAAATTAAAAAAAATCTCTAAAAAAGGAAAAACAATTGCCCCAATATCCTGGGAGGAAGGAGAGGCACGGGATGGCCGAGCAGCACGCTGGCCACACCAGTGGGGGCCCTCGGCCAGCGCCCAGGCCCCTCCTCTGCATCCCCGAGGAGGAAGAAGGAAATGGGGGGAAGGGACCCACTCAATCCCTTTCCGCAGTGAGGGGTCATATGCCTTCTCTGAGCCTCAGTTTCTCATGCACAGGATGGGGGGCAGGTGTTAGGGGAGATGACAGGACGTCCCCCCTCCCCAGCTCCTCGTTCCCCCAAGGCTCCCCGTGGGCCTCAGCAAGACCGCTCAGCCCTGCCCCCAGCTCGCCCGACCTCCCACCCGGGAGCGCAGGGAGCCCCGCCTCCCAACGCAGACCCTTGCCCCCGGGGGGGGGGGGGGGCAGCCCCTGTGGCCTCCACACCATCGAGGACCAAGAGGTGAGGGGCCAGGAGTAGGGCAGGCTGGAATGTTTCTGATGGCCTCGGGAGACGGGGTAGAGAGACTGATAGAGACAAAGAGGAGACAGAGAAAGAGAGATAAAGAGAGATTACAGACAGAGGAAGGGAGAAAAGAAGGACCGAGGAAGAGACAGGACATTCCCACAGAGAGAGAGAGAGAGAGAGAGAGAGAGAGAGAGAGACAGACCCATGCGTAGTCAAGACCCAGATGGACAGTGGTCTTGGAGGGGGCACACGGTTACCATCCCCTTAGCATCCGGGGGCCTAGACGCAGGCAGGCGTTCAGGACGGGGAGGGAGGGAGAAAGCGGCCTCATCTGACCCCCCACCGTCGGTCGGGAAAGTCTCCGCGCAGCGGACCCCAGGTAAGGAGCAAGCGCCCCATCCCCAGAGGCATGCAAGTGCAGAGGGTGTCAGGACCCCGCCGCGGCAGCTGTGCGTGCCCGGCCGGCCCTCCCGCCTCCCCGGGGGGCCCCGTCTGCCCCTGCGAGCGCGCACCCGCCGCCCCCAGGACCCCAGGGAAGCCCGGGCTGCCGCACTGGAGCCAGCAGAGGACGCCCCCGTGGCCCACCATCGCGGCTCCGCCCCGGTCTCCGCAGGCTTCGTGAGCTTTGACAACCCGGCCAGCGCGCAGACCGCCATCCAGGCCATGAACGGCTTCCAGATCGGCATGAAGAGACTCAAAGTGCAGCTGAAGCGGCCCAAAGACCCGGGACACCCCTACTGACCGCGCCCACAGCCGCCCGGAGGCTGCGGGCCTGGCCCAGGTGAGCCGCCAGGCGGCCCCACCCGCCCCACCCCCGCCTCCCCCCCCACCCCCCGTCTCGGCCGAACACCCCCCTCTTCTCCGCGCGCCCTCCCCAGCCCCCGGGGGCAACGCTGCTGGAGGCCGCCAGGCGCCCCCAGGTTGGGATGGTGGGGACAGAGCTAGAGAGTCACCCTCCAACCCCCGCTTTGGTCAGGGCTGGGACAGAGGGTGGAATCGGGGCAGAGGGGGGATTGGGGAATCCTTCCAGAAGCCGGTTTTGAGGGATCAATAGTTCACTCGAGAGGCCAGGTTTGGTCTGGGGTGGGGCGTGCTGCGAGGGAGGGGCTTCTGTCCTGTCCTGTGCTCTCCCAGCCGCCCCCTGTCCGAGTTCCTCATTTGGTGTCATTCGCGCTCAGTGAACTGGTGAAAAAGTGGAATGTTTGCCCTGCTCACCAGCATGCCCCCCCCAGAGACACCCCCCAACAAATCCCCGAGAGTGTATTTTGCCACCAGAGAGAACAACTTTATCGACAACCGAACACCTTCTTTGGGGGAATGAACAGTGAGCCTCAGGGGCTCGTGGGGAAACATAACTGACCACAAGCCTTGATGAGCCTCATCTGTGAAATGGGTTCATGAAAGTCACCTCCCCAGAAGCAGCAGGGAGGACCCGCTCGGGGACGCGGTGTTTTCCCAGCTGAGCCCAGGACCCGCCACCTGGAAAGCTCTTAATTACCTGTTTTGATTTTGTTTTTTGGTTCGTTTTTAATCACGAGCGCCGTCGTCATCAAAGCGCCGCGCCTGGGGGTCTGGTGCGAAGTAGGTGCTCAGTTAGGGGCTGCGCATGCTTTTCAGACCCTGTCAGATCAGCACCCGCAGAGTCGAAGGTCACGGTGATCAGACAACTAACAGGCGACCCATGCACTTTACCACCCTGGGACGGCAAATCCTTTCTGAGCACCTACTGTGCGCTAGGCACTGTTTGGGGACAGCGCTTGGGGACACAGCTGTGAATGACCAGAAACGGGGTGGGGGTTGGGGGAGCACTGCCTTTGTGGCAGGGAGCAGGGGAGACAGGAATAAACACGAGCCTTTGCCCCCGGGGGTCGCCAGATGAGGAAGTGGTCTCCTTGGCCCAGAGTCCTTTCCAAGGCGGATTGCTGGCCTCCCATCCTGGGAACGGACTCTCTCTGAGTAGACAGGGGCCCTTGGGTTCCCGGAACCCAGCCTGGCCAGGGCAAGGGGGCGTGGGGGGGGGCGATGTCGTCGGCCTGCGTGCCCCCCATCACCGCACCCTAACGCCCCTCCCTTCTCCGCCAGGTGAGGGGCCTTCCCACCCCAGGAGGGCCTCCCGATTCCAACCGACCCCGGACTTTTCCGTAAATTACAACCGAGTTTGTACACCAGCCCCCCCCTCCTCTCCCATCTCCCCTTGCCCCCCGCCCGCCCCCCAATGTGAAACACTACTGCAGGCCACGCGGAGCGGGGAGGGGGCTCTGTGGTCCGCCCCAGCGCTGGGGGGGGGGGCTCCTGAGTTGGGGGCCGAGGGTTTCACCGCCCCCACCCTTGGTGGCTTCCCCAAACTAAATCACAGCTTTTCCTATATATATATATGCATATATAGAGAGAGCTATAGACAGTATATATATTTTTTGAGTATAGATCATGGGACCAAACTTTTCCGACTTCCTTCCATCCAAGAGAAGGTGACCGTGGCCCGGTCACTCAGCAGGGACATAAGGAGGGCTGAGGATGACCGGGCGGCCCAGTGTGTCCCCACCTCCCGCTGTCATGTCAGACCAGGGCACGGAGAAGCACTGGGAATCATCAGTCAACGCCATATACCTCCAGGACATTGGGCCCCTGCCACCGACGTTCTCGTGGGCCCTTGGGCTCGGCCAGCTCCAGTGTCCCTGGTCTTAGCTGCAGCTTCCGGAACCCCTACCCCCTCCCTCACCCCAGGGCCCTGCCTTCCCGGATGTAGGCACGGAAGAGACCCCTCTGGCCTCCCCCCCCCCCCCCCCCCGTCATAGCCTTACTCATGTGACCAATAGCCCTTAGCTTTCCGTCAGGGGCAGACAGGGTCTGGGGAGCCCCCCCCCGCCCCTCGCGCCCCCCCCAAGGGCAGGCGGCCGCCCTCCCTGCCTTCGGATCACCAGCCTGGAGTTCACGATCTCATGACCAAGATCGCCTCGCGTGTTGGACGAACCCAACCCGTGCTGGCCCAGCACCCCTTTACCAGAGATACCTCTACAAATAATTTTTTTTTTTTGAATTTTGGTCTTTCTGAGCAGATACAAAGAAGAAAAGAAAAAAAATGGGGAAAAAAATCAGACAACAGTGGATTTTTGTTTCCTAGTTGGGGCGGGGCGGGAGGTCTCGTGGGGCGCCTCTGTATAGCTACTCAAACCGCGAAAACCCACCTTGAAGCACAGAGTCAAGTTCGTTGGACGTCCAGTGGGGCCTCTCGCCAAATGAGGCACCAGAGAACTTCATAAGCTCAAGAAAAAAAAAAATTTGTAAAGAAAAACACAGCCTTCCCTTTTGTTTCTACCAAAATGTGTTGACTGACCCAGAAAAAACAAAAAGAAAAAAAAAAAAAACCACATAGCAAAAAAAAAAAAAAACAAAAAAAAAAGGAAAAGAAAAAAAAAATCTTATGACCAACTTGTTTCGATATTCCAGAGTTTGATAATTGTTCCGAGACACTCTAGCGTGCCTGTGTCCTGTGCGTCTGCGTGTGCAAGCGTGTGCTCAGGGGCCACGAGGGGGCCTCGCCCGCGCCCCCGGCACTGCCGCGCCCGGCCCGGCCCGCCTGGCAGCGCGAGCGGTGGCGTGCGTCCTTCTGGTCCATGTTTACTGGCTGTAAATACCATTTTTATACTCCACATCGAAGACCTACGTGATTTGTACGACGTACTTTATTTCTGCTACGAGTAATTTCATGAAGTTTCAACTTGCAAACCGACTTTTGGAGACAAACCGCCACACACACACACACACACACACACACACACACACGGAAGACAAGGAAGGGACAGGGAGCTTTGGGTGGACTGGGTTTGCAGTTCCGGCTGGAGGGGCCCTGGCACTGCGGTGTTTGAGGTGACAAGCTGCAGGCAACGTCTTCATGTCCAAACGCCTCTCTTTGGTCTGGAGAAACTGAAAGTTTATTTAATAAAAGTTTTACTTGCTAAAGGACCGCGTCCTCCCTGATTTTCCGTCTCTTGTCCACAAGAGCCCGGGTGTGTCTGGCGCCCAGCGAGTTGCCCGGCGCGAGAAAAGCCCGGGTTCCGAGTGAGGGGGCGCAGGGGAGGAGACGTTCCGGGCAGGGAGGCGACGTCCCCGTCCCCAAGATTCTAGCTGACCCGGCCGGAGGCGGAGGAACCGGGACCTTTCCTTCCCCCGAGGAGCAGGCGCCTGCGTTCGGGGGTTCACGCGCCATTCATCCTGCAGACGCGCACTGAGCACCCTGTCCTGGCCGCCGGGGCTCCCAGGGGAGGAGCGAGACACTATACTGTATGCGGTTTCTTTAAATCGAAGTACAATTGGGGCGGCGGGGGGGGGGGGAGGGCTCAGTACTTGAGCGTCGGACTCTCGGTTTCCGCTCGGGTCATGATCTCACGGTTGGTCGTGAGTTCAAGCCCCGCGTCAGGCTCTGCGACGGCGGCTCGGAGCCTGCCTGGGATCCTCTCTCTCTCTCCCTGCCCCTCCCCTTCTGACTCGCTCTCGCTCAAAATCACTAAATAAACTTCAAAAAAATAAAATAAATTTAAGTAAAATTCATGGAACATAAAATTCAGCACGTTTTACCATTCCGAAGTGTACAGTCCAGCGTTCAGTACGTTCACAAGGACATTTCCTACCGGCGGACACGGTCGTCTGTGGACGTGCGCGTGCGCGGCGGACGCACCTGAGGGACGCGCGCGTGCGCGGCGGACGCGGTCGTCTGTGGACGTGCGCGTGCGCGGCGGACACGGTCGTCTGTGGACGTGCGCGTGCGCGGCGGACGCGGTCCTCTGTGGACGTGCGCGGTCCTCTGTGGACGTGCACGTGCGCGGTGAGCGTGGGGCCGTGGGGCCGCGCGTGTGGGGCGCCGCTCCCGCGTGGCGGGCCCGCGGTGTGTACCCCTTCATCTGTCGGACGCTTCGGGGGTCGCCACCTTTCGGCCATCGGGAATCGTGCCGCTGTGGCTGCGCGCGCGGGGAGCACCTGCTCGAGGGCCCTGGGTGGGGCGGGGGCGCTCGCTGAGTGCGGAGGCCCGGGGGCAGGGCTGGGGGCGGGGGTGTGAATAGTGAGGACGGCCGCCCCCGGCGGACCCCCGTCACTCGCGAGGCCCCGAGTTCGCCGCCCGGCGCCGGAGGTAGCCGTCTCTTTCCGTCTGCTCGGTAACGCGTCCCGCCTTGTGGTGGAGGACACTCAGGCACAGGGAGCGCCCGGCTCCAGCGCCCGCAGAGAGAACGCGGCCCCGTCGCGGTGGGAGCTGGAGAGAGGAGTCTGAGTCCGCCCGGAAGGGTTTTCTGGGTTGAGGGAACAGCCCGGGCAAAGGCTCGGAGGCCGAGATGCCGTGGAGGTTGGACGGCTGGCTAAGACTGCGGCACTGGGTGGCGACGCGGCCGCAGAGGCGATGGGGACCGTTCCAGACGGCCTGTCGTGAGGAGGTGCCCACCCGGTGCCGGACCTCGTGCCTGTCCCCCCGAGGCCCCGGGCAAGGAGAAGGGGGGGCAAAAACCAGAGTGCCCATCCCCGCAAGAGCAAGTACTCCGGAGTGTGCTCAAAGTGGTGCCCGCAACGAGGTTACCAAACTGGGCCACCATCTCCAGGGCAGTGAGGGCAGAGGGGCTTTGAGCAGCGGCCGTGACCACACTCCCCATGAGAAGGACACCCGGTGACCCCCACCTGCCGTGGGATGGCCGTCGGCACCCTGGCAGATAACTTGGCCGGATAACATTCCTACCAAGCATTTATCAGGCACTTACTATTTGCCAAGCATTGTTTCCGAGCTGAGCCATATGCTACAGTAGCCGCTAGCCACATGTGGCTATTTAAATTTATTTTTTAAAGATATATTTATTTTTGAGAGAGAGAGAGAGAGAGAGAGAGAGAGAGAGAGAGAGAACAGGTGGGGGAGGGGCAGTGAGAGATGGGGACGGAAGATCCAAAGCGGGCTCTGTGCTGACAGCAGCAAGCCCAACACGGGGCTCGAACTCAGGAACCCTGAGATCATGACCTGAGCTGAAATCGGATGCTCAACCGACTGAGCCACCCAGGTTCCCCTCGGCTATTTAAATTTAAGTTGAGGGGCGCCTGGGTGGCTCAGTTGGTTAAGCATCAGACTCTCGATCTCATCTCTGGTCATGATCTCAGGGTCCTGAGTTTAAGCCCCACATCAGGCTCTGTACCGACAGCGTGGACCCTGCCTGGGTTTCTGTCCCTCCCTCTCTCCACCCCTTCCTGGCTTGCATGAGCGCTCGCTCTCTCTCTCTCTCTCTCTCTCTCTCTCTCAAAATAAATAAACTTTAAAAAATTAAATTAACTTACCAAATTATAGATTCACTTCTTTAGCCAAATTAAGCCACATTTCAAGGGCTCAATAGCTACATGTCCTTCTGGACGGCACCGGGCTAAGTGTTTTATATGACTTAACTCACTTCACCGGCCACCACCCTGGGAGGCATGTCCTGATGAGAGCCTCATTCTATGCGCTGCTAAACTGAGGCCCAGAGAGACTAAGCGCCTGCCTGAGGCAGCACAGCCGGAATCGAATCCTGGCTGTCTGGCTGGTCCCTTAGCCACGGCGCTGTCTCACTTCCGTGTGTAGTGACTAAAACTCAAACGTATTAGATTGTAGCACAAGGTCATTACAATACTCCCGGTTCAGCTTTGAAGCCTAACTCAGAGTTGTTGACCGTTTGGAACAGGTAGTCGTGCAATACGGCAGCTCCGGCTGGGTGTCTCCATGGCGTGAACGGGGCCGCGTGGGGCGGCCGAGCCCTGCTGTGACGTCGCTCTTCAGCCAGGGGGGAAGGCGAAGCGACACGCAGGGTGTATCGGTTCGCTATCACCGCAACACAGATCTCCCCCACCCCCACATAGCGACACACATTTGTTAGGTCCCAGTTCCCGTGGGTCAGGAGTCCAGGAGTAACTTCGCTGCGTGGCTCTGGCTCAGGGCCTCTCACGAGGTTGCGGTCAACGGGGACCCGCCCGGGCCGTGTCATCTGAAGGCTGGACCGGGGCGGGAGGAGCCGTTCATGGCGACGCCCTCGCGGGGCTGCTGGTGGGAGGCCTCAGCTCCTCCCACGTGGGCCTCTCCGTGGGGCTGCTCGTGACCTGGCAGCTGGCTTCCCTGTGACCCAGAGGAAGAGTGGGGGAGGGACAGAGAGAGAGAGAGGATGCTGCCCTTTACAGTCTGTCTCCAGCACCGGCACCTGGGCCTCATCCTGGGAGCACTCCCGCTGTGCAGAACCCCTGGCTGTTAGAGAAGGGAGCCCTCTCTGGGCCACATATTCGATGAAAACGGAGAGCTGCAGAAAAGTACAGCAGGAAATATCACGCGCGTGTGTGTAAAATAGGCACTCCCTCCAGGGACGTGTGTAAGATCAGGAGGTTGCGGACGAGCAGCATATTTACCAGGATGGTAAGGGCGGCAGCTTTGGGGGAGTGAGGACCTGGAGCTCAGGAGGAAGCCTTGCCTACAGTCGTTACAAGCTGAACACATTCCAGCGTTATTTAGGAAGTTACGAATTCGTTTTATATTTTTTAGTGTTATTCATTTTTCGAGAGAGAGGGAGAGAGACAGAGCATGAGCCAGGGAAGGAGCAGAGAGAGAGGGAGACACAGAATCCGAAGCAGGTTCCAGGCCCTGAGCTGCCAGCACAGAGCCCGACGCGGGGCTCGAACCCACAGACCATGAGATCATGACCTGAGCCGAAGCCGGACGCTCATCCGACTGAGCCTCCCAGGCGCCCCTCATTTTAAATACACTTTGTAAAGTTTCAAGAATGGAAGAGGCAGGTATGGGAGGCATCTGGGGGGAAGCGCCTGCGTTTCACACACCTGCCCCACTGCCCTACGGGGACACCCGCGTAGCAAAGGCCAGCTGCCCGTGAGGAACTGAGTCCCCTCAACAACCACATGCATTGGATGTGGGTCTTTCCACCATCGAGCCTTCAGATGAGACCCAGCCCTGGCCACCCCCTTGACTGCAGCCCGTGAGAGGCCTGAATCAGACAGAATCCCGCTGCGCACCCCGGATTCCCGACCCGCGGAAGCTTGGATCATGAGTGGCTGAAGCCACTAAGGTTAAGCTGATTCATTGTGCAGCTGTGATAGCTAACACATCGACACAACCTCATGAAACACAACAACACAAACTTCAAAATGCCTGGGACGAGCCTCAGAAGAACCTGGAGAAAATGGTGACATTTTATTGAAAGACATAAACGAGGGCGCCTGAGGGGCTCAGTTGGTTAAGTGTCCGACTTGGGCTCAGGTCATGATCTCTTGGTTCGTGGGTTTGAGCCCTGTGTCAGCTCAGGGCCTGGAGCTGCTTCCGATTCTGTGTCTCCCTCTCTCTGCCCCTCCCCCGCTCACGCTCTGTCTCTCAAAAATAAACATTAAAGAAAAAAATTTTTTTTAATGTGAAAACCACATGTCCTAAAAACAGAGTGGTTCAGTCTGGAGGCCTTCGGCCCCGGGTTTGGATCCCGGCTACGACATTGTCAGACCAGTGGGCAATCCCTCGGCTCAGATCTCTGTGTCGCCCTCTGCAAAATGAGGCCAATCGGACACCATCTTTTGAGGGTTGTCTGGGAACGAACGAGTTGATGTTTAGGAAGCCAGGAGTAGGCGCTACACAGGGGTCAGATCAACCCCTTTGAAGTTTCCTTTCCAAAGGCTTCATCCCAAGACACCAGCAGGGGGCAGCAGAGACCCACGCCTTCGTCCAGGATTGGCGTCACCACTTTGAAATGCCACAGGCATTTATTGAGCACCCACCGTGTGCCACGAAATGCTCCGGGGGCGGGGAGGGGGGGGGGAAGGGCTGTGGGAGGTGGGGAGGGGACCTCTGGACACTCTGCTGGGCACAAGGGCCATCCTGTCCCTTAAAGTCGGTGGCATCAGCCCCACCTCCCGCCTCGCCCCGCTCCTCCCCACGCTGACAGTGGTCCGGCTGCCGGGCCTTCGCGCTCCTTCCCGCCCCGGA
Organism: Cryptoprocta ferox; assembly: GCA_028646485.1. Taxonomy (NCBI): domain Eukaryota; kingdom Metazoa; phylum Chordata; class Mammalia; order Carnivora; family Eupleridae; genus Cryptoprocta; species Cryptoprocta ferox. Next base: position 2,349,418 of record CM053574.1, read on the forward strand.
TTCTGAGATGCTGGGTCGGGATGGAGGCACAGGTAGTCTCCCGAGCGCAGACCACGGCGCTGGCTAAGGTGGACAGGCAGGGGTTCCCCGGGTCCTAGTGACGGAACAGGGGGCCCTCGGGCTGGCTGGTCTCAAGGCTGCAGAGAGGATGCAGGCAGGGTGCGTGGTGGTGAGTCGCACCCCCTCCCCCACCCCCGCCAGGACGCGGACCGGCACGTTCACCTCTGGGTTCTCAGTGCGTGCTGAGTGAGTCGGGGTCTGCCTGCCCTCGAGCAACCGCTTTCTCTCTCCAGACCTCACTTTCCTCATCTGCAAAATGGCACTCACGACAGTGCGCCCCATCCAGGACTGTGGAGGCCATCGGGGAGATTAATTAACGCACATAAATAACAGCCGTTGTCAACTTAATATAAAGTGACAAGTCAAAACAGAACCTCCTCCCAAAGCAGGAAAGTGAACTCTCAGACATCACTCCTGCTGGATTCCAGCATTTGTTGAGCGCCTACTGTATGCTACACACTGGGTAGGTACTGGAGGCCCAACAGGAAACAAATGCACAAAATTCCCAATTGGCGCCTCCAGCATCTCGCCCCGCCCCAGCCCCGCCTTCTCCCCGCCCCTCTCTTTTCCGAGCCTATCAGAGTGAGGTGGAGGTGGAGGTGATCTACATATTCATGAGCCATCAGCCAATCCACAGCCGGAACTCGTTCCAGTCTAACCCGCCTGGGTGTTGTGACGTCAGAATGACGCGGTAAGTGATCCTTAAAGGTACAGTAACCGCCTGTACCTGGGGAGAAGGGAGTCCGCCTCTTTGGAGGTCTGTACAATGCAGGTTGGGGGGTGCCGGGCATAGAGACCGGCTCGCACCAAGGGCACCTGGGTGAAGTCCTGGGATAGGTTTCGAGCGCCCACTCCCTGCCAAGCACTTCACTCCAGCACCGGGTTTGCTGCGTGCAGGCGGAGCTTCAGCACCGGGGGTCGTGGACAGATCCAGGGCCTGGACGGAGGGTCCCATGCGGGTGGGTGGCTTGTGTGGCGGGGGCTCTGGGGACACGATCCAGAAAGAATCCCAGGCCCTCAGCCAGCCCGACAGGAACAGGGGCCTATTCTTTCTCGGCCTGTCTGCCCTCCATCAAAGCCTCAGATGAGCCCAGCTCTTGATCCAGGAATCCACCGGACATCCTGGTCCCGAATCCCGCCTTCTCACGTGGTCCCCATCTCAGCCCAGGGCGGTGCCGTGCTCCCAGGGCCTGGGGACAAGTGTCTCCATGTGATCTTTGACTTCTCGCTTGTTTGCTCCACATTCAATCTATTACCAAGTCCTGTCACCTCCGCTTTCAAAATTCTATCCCAAGTTTGTCCACTTCTCTCCCCCTCCTCTGCCTCCGTCTGGCCCAGCCCCCATCACGCCCACCGGGACCAGCGCAGTCTCGGACCCCAGCTGCCGCCCTTGCCCCCCTCCCCCCCATCCGTCCTCCCCACGGCGGCCACCAGGGAGCGCCCATGAGCACCTAAGTCAGGTCCTGCTTCCCCGTCTGGTCTGCCCGGAGGCCCTGGGGTAAAAGCCCACCTCCAGACCCTGCAGGACCTGCTCCGCCGTTCTCCCATCCTCCCTCTCACTCGCTCTGCTCCAGCCACACAAGCCTACTTGCCCGTTCCAACACTCCAGGCCGGCCCTGCCCCAGGACCTTTGCATAGGCTGTGCCCTCTACCTAAAACCCTCTTCCTCAGGATACTCACCTGCAAAATTACTCTCACCTTCTTTCCACACACAAGGGTAGCCTTGGAAGAGTGAAGATGGGAGAAGTTAGCAGGGGGCTGACTAAAGGTGTGATAGTCTCTGGAGACCCAGAGGCGACATTGGTATTTGTCTTGACAGCAGTAAGGAGCCATAGGAAGGTTTTACATGAGGGAGAGGAGAGGCAAGCACATCTGCGTCTTTAAGTCTCTCCCTGGCCACTGTGTGGAGAACATGGTGCAGGGGGAGCTAAGAAAAAGAGGAGGCTCATGCTGGCTTCCAGGCCAGCGGTGGTGTGGCTTCGGTGAGGCCAGAGCTCCCCAGAACCCCCCTTGCCAGGATTTGTCACGTTTATCATTTAAATATGAAAATATGTAATTATCTAATGTCCATCTCCCCAGAATACTGTGAGCTCCCTGAAGGCAGAACTGGGGTCTGCCTTGGTCTTGCGATGTTCCCCAGGGCTCAGTTACAGGACCTAGCATACAGAAGGTGCTCGATAAAAGTCTGATGAATGAATAAACGAATGTCTCATGCCCAGAGCCCTGGTTAGGAGGCGTTGGATCTCACAACAAAGCTGCAAAGAAAACATCATTGGACCCATTTTACAGGTGGGGAAATTGAGACTCAAACAAGGGAAGAGGTCTGGTGGAACGAACCCAGGCAGACACGAAAGAGCCCTCTGGTGGTCATGGAAGGTCTCAATCCGTGGAAGGTGGAGTCTGCGTGGGGCCTGGAAGGGTGAGGGTCAGGGTCAAGGGCCAGAACAGGGGCTACAGGAAGGCACAAGCAAAAGTCGAGTCATGCAATTGCGAAGCATGAAATCCAGCTGGCGGCCCAACGGGAAGGCCGTGTGGGGCTCCAGGGTCAGGGGCAAAGGTGCAGAGAAGAGCACCGTGCGCATCTGATTTCCCTGATACCTGCCCTTGGATCGGGCCGTCCCTTGGGCAAGGGCAGGACCTCAACTGACTGAGCCACCCAGGTGCCTCTTGACTATTTAAACTTAAATCAAGGGGCGCCTGGGTGGCTCAGTTGGTTAAGCATCGGATTCTTGATCTCATCTCTGGCCATGATCTCAGGGTTCGTGAGTTCGAGACCGGCACCAGGCTCCGCAATGACAGTGCGGAGCCTGCTTGGGATTCTCTCTCTCTGCCTCTTTCTCTGCCCCTCCCCAACTCATGCTCTCTCTCTCTCTCTCTCTCAAAAAGAAATAACTTTTAATTTAAAAAGCCATTTTCTCGTGTTTTCTGCTTTCCTCTTTGATCTGGGGTTTTAGAAGTTGGTTGTTTGGAGAGTTTTTTCCACATATCTTTGTGTTATTGATACGGTTTACTTCTGTTATGGTCAGAGAACATAGTTTGGACGCCTTGAATTCTCGTACATTTATTAAGGTTCTTTCCGTGCTCTATCTTTGTGAATACAATGAAAGAATAGGGTCTGTCTGGGCGATGTTCCAGGTTAACCTGAAAAGGCTGCGCGCTGTCCTGTTGCTGCAGGAATGTTCTGAATGTGTCGTTTCAGGCTGGTCGAAGTGTTGGCCAGGTCGTCCGCAGCCTTGCCCACCTCCTGCCTACTTTCCCCGTCAGTTGCCGAGGGAGTAGGGTGGGGGTGTCCAGGTATTATTGTAGTTTGCCAAGCTCTCCATTAAGCTCTATTCATTTTCATTTCCTATATTGTACTTGTCCGTTGTCAGATCGTTTGCTGATTGTGTGTGTGTAAATGCACACACATTCAGGATCGGCAGATCGACCCCATCATCAGTATATGTACCTTGCTGCCCTGTCTGCTTTGTCTGGCTTTATTATTTTTTTAACGTTTTATTTATTTTTGAGACAGAGAGAGGCAGATCATGAGCAGGGGAGGGGCAGAGAGAGGGGGAGACACAGAATCGGAAGCAGCTCCAGGCTCCGAGCTGTCAGCACAGAGCCCGACACGGGGCTCGAACCCACAAACTGAGATCATGACCCGAGCTGAAGTCAGACGTTTCACCAACTGAGCCCCCCAGGCGCCCCTGCTTTGTCTGGCTTTAATGTATCCACTCAGCATCTTTTAAATTCATGTTCTCTCATACATTTTCCCCATCACTTGACTTTATCTGTCTTTATGTTTCAATGAGTGTCCTGCTAATCACGAATTTTTCCAGTTTTTTGTTTGCTGAGAAAGACTTCCTTCCTCTTTCATTTTCAAATGATACTTTCACTGGGTATAAAATTCTGGGTTGACAGTTTTTTCCCACCTGCAAGCTATCACTCCATTGTCTTCCGGCATGTACGGTTTCAGATGAGAAATCTGCAGTGCGTCTCGTCGGTGCTCCTCTGTATGTAATGTGTCCTTTTGTCCTCAGCTGCCTTCAAAATTTTTCTCTGTATCTTTAATTTTATGCTTTTCGAATATGACATCCGCGTATGTGTTGGGGGGGCAGTATTTAATCTGTTGGTATTTTCTGAGCTATGGGATCTGTGATTTGATGTCTTTGATTTTTGAAAATTATTGGCCATCCTCTCTTAAAATATTCTTCTGTGTCTTCTCTTTCTTCTTCTGGGACTCGGACTACACACGTGTTAGATCACTTGCTCCTGGCCTGTCGGTAACACCCCTCCAAGGCTTGGTTATCTTCTTAACAAAGAGGGAGCAGGCTTTAGGCTTGCTCTCTGCTCAGAGGTGGGTGAGATTGAGGTGTTTCTTGCATTTATCTTTACAGTTGAACTTGACTCACGACAGCCTGAGTGGTGAGTTATACTTTTTTCTTTAAATACATCTAAGTCTTGAGGTTTGAGCGTACGACTCTTGATTTCAGCTCAGGTCGTGATCCCAGGGTTGTGAGATCAAACCCCGAGTCAGGCTCCACACTGAGTGTGAAGCCTGCTGGTGATTCTCTCTCTCCCTCTGCCCCCTCCCCTGCTTGTGCTCCCTCTCTCTGTCTACAATAAAAATAAAAAAGGAAGGAAAAATATATCCATGTCATTTTTTATATAAATAGTTTGATTGAAAGGAAAATGTTCGGGGCACCTGGGTGGCTCAGTCGGTTAAATGTCTGACTCTTGATTTCAGCTCAGGTCACAATCTCATGGTTTGTGAGTTTGAGCCCGTGTCAGGTTCTGCGCTGACAGGAAGGAGCCTCCTTAGGATGCTCTCTCTCTCTCTCTCTCTCTCTCTCTCTCCTCTGCCCCTTCACTGCTGTGCTCTCTCTCCCTCTCTTTCAAAAATAAATAAATAAACTGAAAGAAAGAAAGAAAGAAAGAAAGAAAGAAAGAAAGAAAGAAAGAAAAAGGAAAGAAAGAAAATTGTTCAGTGGCGCTTGGGGGGCTCAGTCGGTTAGCGTCCAGCTCTTGATGTTGGCTCAGGCCATGATCTCACAGTTTCTGAGATCGAGCCCCACATCAGGCTCTGTGCCGACAGCGCAGACCCTGCTTGGGATCCTCTCTCCCTCTCTCCATCCCTCCCCTACTCTCTCTCTCTCTCAAGAATAAATAAATACGCTTATAAAAAAGAAAAAAATGTTCAGTAATACGTGGACAAAATGGGGAGGGTGGTCTGTGGGTGACAGGAGGGAGCAGCGGTCCCCTAACCCAGCCTCTGCTCATTTGGCAGCCAGGGAAACTGAGGCACAGAGTAGGCAAAGACTTGTGCACCTGGGCCCTCTGCCCTTGGTGTTGGGGTACAGGGAGTCAGGGCAGGGGAGCTCGCAGAGGTCCAGGTGCCGGCCCGGCTCATGGCCTGAGCTCAGGGGCCTCGATTTCCTCCAGCGGAAACCGAAGCCGAGCAGCCAGGCCCGCGGGGCGGCAGCGAGCGGCGCGTGGCCCAGCAGCCCCACAGCCTGTCCCGCCGGCCGGGCCGCGCCCGTCTCCCCGCCTCCCCGTCCCGTCCTTCTGTGTTTGGGTCTTTCCCTGCTTCAGTTTGTCTCTTGGTGTCTCCTTGTCTCTGCCCCTTACCGCGTGCGTCTCTCACTCCCTGTCCCCTCCTTTCCGCCATGTGCGTGTCCCTTCGTTCCTCACTTTCTGAGTCTCCCTCCACCACTCTCTCTTTCTGCCTCTCTGCTTCTCTCCCGCGCTCTCTCAACCTCCCTTCTTGTTGGGAGACTGCTTTCCACATCTGCCTTCCGCCGGGGCCCGGGCCCTGACCCGCCGTCTGAATGCCTTGCTGCAACCGCACATCTGTGGGGTAATTGTCTGCTGCGACCACAAGGTACTGAGGCAAATTATAGTTACGGGCGGGGGCCTGCATGTGGGCGAACCGCGTCCGCTGGGCCGGGCCGCGCTGGCCTCGCCCGCCCGCCCGGCCCCTCCCCAGCCCTCCTGCCAGACCTGCATCTCCTGCGGCAAGATGAAAATGCCTCTTGTGAAAGTCAGCAGGAAATGCCATTGTTTGCAAGGCCTGACCCCTGGTTTATTGACTCATTCATCCTTTCAACAAATAGACTCCGGAGCGACTCCTCTGTGCCAGGTGCTGTTCCCGACACTGAGGCCAAAGCAGCGAACAGGAACAAGACAGGCAAAGGTCCTCCTCGCACTCAGGGCTGACGCTGGGGTGGGGGGGGACGCAGACAAGAATAAATAAATAATGGTGACAAAGGACAGCGAAGCTGGGAGGGGCGGGGTTTCAAAAGGGAGCACGTGGTCAGAGGGAGCCTGGCTGTGGAGGCGATGATGTTGGAGCCGGACCCGAGGCCCGAAGGAGGTGAGGGAAGCAGCTGGGTGGAGGGGCGGCGCTCCCCCACCTCGGGGGTGACTTCCCCTGGCCCTGTGTCCCCAGGCTCCTGACCAGACTTCTCTGAGCCTCAGTTTCCCTGTCTGCACACTAGGGACACTCAAAGTACGGAGCTCACACGGCCCTTGGGAGAGTTGGGGGTGAGCGTGGCACGGAGTCAGTGGCTGGGGAAGGGCCTCCGTCCATAACGGGGCTCCCACTAATTGGCTCTTTGCCAACAATCCCTGAGCCCGCTGTGCGCAGCCCCGGCCTGGGCGATGCCGGAGTCCCGGCGAGGACTCGGCTCCTGGTCCTGCCCCCCCACCGGGCCCCCAAGCTCGCACAGATGTCCTGAGTCCCGTGTGCCCGGGGCTGGGGGCTGGGACCGGAGCGGGGGCCACGCGGGCATCTTCTTGTCAAGGAAAATGTGGCTGACAATCCAGGCCTCTCGGGATGGTCACATACTCGTATGTGACCCAGAAGGTGGGCGGGGCAGGGCTGGGTCTCTGTCTCTCTCTGTCTCTCACTGACTCTATCTCTGTCTCTCCTTTTGTCTCTGTATCTCTGTTTCTCTTTGTCTCTAACTCTCTCTCACCCTTAGGGGGAGGTGGGGAGTGTCAGGCTGGGTTTTGAAGGATGCATAGGAGTCCTTATGTGATAAAAGAACGAAGGGGGTGCCAGCCAGAGGGGATGCGGGGAAGCCAGGCCCAGTCCCCGGGCCTTAACTGGGGGACCCTGGGAAGGGTTGCAGGCAGATGACAGAAGCAGTCAGAGCCCCACGTGAGGAAGAATGGTCCAGGTCGTCGGGGGTCAGAGCAGAGAGGGTGGCCCGGGAAGTGATGTCCCCCATGTGCCAGCCTGCGTCCCTCAGCCTTGGTCCCCGTGCACATGCAGCGCCGGCTGAACACCTCCTGCTTCCTGCGGCTGCTCCCAGTCGGCACACCGCAAGGCCACACGGACACCCCAAGCCAGTGCCTTTCGGCCAGCCCCCGTCCCTGCCACCTCAGAGCACATGGGCAGCCCTCACCCGGAAGCCTTCCTGCTGTCTGTCTTCAGTCCCCCCTACTCCCAGCGTGGGGTGAGGACAACGGACCCACACAGAGCAGTGACCGGGCACACGCTCGGCGCTCCATAAATGCACGCCCATGATGAGGTTGTGAAATGGAAGGCATCTCCCTGGCTTGCCTTTTCTCGGGGCCTGGGACAAGGAAGGAAAAGCCGAAATGATGAGAACAACAGCCCCTTCTCTGCACCCCCTCCGCCCCGGGCTCAGCGGTTCTCTGCCCTTTTCCAGGAGCCCAGAGAGGGACAGCGACTAAACTGAAAGAGATCAGAGCCGGAGCAGCCAGAGCTCAAGACCCATCTCCTCCCCCCACCCCCAAATCCAGGGCCCACCCTCTCCCCCCACGGCGCCTCCAGTCCCTCAAAACTTACCCTCCGCCGTCCCACCGCCTCAGGCCCCAGGCCCGTTCCCAGGGCGGCTGGGATGGGGTTGGTGGGCGGGTGGGAGGGGGCTCCCCGCGGCCCCGGGGCGCTCCGGCCTGATGGAGGCGATGGGGAGGCAGAGGGGCGGGGGCGGGGGGGCAGCCCGGACAAGCCACACTCCTTCCGGGGGTGGGCGGGGGGGCTATTCCCAATCAGAGCCTCATTCACAAATCCACGCTCGGGCGGGTCGCCGCCACACACGCGCGCACACACACGCGCGCACACACGCGCGCGCGCGCGCGGCCTCCTCCGGCGGCGGGTGGCCCCTCGGCGGGGACGGCCCGGCGGGTCTCGGACTAGCGCATCCTCGTCCCCGCCGCGCCGCTCGGCCCCGGGGCCCGCGCGGTCCCCGGCACCCCCGCTTCCGACGCCCCGATGGGAGCCGCCTGCCGGGACCCCCAGCCCGCGCCGCGCTCCGAGTGACGCGCCCCGGCCGCCCTCGCCCCCGGCGGAGATGGAGGTGCCCGGGCCCCCCGTGCCCAGCAAGCCGGGGGAGACCTCGGTCAAATGGCAGCTGTGCTACGACGTGACGGCCAAGATGTGGTGGATGGTGAGCGGGGCGCGGGCGGGGGCGCGGGCGGGGGCGCGGGGCCGGGGGCGCGCTCCCGCCGGTCCCGGGACTCGGGGACCCCCGAGCGCCGGTGCCGGGCGTGCCCTCCCGCCCTGGGCGTTTGCAAAAGGCGCGGAGGTGGTCACAAGTGGGGAAACTGAGGCCGCACGACGGAGGGAACACCTCACCGAGGCTTCCACTGAAAGTGTGGCCGAGGCCGCCCGCCCGGAAGGCGCCAGCTCGGGGGGCGCGGAGGACACGGCGGGGACTTAGCCGGGCTGGGGACCTTGTGTCGGCGTGGCCGTGACTCCTGTCGCCCCAGGGGCCTGTGGCAGGAAGTTCTGGGGGCAGACAGAGCTGGGGCCCAGAGGCGAGGGGGCGCCCCGGATGAACCGGGCGACCCTGGCCTGTGCCTCTGCCCCTGTTTCTGGGCCCGCGGATCCCAGAGAGGGAGGGGATGCCTAGCAGTATCCACCCCTAAGACGGAGCAGGGGTCCAGCAAGGTGCAGCAGGGTGGGCGGCGGGGCCACCAGGCCACTTCCCCAGCGGGGCCACCAGGCCACTTCCCCAGCGGGGCCACCAGGCCACTTCCCCAGCGGGCCGCCAGGCCACTTCCCCACAGTCTGCCCGCCGTCTGCCCCGCTGTCACGGCCGCCGGTCTCTGCGTCCCTCCAGGAGCTGGCCCATCACCACAGCCAGACTCTGAAAGCTTGTATAGACGGTTCCAGAGCACACAGCCCTGGGTTTGAACCTGGGCGTGCTCTGTGACCCCCGGTCAGCGGCTTACCCTCTCTGGCTCTCAGGCTCTGCCGCTGGGAAAACGGTTTGGGGCCTGGATGTCTCAGGCTTCTCTGCCAGGGCTCTGCCTTCCCCGAGGAGAGTGGGGCCCTGGGGTGGGCGCCGGGGTCTGGTGGCCTCCGCGACCCCGCGGAGCTGCCGCCTCTCAGGTCCATCTGACTTGGGGGGGTTGGGGGCCGGGGCGGCTCCTTCCTCAAGGTCAGGGTGTCGCCATGTTGCGACCCACGAGGGCAGATTTTCCCCACATTTCTGGGAGCGGCACACATTGGTTTCATGTGTCATTCCTCATTCAGCCAACATTTCTTGAACACCTACCGTGTTCCCGTGCTGGGGACACAGCAGTGACCCAGACACAGATCCCTGTCCCCTGATGTCTCAGTGGGGGAGACAGAAAATAAAAATAGCAGAGCCGAGTAAGACAACAGTGAATGTAGAAAGGGTTATAAGGATCTGGAGGCGGTCAGTAAGACTGGGCAATCTAGGAGGGCTTCACTGAAGAGGTGACCTCTGCTCTGAGACCTGAACGAGACAGAATTCATTAGAAAAGAAAGGGGAACAGCATTCTAGGCAGCAGGAACAGCCCGTGCAAAGGTCCTGGGGCAGGACCGGGCTGGCCTGTTGAAGGAACAGCAAGGAAGCCCGTGCGGCTGGAGCATAGCGAGCGAGGGGGAGGGAGGGAGGCGGGGAGGGCAGGGCGGGAACAGGCCAGGTTGCGCAGGGCCTTGGGGGCCCCCGGAGGTGGGTGCCTGGAGGGCTGTGGGCAGAGGAGGCCTGTTTTACATTTTTAAAAGCTCCTTGGGCCTCTGTGGGGAGAGTCCAGTGCTGACGTGGCAGCCAGCGGCCAGGGGGAGGCTAGGGCAGCGGCCAGGCCGGTGATGATGGGGACCCGGGGGGGCGCGAAAAATGGCGGGAACTTCACAATGAACTTGAAAACGCAGCTCACGGGGTGACTGGTTCAAAGTCCCCCGGCAAGTGCGGGGCGGAGCCGCGACAAGAGGCCCGTGACTGGAGGTCCGAGGTGAGGGTAGCGCGTCCCCATCGCCCACCTCCCGGGGTCCCGGGAAAGTCACGCTGAACTGGCCGCGTGAGACTGCGAACGTTCTTGTACAGACCCGAGGTGTTATCAATAGAGGTAGGAGGCCCGAGGCAGGGGGGATTTGGACCCAGAAACCAGCCAGGCCAGTGTCGAGCTGGGGCAGATCCTGAAGAGGGAAGAGGCCGGGGCGCAACGGCCCGGAAAGACTGAGAGTCAGGGCCTCCGCCCAGCGCACAAGCCGCTGCGCGAATTCCGCCAAATCGCCACGTTCTCCTCCGCCTTCGTCTGGGCGCAGCCCCACGCGGGGCCCTCCGGGACCCCAGACAAGACCAGCCCCGGCCCCACCCACGAGGAGCCCCCCCCCCTAGAACTTGAACGACCCGCCGCCAGACAGGTCTGAGATCTGCAGCCCCGGCCGCCCTTGGGCGCGGGAAGCTGAGCGGGGCTGGCGGAGGGTCCGCACAGGCTGGAGGGCAGAGCTCGGGGTCTGTCGCGCTCGGCTGCACTAGGGTAGACTTTCTCCTAACTCGGTGAGAGGGAGTGAGCCTCCCGAGACCGGAGGCAAGCAAGCCCTGCTGGTGGGAATTCTATCCTCTGAAGCAGAGTGTACGGGACGATTGGCAAGAGCCCCCTTTACGCTCAGAACATCAGAGCCCCCAAGGTGGGTGAGGGGCGCAGGCGGCGTTCAAATGGGGGAGCGATGGGCGAGGAATCCCAGCGTCGAGGAGGCTCGAGGTCTCCGTCGTCCCAGGAAGTGCGGTGCGGGGGCCCGGAGACGCTCAGGCACCCAGGAAACGCTTTAATTTTCACCCCTCGTCCAATCGGAGGAAAACGGCGAACGGGACCGCGATGCTACTAGTCATGAGTCCAGCCGTGATCCGTTAGTGATTCCATTTTCGTCGCGAAGTGTGTCAGGTCCTCAGACATCATCGGCGGCCAAGTTCAGTCAGTCTCTGTCCATTTGGTCAAAGAGCGGGCGAACTAGCCGCCTCCGCCTGCGCGTCCTGGGCAGAGGGGGCGGGGCCTAAATAACGGAGCCTCCTCCCAGCGGAAGGAGGACATCCGGTCCGCTGCTGATCCCCGGGCTGGGCGGTGTCTTGCAAACTGTCGAGCGCCGTGCCAGGGCGGCGCAGCTACAGCAGGACAGACTATGGTTACTCTCGAAGAAGACTTCCCGGTTGTGCCGCCCATTCAGTGGGTGCACCCGGACCGCCCAGCCCCGCCCGTCCTGGGCTCTCAGGCCGGCGCAGGAAACAGTAAGAGAGAACGTGAATAAACGCGCGAGCTTATTTCAAATTGGGAGGGGGGCTGGGAGGACTTTGGAAGAGGGCATTAGAAGCCGGGTGAGCCGGGAAGGCCTCTCTGAGGAGGTGACATTGCAGCCTGAGTGATTTCAATGGACCAAAGGTCTGGGGGCAGCGAGCACAGCACGTGCAAAGGCCCTGGGGCACAACCGGGTCTGGCATGTTGGGGGGAACAGTGAGGAGGTTGGTGTGGCTGGACCAGAGTGAAGAGGGAGGGGCAAGGAGGGGTCGCCGTAGGTCGTACAGGCCTTGTGGGGCTGGGGGGGGGGGGCTGGGCTTTATTCAAAGGGCACCAGGGAGCCCTGGGAGGGCTTTAAGCAGGGGAGGGCCTTCCTCATCTGTCCGGCCGTGAGTGCCGCCTGCCACCTCCCCCGCCTTGTGCCCAGGCTGCGGTGGGGGGTCGGGGGTGCCCGGTCCCCCCAGCCCCCAGCCTGAGCCCGCCCAGCCGCCGCCCACTCTGCCCACATCTGAGGCGCCGAGGAGCCGGACAGTCTGCTGCAAACCACGGAATGTTTCCCGGAGCGCCCGGGCCGGGAATGTCGGCGGCGGGGAGGGAAAGGGCGGGGAGCCCCGAGAAGGGAGTCGGGGAGACACAGAAGGCAGCGCCAGGGTGGGGGGCGGACCCCTGCCTCGCTGGGCGCTGGCGGTGAAGCTAGCGTCGGCGATCGGACCCCGCGATGCCCCTCACTTTAGAGAGGGGGAAGCTGAGGCACGGCGCGCGAAGGGACTTGTCCACAGAGCTGGGAGAGGCGCCACTGGGATTCGAACCCAGACCACCTGGCTGCGAGCTGGGCCTCCGCGGCTAGCCCACAGGGACCGAGTCAGGGTGGTATTTCCCAGTGAATGGATGAATGGGCCGCGTGAGTAAGTGAAGGCAGCCAACCGCACCCCGCCCAGCCCCCAGTTCAGCCTGACACGAACCTGAAAGCTGGCGGCACCGTCGGCCCCCGTCCTGCCTTCTAGAAGTCCTTCCGATATGGGACCCGGATTCTCCTTGCTCCTTTCTTCCCCCCTGGGGGCGCCTGAGAGGGGTAGAGCTGGCGCGCCGCTCATGCTAGAGGTCATCAGGGAAGGGAAAGCCAGGGCCCAGAGAGGGCCGGCGCCTTCCCCAAGGTCACAGAGCAAACTGCTAAACTCGCAGCCCTGAACAGAGACCTCAAAATAACGGCCAGTGGAGTCGCGGCCGCCGAGCCTCCCGCATGCGGCCTCGTTCCTTCCTCCCAGCCAGCCTATGAAGAGGGAACTGTGGGGATCACCGTCTTACGGGAGGGGAAACTGAGGCCCGGAGTGGGTCGATCGCTGTAGGAGGGCGAGGGGAGTGACCAGGGAGCCGTGATGGTTCGGAGCGGGCAGAGACGTCAGCGTCTGGCTTTGGCGGCCGCGGGGGGACGAGCTCCGGGGAGGCTGCGCGGCCGGGTGGTGCGTGCCGGGCCCCTGCCCCGGGCCGAACACCCACGAGCTAATGACATGCGCTCTTGTTCACCTTTGCCCTTGGTGGCCTTGCAAACCCCCAAGGCTCTGCCTCTGGAGCAGAGCAAATGGCAGGGTAGAGGCGTCCGGTCCTTGGATAGAAACTCGGGGAGCAGGGAGCGGCCCCTGGCCAGGGGGTCCCTGGAGGGGGTGGCATTTGAGCCAGGCCTGGAGGGCTGCTGAGGTGCTCAGCACACAGAGACGGCAGTGGCATTCCTGGCAGAAGGAACCGCTCCGATACCGTTGTGCTGGGTGTGACAGAGCTGCAGTGGGGAGATGCGAGGCAGGGGTGGGAGGTGAGAGCGGTGTGGACCTTGAACGCTGAGCTAGGAAGCAGGGCCTTTCTCTCCAAGGCAGTAGGGAGCCATGCCGGGTGTGTGAGCAGGGAGGGACATGGCCGGATCGAAGGCAGGTGTGGGGTTTGGAACGAGGACCAGGAGGGGATGGAAGCACTGATCTGATGAGAGAAAAGGAGACCTGAGTCAAGGCCAGGACCGTGGGATGGATGAGGGGGGAGAGACCTCAGGGGGAGAATGCACAGAAAATGGGACCAACAGTCCATGGGGAGTGACAGAGAGGGGAGGGACGAGGCTGACGCTCACTTTCCTACCTCAGGGATGGGGAGCGACAGTGGGATTATCCGTGAGATGGGGACACTGGGGGCGGAGCAGCTTCGGAGAGGAAGATGCGGAGTCTAGGGATCCTGAGAGGCGCTCTGGGTGGGGGGGTGCTGAGTAAGGTGCGGAGAAGGCCCTGGGGCCTAAAATGGTGCCTGGTGCATCTTTTGTGATAAGTAATTTTTTGTCAATGGCATAGAGGGAGGACGGGGTGAATTGAGGGATGGATGGACGGACGGACGGACGGATGGAGGGATGGATGGATGACGGATGGACGGATGGATGGGTGGGTGGATGGATGGACGGATGGATGGGTGTGTGGACAGATGGATGGATGGACGGATGGATGGGTGGGTGGACGGATGGATGGGTGGATAGATGGACGGATGGGTGGGTGGGTGGATGGACGGACGGACGGGTGGATGGATGGATGAATGGACGGATGGGTGGGCGGATGGACAGATGGTTAGATGGATGGACGGACGGGTGGATAGACAGAGGGGTGGGTGGATGGACGGACGGGTGGGTGGGTGGACAGATGGACGGACGGGTTGATAGGTGGATGGGTGGATGGATGGATGGGTGATGGATGGACGGACAGACGGACGGATGGATGACGATGGACGGATGGATGGACGGATGGACGGACGGACGGATGGGTGGATGGATGAATGGACAGATGGGTGGGTGGTGGGTGGATGGATGGACGGACAGATGGACGGACGGATGGATGGATGGATGGATGGATAGACGGACGGACAGGTTGATAGGTGGATGGGTGGATGGGTGGATGGATGGATGGGTGATGGATGGACGGACAGACAGACGGATGGATGACGGATGGACGGATGGATGGACGGATGGATGGACGGATGGACGGGTGGATGGATGAATGGACAGATGGGTGGGTGGATGGGCGGACGGGTGGATGGATGGATGGATGGATGGGTGATGGATGGACGGACGGATGGATGACGGATGGACGGATGGATGGATAGGTGGTGGGTGGATGGGCGGACGGATGTATGGACGGATGGACGGACGGATGGACGGGTGGATGCATGAATGGACAGATGGGTGGGTGGATGGCGGACGGATGGATGGACGGATGGACGGACGGGTGGATGGATGAATGGACAGATGGGTGGGTGGTGGGTGGATGGATGGACGGACAGACAGACGGATGGATGACAGATGGACGGATGGATGGACGGATGGACGGACGGATGGACGGGTGGATGGATGAATGGACAGATGGGTGGGTGGATGGGCGGACGGGCGGATGGATGGATGGATGGATGGGTGGTGGATGGACGGACGGATGGATGACGGATGGACGGATGGATGGATAGGTGGTGGGTGGATGGGCGGACGGATGGATGGACGGATGGACGGACGGACGGGTGGATGGATGAATGGACAGATGGTGGGTGGTGGGTGGATGGGTGGACGGATAGACAGATGGACGGACGGATGGGTGGGTGGACGGACTGACAGACGGGCGGGCGGGCGGGAGCTAGAGAAATGGTCGTGCTGAGTGTGTGGGGCCAAGGGCTCAGCAGAGCCCTCAGAAGCCCGCACTTCAGGCAGGGGGAGGGGAGCCGCCGGTTGACCCCGCAGCGTCGTCGTCGCTCAGGGAGGCCCCCCCCCGCCGGGCCCTTGCCCCTGCCTTCACTCCCCGAACGCGGCTTTGGGATTCGAAGTCCCCCGCACACACGGCTCAGCTCCAGGGGGGCCGCCGCAGACAAATCAGTGGAAAATTAAAATAGTGCCTGTGTGCCGGTGATCGGCGGCCTCAGCTGGGCCACTTAATGACCCCCTTCTGGGGATTGTTACCAGCTGGAGGTGGCTGGGGGAGGGGGTCCGAGCCGAGCCACCCGATCTGGAAGGGAGAGGGAGGGGTGGTGCCTGGAAACAGGGCTGCTGGGGAGGGGAAAAGAGCCACGTGGTGGCCGTAATGGGGGGGGGGGCGTCAGGGAAACACGGGCCCCTGGGCTCCAGGGATGGCCTCGCCCGGGCCCCTGCACCCTGCGGGTGCTCCCTCGCGGATTTCCACGCAGTCCCTCCTGCCGGGTCGCTCTTTCTCCCCCATTTTTGCCCCGGTAGCTCCCGCTCACCTTTTAGGTCTCAGGTGGACGTCATCACCTCCAGGCAGCCATCCCAGACTCGGTCAACTCTTCCAGTCGCTCGCTCTGCCATCTTATCATCCTGGGCATGCAGGGGTTAAAAGCGGGACCTCCACTTTGCCCCTGACCTGCGGCGTGTCCTTGGGCGAGTCACTTCCCTCTCTGCGCCTCATTTTCCTCGTCCGTAAACCAGGATAATAATAATCCCTTCTTCACCAGGCTGTTGCACGGATTACGTGGGCTATTAAGAGGCAGCTGGTATTTGCTGAGCAGTTGTTACGTGCCAAGGACTGAGTGTGGTCACCACACGCGTGCAGTCTCTTTTTAGGGGTGGGGTCACTGAGGCCCAAAACCATCCCTGTGTGCCCGCCCCGCCCCCCGGGGCTCTGGTCCCGACAGGACGCGCCACAGCGGCCGCCAGAGGGCACCCATGAGCACCCAGGTCAGGTACTCCCGGCCCCCCTTCTCTGCCTACCGCCCTCCAGGGCTCCCACCTCCCTCAAGGTAAAAGCCCAAATCCTCCCCATGGCCCCCAGAGTCCTGCACCACCTGCTCTGCCCCCTCCTACCCGCCCCTCCTCCCTATCTCCCCTCGCGCAATGCGCTGCATGGGCCTCCTCGCTGTGTCTTCCATACTCCAGTCAGGCCCCGCCCCAGGACCTTTGCACAGGCGGTGCCCTGTGTTTCATATACTGTTGGCCAAATTGGTTTTGTCTCATTCCTCCGATCTCAGCTCAGATGGCACCTAGGACCCCCCCCCCCAACCCTTCTCCACTAAAGTAGGTCTTTCTGCTGTTCCGTCTCTGGCCCCTCCCCCATTATTCTCATTAACGCAATAAGCACACTTTGGGATTGTACTCTGCGTAGTGCTGTGTTCCCTCGCTCCACTGGAGCATGGGAGCAGGGCTTCTGCCGTGGCCTCCTCTGGGTCCCCAGGACTCCGCATAGGGCATGGCGCACAGTAGGTGCTAAATAAATGTTTACTGGGTAAATGAAGAGATGAATGAATAAATATCACTCAAATAGCATGCGACAAAACGGTGACTTGAGCTCCAGTCAGTCACCTTCATTTCCCCCAACCCTGGCTGACTGCACGGATTTGACTCTCTTTATTTTAACTTTCTGCGTTTTTAAAAACTATTTTAATGTTTTTATTTATTTTTGAGAGAGACAGAGACAGAGCGTGAGCAGGGGCAGGGGCAGGGAGAGAGGGAGACACAGGATCCGAAGCAGCTCCAGGCTCCGAGCTGTCAGCACAGAGCCCGACGCGGGGCTCGAACCCACAAACCGTGAGATCCTGACCTGAGCCGAAGTCGGACGCTTAACCGACTGAGCCCCCCGGGCGCCCCCCAACCTTTCTGTTTTTAAGACCCGGTTATATATGGAACAAGACAGACCCAAGGGCAGAAACAGAC
The DNA here is from genome assembly GCA_028646485.1 of Cryptoprocta ferox. NCBI lineage: Eukaryota > Metazoa > Chordata > Mammalia > Carnivora > Eupleridae > Cryptoprocta > Cryptoprocta ferox. Next base: position 2,366,642 of record CM053574.1, read on the forward strand.
CCCCAACACATCAGAGGGCTTTTCCAATTAGTGAGAAAATGACAGATTCTTTGATAAATTCTGATAAGACAGGTTTAAGGGGAAAAAAACCCAAATGCTTTATTTTAGAATAATTTTAGATTTAGAGAAAAGTTGCAAAGGTAGCACAGAGAGTGCGTATGTAGCCCCCACCCCGAGTCCCGTAATGTGAACATTTTTCTTAATGTTATACTTTAGTTTATTGTCCGATATTGAATTCTTTATTTTTTGGCTCCAATTTTTCCGACTCTGCCTTTGGAGATGTTTTACGGGCCTCCTGTGGGAAGGCAACTTTTGAGCTATTTTTTGAGAAAAAAACTTAAATTGCTTCCCTATACCGTATCATTCACTGATATGCCTTACAAATAGGTCAAATATTGGGGTGCCCGGTGGGCTCCGTCGGTTGAGGATCTGACTCTTGGTTTCAGCTCAGGCCATGATCTCACGGTTTGTGAGTTCAAGCCCCGTGTCTGGCTCCGTGCTGACAGCGTGGAGCCTGCTTGGGATTCTCTCTCTCCCTCTCTCTCTGCCCCTCCCCTGCTTGTGCTCTCTCTCTCTCTCTCTCAAAATTAATAAGCATTTAAATATATATAAAAAATTAAAACATGAAACACTAGAAGAAAATATGAGAGAGACTGTTTATAGAATCAGAATGTGAAGGCCTTCCTAGGCAAGAACAAAGCCCGAGAGACCATGAAAGACTTAGAAGTTTCACTACATAAAATTTAAAATGTTATGCCAGGCAAAAAGTCCAGAAAACAACCGCGAGAGAAATATTTGCAACGTACTTGCAGAAGATTTTTTCCCAAGACCACGACTATGTAAAGAGTGCCTACAAATCAATAAGAAAACAGTCACAGACAAAATATGCAAAGGACATGAAAAGACTTGAACTAGATCAAAATGGACAAAATCTGTGAAAGGGGGTCCCCCTTTATTCACAGGAAGAGACGTTCACGTGAAAACTACAACGGATATCTACGCTTCAGACCGGAAAAGAGTACACGTCGTGTTGCACGCTAGTTGTATAGGTGTGGGGCGCTGGTTCTCCACGGGAGCGATTGCAGCCCCAGGGATGCTCGGCGGTGTCTGCAGACAGGTTTTATTGTTAGAACAAAGGGGGGGAAGAGACCAGAATCTAGTAAGGGGTGCCCCCTTGGCAAAGAATGATCCAGCCCAAAGTGTCGGTAAGGAAGCAAGCTCTTCTGTGTGCTGTTGGTGAGGACATGCGCCTTATAGAGGTGACTTGGTAACCTCCGCCCGCACGTTCAGTGCAAACACCTTTGCACAAGATTCCACCTCTTGGAATACATCTTCAATGTCTGCAAAGATACGCGTGTGAGCATTTGCATCGCAAGCTCGTTCCTAGTGCCGAAGGGCTGGAAATAACCAAAATACGCCTCAAAGGGGGGGCCCACTTGAGGAAACCGAGGTCTGCCGTAAACACTAGGGCAGGTCCTCAAAGCATGAAAAATAGAATTACTCTATATGATCCGGCAATTCCACTCCTGGGTCTGGATCCCCCCAAAAAAGCCGGGTCTTGGGGGGACACTTGCACACTCACATTCACAGCCGTGTGATTTACTGTCTGCAAAAGTTGAAAGGTGGATGCAAGTGTCCGTCGATGGATAAATGGATTAACACAGTGCGGCCCATCCACACGCTGGGATATTCCTCGGCCTCGGGAAGGAAGGACGGACGTCCTGCCTCCTGCCACCACGTGGACGGACCCGGAGGACACTATGCACAGTGACAGAAACCAGACACAGAAGGACATGTCCTGCGTGACCCCACTCACAGGGGGTCCCTAGAGGCATCCCGTCCACAGAGACCGAGAGTAGATGGTGGAAGCCAGGGGTGGGGTGGGGGGTGGGGAGTCTGTGCTTCATGGGGACAGAGTCTCAGTCTGGGGACATAGAAGGTTCTGGAGACAATGGTGGGGGTGGTTATACAATAGTGTGAGCGTGTTTGGCGCGGCTGAGCTGTGCACTTAAAACTGGTTAAGATGGTAAATTATAGATTACGTATATTTAACCACAATTTAAAAAAAAAAAAAAAACCTGTCGTGCACCCACGCAAGGCACCCCTGCACGGCGAGCAAGCCCAGTCCTTTCTGGCTGTTGGGACGGGCGCCCGCGTCCCCGGCGAGGAAACAGGCTGCAGTGCTCCCAGTGCCCAGCAGAGGGCAGCACGCGACCGGGGGACCCGCCTCCGCGCTCCGCGCCGGCCTGTAGTTCGGGGGGCGGTTCCCGCCGGTTCCTTCCTTTTTTGTTGTTTTATTTACGTGTGTGTTTCTACCGTTTCTTCTCTTTACCCCACGCTTATCCGTCACCCCGTCCCCTCCCCTCCCCGCCAAGCGTCTCCAGGGTTCCGTGCGCGTCTTTTTCATTTCCGGGTGTCCTTGAAAAACGTGTTTTGTTGTTTTCGGTTTCCCAGGCACGTCATCGGCCGCCGAAAAGGCTACGGCAGCGAGTGGGCGTGGCTGCGTGCCAATAAAACTTTATTTATAGCCGCCAGCGGAGGGCTGCGGACCGCTGCAGCGCGTGTGGATGGATACAGACAGACACCTGGAGATGCGGCGTAAATAGATAAAGACGCTTATTTTGAGAAGTTGTGTCACGGGCTGTGGGTGCTGGCGGGTCCCCAGTTTGTGGGACCGGCCGGCGGGCTGGAAAGGCAGTTAGGAATCGAGGCCGCGAGGGTGGCGCAGTCGGTTGGGCATCCGACTCCTGGTTAGGCTCAGGTCATGATCGCACGGCTGTGCGTTCGAGCCCCGCGGCGGGCTCTGCGCTGGCAGCGTGCGGGCGGCTCGGGCTTCTCCCTCTTCTCGCCCCCGTCCTCCGCACGCACGCGCTCTCTCGCGCTCTCGCTCTCAAAATGAATACATTTACAAATAAATTTTTAAAAAATAAAAAAAAAAAGAATTGATGTTGTGGCCTTGAGTCTGAAATGTGTAGGGCAGGAGGGAAAGCTGGGAATCTAGGCAGGATTTCTGGATGGTCTTGACGCTGAATTCCTTCTTCCCCGGGAAACCTCAGTCTTTGCTCTTAAGTTCTTCAACTGATGGGATGAGGCCCACCCACACCACAGAGGTCCATCCCCTTCACTTAAAGTCAACGGATTGTCACTGTAGATGTGAGGAGCCCTGAGCAGCACAGGCTGGATTAGACCCACGGGCCACAGTGTGCCAACTCCTGGGTATTTTTTCCTGGAGCTGCTGTAACACAGCCCCAGAGCCGGGCCCCTTCCGGAGCAGAAATGGTTCGGGGGCTTCCAGCCACAGTCCAGGGGTCTGCCGGGGGGCTCGGGAGCGCCGTCAGAGGGGTCCCCCTCCGGCACACCGCTGCCCGCATTTCCCGGGCATGAGACACCAGGACTGTCGCTAAGGGCCACGCCGGCGGTGGGTGTAGCTCGCTCACCTCTGAAAACCCCCGTCCCCGTTAGGGCTCCGAAATGTGAGTTTGGGGGGGACTCAATTCACCTCCTAGCACCTGTTCACCTGCGATAAGCGTGGCTGGCTGTTCCCCCCCGTTGGAAAGTATTCCCGTGTGGACGTACCTCCCCTTTCCCGACGTGGGTGGGCCCCCAGGCCGTTTCCGGGGGGGGTCCTCCCCGGAGCCGTTGACGGAGCCACTGCGTCCTCACGGGCTGCAGACAGCTCCCGTCGCTCTGCCGGGTCTGTTCGATCCCCTCCCCCGCAGGATGCCGCCCGTGAGGTCGGGACTCTGCTGTGCCGTTGACAGGTGGGGAAACTGAGGCTCGGGGAAGGAGATACGCCCAGAGCCGGGAAGGGGGAGGGTAGGACTGGACGCGGGGAGACAGTGAAATGTCTTCGCGGTTTGCTTTCTCTCCGTTAGTCTAAGGCAGGAGTCGCACCCCCTCTCTGTAAAGGGCCGGACAGGCAATGCTGTCGACTTTGTGTGCTAGTCAGGCTCTGTCGTGGTTGCCATGGCAACACAAAAGTAGCCGCCGATCCCATGTAAATGAACGGGCGTGGCCGTGTACCAATAAAACTTTATTTGTGAACTCAAGTGCTAGGCCAGGCTTGGCCCCTGGACCAGTTTGCTGACCACTAGTCTAAATGTTTACCAGGCTCCTTCCTGGGTCCCGAGCCCCATTCCAGGCGCCGGAGTCCACCAGTGACCACGACAGGTGTGCAGACACGTGAACAGATAGGATAACATCAGACAAGCATGAGGCTGTGGAATAAAGCAGGACGGGAGGAGGGGAGCAGGGGGGAGGGGAGAAGGGAGGGCAGGAGAGAATGTTCCTGGAAGATGGGAAGAAGGCAGCCTTGAAGACAGTGGGGAAGGTGTTTCAGGCAGAGGGCACAGCCTGTGCAAAGGTCCTGGGGCAGGACCGGGCCTGGCGTGATGGAAAACAGCCAGGAGGCCCGTGTGGCTGGAGCAGAGCGAGTACAGGGACAGAAGGAGGAGAGGAAGGCAAGGAGGGGACGGGGCAGGTCGTGCGGGGTCTGTGGGCCACGGGAGAGAAGACCCAATCTTATCTGAAGGGCAATGAGGAGCCATGGAGAATTTAAGAGGCACGTTTTTCGCATGGGATGGGGTGGAGGCGGGAGTGAAACCCAGGAGGCCAGGGAGGGGCTGGGGCAGCGTCCACTGGGCACATGGCTTCGCCTTCCGGCTCCCGGCACCCGCTTGCTCACACGGGAAAGCAGGAGCCCGCGGGGTGTCCCGTTCTCAGACTCAGATGCAGGCCAACCTCTAACCTGAGCCGCAGGAAAGACGGACACCGAGTGGCGGCCGACACGGACGCCAGAGGGTGGGGGCAGTGGCGGGAACCGGGCAGCGGTGCCCAGGGGAGACAGCAGAGCGAACCCCGAAGGCTGGAAGGCCCGGAGCAGGTTCCCGCCCACCTCCCCTCCCCTCTCGGGTTCGTGCCAGCCACGGGAGGGCCCCCCCCCCCCGGCTCCGCCGCTGTGGGGGGTGGGTCCGGAGTCTGGACACGCGTGGCCAAGAGGGGACCAAACGGATCGTGGGGGGGGTCGCCCGGGGGGGTGGCACCCTGTGGGACCGTCTGGGGCGTATCTGGGGCCAGGCCAGGAGTGGGGACGGCGTGACTTCCGGCCACTCCGTCGCCCAGTCCGGCTGCCGGCTGGCAGAGGGGAGGCCTTGACCTTCCTCCCACATCCCGGAGCTGAGTGTCGGTGACCGGGCCGGGGGCCTCCTGGAGCACAGGCCACCCCCTAGCTGCCCCCGCGCTCCCCGCGGCGACCCCACCCAAGCCCGCACGCGGCTCCTCGCAAGGCCGGTGGGGGGGTGATACCCCCTGCGCCTTGCTGGCAGATTCCGCAGGGGGAGTCAGCACCTCGGCCAGGAGCCGGGACGCCCAGGGGCTCTGGGTCTAAACCCCCAGCTCTGTTGCTGTGTTGCAGGGTGACCTTGAGCAGCTGACCCCTCTTCCTGAGGCTCAGTTTTCTCCTCTGGAAAACGGGAGCTGGGAACCCCCCCCCTTCCTGGGTCCGTGCGGTGGGGACCCGCCTGGCGCAGAGCATGGTCCCGAGTGATCCAACACACGCGAACGGCTCGGCCTCCTGGGTGCAGGGAGGGGGCTCCTGGGTGCCGGGTCCTGTTCTGGGCGCTGAAGACGCGCGGTCAGCAGGTCGAGGCTCCGGGGCTCCCGGAAGGGGCGTCCCGGTGGGGGACGCAGACACGCATGGTGTCCAGTAAGGCTGAGCACCGCACCCCAAATAAGAGCGATCATTACGTTTGGCTCGGTGGTGATTGCTGTTGCCAATCCTCCACTCACACAGCCCTCCGAGGCATGCGATTATTTAGCGCCAACTGTGTACCACGCTCCAGCTGCACACGGCAGTTTCCCAGAGGACAACACCCATTTTCCAGAGGAGAAGGTGAGGTCTCGGGTCTGAGCAAGGCTGCAAGCCGGTTGTGCAGGTGGCCTGCTTCCGGGGCCCCGCCCCCTCCCCTCTCCGCAGCACCTGCCCTCACCCTGGGCTCCCCCAGCTGGGGTCGAGGTGGGCGGTGGCCAGGGCAGGCACCGGGACAGGGCAGAGCGGGAGCGGGGTGCCGGCCACCCCCCCAGCGTCTGTCGCTAGCATCCCCACCCTGTTAGTGGGGCCCGGGGGTGGGGTACTCGGAGCTTGGCCTCTTAGAGGAGGAGGGTCTGCAGCCCAACCCACACTTCCGCCTGCGCCCTGGCCACCCCCTTCCCTCTCGGTGAGGCTCCAAGCGGGGCCTCTGGGCCCCCAAGACCAGGTCCAGCGGGTGCAAGGGGTGGGGGCTGGAACACATCTGACAAGGGAGCATGAGGGCACCAAAGGCAGGCTCTGGCCCCCCTCTGCCCCTGGCCGTGACTCTGCACCTCAGTTTCCCCATCTAGAAAATGGGGGTCCCGAAGGTCCTGGCTGTTGAGGAGACCATGCAAGGGCCATGTGTGGCGTGCGCTAAGTGCTCACTGTTATCGTGACCCCCCAAAGTGTTGATGCCACCCCCCCACACACACACGGGGGACACCCGGCCCCGTGGTCCTCGCTAAGACTCGGGCTTCCGTCTGTGGGGCGGGGACAGCAGCTTCGGGGCTGCGCCTCCAGGGAGGGCTGGGTTCAGGCCTCGGCTCCTGTACGGGCCGCACCGTCCTGGCCACTTTGCCGCTCAGTGCCCCCGTCTGTAAAGTGGGGATCATGCAGGCACCCGCTTCCCCTCCGGGGTCCCCGGGAGGGTTGACTGCATCCATCCCGAGAAGGCGCTCAGAGTGGGCGCTAGCACACATGCGCGTATGTGCTAAATAAAATAAGTTAGAACCAAAATGTAAGCAAGTAAATAAACCAGTCCCATTGGACAGGCGGGCAAACCGAGGCCGGGGTTCGCGTGGATGTCAAGGGCAGGGCTGGGAGTTGAGACACTGAGTGGGCTGCCCCCAGCCCTCCACCCCCGTGGTGCCCAGTGCAGGGGGTCCAGCCCCTGTCGGCTGGATTCAAACCCCTGCCGGGTGGCCGCAAGCCAGCAACCCGGCCTCGGCCAGATGGGACCCGGCCAGGTGACGATGTCGGGGTGCCCGCCGCCCCGCCCGGGTCCCTGCAGGGCACAGGGCTCGAGGCCTTCGCCCTGAGGTTCCCACCTCCCCCCCGGGGAACAGCCGCCTCGCTGTGTCCATGGGCCTGCCAGGCTCCCCTCCTGCCACTCGGCTGGGACGTGGCAGGGGCGGGGGGGGGGAGGCAGGAAGGGTGGGGGGGCCCCTGTGCGGATCCAGGACTTGTCTGTCCCCCAGAAGGGAAGCAAACTTCCAACTCGGCAGGACTTTTCTGGGCACCTGCTGGGGGCTCCAGAGGCGATCCCGGCCCTGCCCTGGGAGGCAGCGTGGGGGCCACGAGGGCCGTCCTGCCAAGGCCGTAATCATCACGGGGCTGTGCCCATTTTACAGATGGGGAAGTGGGCGCGGGGCAGGCATGCTGCCCGCCCAAGGCCCCGCCGTCTGTAAGCAGCAGCGGGCTTTGAACTTCCAAGGACCCGGCTGCCGTGGTCACGGGGTGGGGGTGGGGGTCAGGGAAGGAGGCTCCGGTGGGGCTGTGGGGCCAGAAGGCCCCACAGCAGCCCCCACCCCACATTTCCGCCCCGAAGCAGATGATCTCTTCTTCCCTGCGGCGACCCCTGCCGGGCTCGTTCATGGGCTCCTCCTGGGCAGAAGGGGAAACTGAGGCAAGGAAACCAGAAGCAGCAGGTCCCAGGTTCCCACACACAGCGGGAAATGCCTACCTTGGGCACTAACAGGGGGCACGGGGAGGCAGTGTCCCCGGGCCCCGTACCTTTCAGCAGCTCCCTCCCTGAGAGATCCTGGCACGCCTGGGCCTCAGTTTCCCCATCTGAAGGGGGAGGTGCCAGAGAGATGTGAGCGGGACTCGGCAGGAGGGGCCGGGCTGGCGTGTGTGGGCAGGTTCGGGAGTGCCAGGCGGGCTGCGCCCACACCCAGGCCCCACACCCAGGCGCGGAGGGCTGGGCGGAGGCCTTTCCCCGCCTCCTCCGCCGAGGTCTGGGCCTGACGCGCCCTCAGCCCACTGCCCGCGCTGTGCCCAGCGTGCCCGGTGCCGCCCCAGCACCGGACCTGCGGGAAGTCACACAGCCGGCAGGCAGCACAGCCAGGTGCCAGCCCAGCTCAGCCCGGCTCAGCCTGGCTCAGGACCCACAAGGTCTGGAGACTTCCAAAGAATTCAGGGCACCAGCTCTGGCGGCTGGGAGTCCCGCCACCCACGGGCCAGTGGCCACCCCTGCCTGAGGCTCAGTCGTCCGCCTCGTCCACAAGTGGCATCACTCACCTGCTCTTTGCTCCGCTCCACGTGTAAGGGTGTGAAGCGTGTCCAGAGGGGGGGAGAAATTGGGTAGATCTCCTGCTCCGCTGATCTCCAAAGCCGGGAAGGGCCATGGACGGTCTGGCTCGTCTCTCCTGCCCCTTGGGCCCCGCGACCCAGCTGTTGGGAGGACCACAGAGTGTGGCCCAGAGAAGCCCTAGGACCCTGCCTGTTGTATGGGGGCCCCGAGCCCTGGAACGGAAAAGCGCGCCTCTCTGGGCCTCGGTTCCCCATCTGCAAAATGGGGCAATAGTGCTCCTTCCCTCATAGGGCGCGGCCTCGAGGGTCCGGGCAGTGACGCGTGTCAAGGCTTCAGCGCAGGGTCTGGCGTCCAGCATGGGCTGTTGATGCCCCTGTTATGACACGGGTGCATAAGTGAGTCTGTCTACACCACATGCAGCGGCGCCGCGCCATGCGTTCAACAACCACCAGGGCTCAGGTTGACTAACGAGTAGAGGCGCAGGCTGTGGGCGCGGGGAGCGGCCCCGGGTGGGCCGACAGGCGGCGCGCTTCCAGACAGGCCGCGGGGGCCGGACCGCAGGAGCACTTACCGCGCATGCTCGCCGGCAGTAGGGGGCGGGGCGGGGGGGCTTGGGAGGAAGGCACCTGCCGTGGGCACCCGGCAGGGGACCCGGCCCCAGGCAGGACCCGGCCTTGAGGTGGCGGGAGCCCAAGTTGGCCTCAGGCGCAGAGTGTGACCGTGGCAGGTGCCGCAGTTTGTACATCTGTGAAATGGGTGAGGAGGAACGGCTGCGTCAGTCTCGTGCAGAAGAGGTGTGGGCGGCACCCGGTACACAGTAGGTGCACAATAATTGTCCTGTTTTCTGGCTGTAAGGGCCCGGCCCACAGCAGCCGCCGGTAAGACGCTTGTTGCGTTAATCATCATCATCATCAGCAGCAGCAGCATCATCAGGGGCGCCGGGGGGCTCAGTGCGTTAAGCATCCCACTTGGGCTCCGGGCGTGAGCTCGCGGTCCATGAGTTCGAGCCCCGCGTCGGGCTCTGTGCTGACCGCTCGGAGCCTGGAGCTGCTTCCAATTCTGTGTCTCCCTCTCTCTCAGAAGTAAATAAACATTAAAGAAAATTTTTCAAAAAATTATAATAATCGGGCAGCACCTTCCTGGCCCACAGTGTTTCCCAGTTTCCAAAATGGCACGGCCCCGCGCTCGCCACTGCCGACATTGCGCCGCCCGCACTGGGAGGCCCCCAGCGGCCTCCCGCCCCGCCCCCACCCATGCCACGGGCACCCGTGTTGTGACAACCGGCGGGGGCCCGGCTCCCCCGGGGACACCACCGCCCCCTTGGGGAGCACTCACGGCTCCAGTCTCAGGAGCACCCGGTGCAGCGGGGCGGGCGTGCGAGGCTGCGAGAGGCCGGGGCCGGGCCGGCCGCAGCCTGGGCCTCTGGGCCCCCCGGGAGGGCTGGGCGCTCCGCGCGCGGCCGCGCCTGGGTTCCAGGAACCGCCAAAGGAGCCCGGGGCAGGCCACGGTTGCAACATCGGGGGGCGGCGTCCCGGCGTGCCTGGGCACGGCCACCGCCTCGGCCCGCGGGCACCGCCAGCAAAGAAAATGCAACTCAGGACTGGGCACCGCGACAGGCGGCGGAGTCCCGGGCCGGGCACCGCCGGGCGGGAGGAAGGGCCCGGGCGGAGGCTGCGCCCTGCGGCGCGGCCTACCCGGAGACGCTGGGTACGTCCTGGCCAATGGGAGGCCCCGGCGAGGCAGGCCACGCCCCCGGGGCAGCCCATTGGCCCAAGGAATGCGTTCGGGGTGGGTCCCTCAGGTCGCCCCAAATCCCGCATCTCGGCCGTTCCAGCCGCCCTTCGGCTGGTGCCTGCTGGTAGGCGGGCGCCGAGGCTCGAGGGGGCACGCTCAGGCCTCGTCTGTGCTCGGACATGCGTCCCTGGGCTCTTCCCACCTTATCAGAGCCAGAATTAGGCCTAACAGTTCAGTATGTCGTTCGGAAGCCACGTTAGAGGGTGAGCGGGTCGAGGCAGAGGGCACAGCCCGTGCAAAGATCCTGGGGCCTGGCGTGTGGGAGGACCGGCCAGGAGGCCCGTATGCTGGAGCAGAGTGAGGGGGAGAGGGAGGAGGGGAGGACAAGGAGGGGATGGGGCAGGGCCTGCAGGGCCTGTGGGCTGCGGAGAGGACTTCGTCATCCCCAGGACAATGGGAAGCCGTGGGGGGCTTTAGACAGTGGGGAGACGCCATGTGCCGCCTACGGACTGGGCGCCCTCTCTGGGCCATAACGCCGGCCCTCAGACGGGGGAGTAACAGTCGTCCTTGGGCAGTGCTGGGAAGGGAGGCCCAAGTGAGGCGGTGCACGTGGTAGGTGCACAGCTCTCGTTAGCCCCCAGGGCACGCCCCTGGGTCGTGGGTCGCGGTCCCCAGGCTCCGCCCTCGCCCCCACAATCGTCCTCCGCACAGCGGCCACCAGAGGGCGCCCCTGAGCACCCGAGTCGGGTCCGCCCTGCCCACAGCCCTGCAGGGTTACTTCCCTGGGGGGTAAAAAAAAAAAAAAAAAAAAAAGCCCAAGCCCTTCAAGACCCCAGGGCCCAGCGCGACCTGCTCCTGTCCCTCCCCGGCCTCCCCTCCTCCCTCTCTCCCTCGCTCACTCTGCTCCCCCTCCACACGCCTTCTTGCTGTTCCTCCGAGTGCCAGGCCCATTCCTGCCCCCGGACCTTTGCATGGACTGTTCCAACTAGAGCCCTCCCCCCCCAGACATCCATATGCCTCCTCCCTCACTTCCTGCAGGTCTCAGCTCCTTAAAATTGTACCCCCAAGCCTGACCCCCCTTGCCCTCCCCCTCTCCCCCAGCATAGCGTTTGCCAGCGATACCGCCCCCCGGCACACCGGGCCTTCCGCGCCCGCATCTCACTTATCATCTGTCCCCGCACTGGATCATCAGCTCCATGAGGGCAGAAGTGTTGACTTTTTGTTCCCCGCTTCATCCTCAGTGCCCGGAACAGCCCTTGGCACACAGCAAGCGCTCAACCAATGCTGATGAATGAATTCATGAAAGATGACTATAATTATCCTTAGGCTCCCCCTCCCCCAGCCTCCAAGCTCCAGCTCCGCCTCTGTTCCCCTTCCTCCCCCGCCCCCCCCAGCCCTAGGGGAACCCCGGGGGCTCATTGGGCTACAAGAGGGAGGGAGGACATGGCAAGGAGAACCAGGCTGGGGGGCGGCCCACGTGATTTCTGCTTGAATGAGGGGGGGGAGCAGTGGAGGCACCCCGGTTCGTGTCGGCCGGAAGGTTCCGGGGCCGGGCGAGGCCTTGCCAAGCAGTCGGCTGTCGGGCGGCAGAGTCCTCCGCCCGGTGCCAGGGAGCCGAGGAGACGGGGCCACGTGGCTGTGTGGAGACAAGTGCAGGGGTCTCGGAACCCCACCCGGCCCAGAAGCCCAGCTGGGACCCTTTGGGTTTGGGGGCCGAGGCCGGGCTGGCCCTCTGCACCCCCTCCACCCTGGGCCCAGACTTCCTGCCCCTGAGTTCCAGAATCTCTCTGCCAACGAAACCCCAGCGCTGAGGTTCTCAATGACGAACAGATGGTCTTGGGGGGGGGGGGTGTGGAGCTGAGCCCTGGAGGGGACGGGGGTCCCTGGAGCAGCCTAGCTGCCCTCCTAGAGGGAAACCGAGGCAGGGAGTTCCTCCACACCTCTGTGCCCCGGGTGGGGGGTGCCGGCCGCAGAGGGTCCCCTGGTTTGGCCACGTCGCACTTGGCAGAGGACGGCATGGGGGAGGGCGGAGGCCCGGGCCCTCTGCCAGGCAGCGGTTGGGGGGGGAGGGACAGGGTGGTGGTGTGTTTTTTTTTTTTCCAACAGAATCAAAAGGAGGAGAAAGAGCTGTTGGCAGGAGGGAGGGATTGGAAGGAAGCCTAGGCCGGGCTCACCCTGAAAATCACACTCCCGGCCTCACGCCTGGCGGCTGGGAGTGGGGGTGGCGGGGAGGAAGTCGGGAGGCTCGCACCGTCCACCGCATCCCTGCATTTTCCAGGAAAGGGGCCGCCTCCTCGAAGGACAGCAGTGGACTCGGCCTTCAAGGCCCCCTGCCCCCCCTCAGCTGCTCCAGCCCCTCCCCTACTGGTTACTGGACAGGCTTTGCTGCCTCTTTGCTTGGGCTGTTCCCTCCCCCGGGGGCGCCCTTTCCCTCCACCGCAGAGCCTCCCCGGTCCCCCCCGCCCCCCGCCACCTCGGACCTGGTCTTCCTGGGCCTCCAGGGAGGGGTGACGGGTTCCCACCTGAGGTGAAAATCAGTGGTAACTACTGACCTGTCTTCCTTTAAACATGGTGACCCTCGGGGCGCCTGGGGGCTCGGTGGGTTAAGCATTGACTTTGGCTCAGGTCGTGATCTCGTGGTTCGCGGGTTCGAGCCCTGTGTCGGGCTCTGTGCTGACCGGGCACATGCTCAGTGGGTCACAGACCGGGTCACACCGGCTCAGCCACTGCGCGACCCTGGGCAAGTCGTTTCCTCTCTCAGCCGGAAGAGTGCCTCCGAGCGGCTAATAATGTTCCCCTGCCTGCCTCCAGGCCTGTTTCTGCCCCAAATGGGATAATAGCTGGAAATTGCTGCCTACACAGCGGAAGCTGTTATTAGGGCTTCAGGGCCACCTGTAGGCCTCACTTTCCTCATCTATAAAATGGGCATAATGATACCTCCTACATGAACTGCAGGGCTCTGGAGATTCAAGGGGGGGGGGTCCTGAAACTTTGCAGAGGGAACATCTGAAGGCTGAGCGAGTTGTGCTAAGGTGGGCAGAGCAGCTTCTGTCATGAAGTCTGGACACCCTGCCCCCCCCCGTCATAGTACCACCTCCTACAGTAACGCTGGAAAGGAGGAAAAGCACAGCAAGAAAACAAATCATCTAATACCGTTGTTGCAACTGTGATCTCGTTCCCTGTGGTCTGTCCTCCCTCCCCCCAACCCTTGTTTTTCCTGCCCCTTTCACAGCTAGGAGCTACAAGGTAAGACTGTCATGGGGGGTGGGCAGATGGTCCTTGTGAACCAGGCTGCCGGCCTGAAGTCCCAGACTTACCACGTAATGGCTGTGTGACCTTGAGCAACTCTCCCAACCTCTCTGTGTCTCAGTTTCCTCAGTCTAGACAATAGGAATGATGACGGGGCGCCTGGGTGGCTCAGGGTTGGTTGTGGGATTGAGCCCTGTGGCGGCTCCATGATGGGCGTGGAGCCTGCTCGGGATTCTCTCTCTCCTCTTCCTCCGCCCTGCCCGGCTCGACTGCTCTTTCGAGAGAAAGAGAGAGAGAGAGAGAGAGAGAGAGAGAGAGATGACGGTGTCTTTCACATGGAACAGCAGTGACGACTTAATGCAGCAAACTACATGTGCTGCACATGAACGAAAACTTGTTTTTACTTTTTAAAAACTTTTTATTAATTTTATTTATTTGTATTTTGGAGAGAGAGAGAGAGAGAGAGCACACACACACGGGCAGAGGAGGGACAGAGGGAGAGAGAGAATCCCAAGCAGGCTCCATGCCCAGCATGGCGCCCCACTCGGGGCTCGATCTCACGACCAAGAGAACACAACCTGAGCCAAAACCAAGAGTCGGAGGCTTCACGCACTGAGCCGCCGGGCACCACTGGCTTTACGTTTTTAAATGGTTGGAAGAAATCCAAAGAATAAGATTTTGTGACGTGTGAAAATTACGTGAAATGTACACTTTGGTGTTTATAAATAAAGTTTTATTGGTACGCGGCCCATCCGTTCACGTGCCGTCCGAGTGGCTGCTGGCTTCCAAGCTGCGAGGGCGCATCAGAGACCATCCTGTTGGCGACGCTGAAAATATTTACTCTCTGGCTCTTTGCAGAAGTTGTTGACCCTAAGTAACTTTGAACAGCGCGGGACACAAAATGAGCTTCATACGCGCGTGCTCGCCCCGGCGATTAAATATGTGGTTTGTACAAAAATCACGTGCTGCTTTGTCCCCCCTCTGAGTGTCGTACTGGGGCGCCTGGGCAGCTCAGGTGGTTGAGCGTCCGGCTTTGGCTCAGGTCACGATCTCGCGGCTCCTGAGTTCGAGCCCCGCGTCGGGCTCTGTGCAGACGGCGCAGAACCTGCTTCAGATCCTCTGTCCCCTCCCTCTCTCTACCCCTCCCCGGCTTGCGCTCTTTCTCTCTCTCTCTCTCTCTCTCAAAAATAAAAAAATCTTATAAATTAATAAATGTATGTCATATCGCCAGCATTTCCCCACACCACTGACAGTGGAAGCCCGCCTTACCCCCCCCCCCCGGTCCTGTGACATTTCCCCTTAATCCCCCGCCATTGGGCGCTTGTGTCCTTCCCCGTCGCTAAGGTAGAGCTCCGGGGGCAAACAGCCTCACATCTCCAGCCGGGTTGTTTTCTTTTCTTTTTTTTTTTAATTTTTAATGTTTATTTATTTTTGAGAGAGAGACAGAGCACGAGCAGGGGAGGGGCAGAGAGAGAGGGAGGCACAGAATCCGAAGCAGGCTCCAGGCTCCAAGCTGTCAGCACAGAGCCCGACGCGGGGCTCGAACCCACAAACCGTGAGATCACGACCTGAGCCGAAGTCGGACGCCCAACCGACGGAGCCCTCCGGGCGCCCTGTTTTCATGGGACAGACGTTTCTCTGTGGTTTGCGCGCTGGGTCCTGTTCTAGGCACTTGGCAAATATGAACCCATTTCGCCCTTGCTACAGCTACTGTGGTCCCCGTTTTCCAGGTGGGTAAACTGAGGCTCAGGCTCAGAAGGTTGCCGTGACTGGGCCAGGGTCACGCTGCCAGAATTCGAACCCAGGCTGGGTGGCTCCTGAGAGGACAGGGGTTACACACGGGGATCACTCAGGGCCAAGGTGAGGTTTGATGCCCCCCCAGGGCAGGCCCTGGAGTCTGAGTTCCACCGGAGAGGGGAGCAGTGGGTGTCCAGACCCTCATCGACCTGGGGGCGTGGCCAGCAAGGTTGTGCTTAATCCGGCGCCTGCTCCGTTCGCCCCTCGCCTGGCCCGCTGCCCCCATCTGCCCTGCCTCTGCTCCTCCCGCCTGTTCAGGCTCGGGCGCCCGATGTGGGGCAGCTGGAGCCCCCCGTCCCTGCTGGCGGACGTGTCCAGCGGTGCGACCGCTTTGGAAAACAGTCTGGCAAGTTCTTGAAGAGCCAGACACACACCTACCACCACGGGATCCAGCCTGTGTCTCCTCCTAGGTCTTCACCCCGGAGAAAGGAACGCTGGTGCGCACGCTTCTGCACGAATGCCCTTGACACATGACCCAGTCCGCTTCCAGACGCTCACCCGCAGGGGTGAGAGGGGACGTCTGGAAGGCTTGCGCACCGAGGTTCTCCAGCTTTATTTGTGGCCGTCAGCAGCTGGGCAGATAGACCAGCGCGACCTTCCAGACAGTGGCGTACCGGCCAGCAGTAAAGAGGCGCACCTGGCAGGATGGTTGAACCCCAAAGTAATCGTGCTGAGCGGGGCGCCTGGGGGGCTCAGTCGGTTGAGCGTCCAACTTTGGCTCGGGTCATGATCTCGCGGGTCGTGAGTTCGAGCCCCGCGTCGGCCAGAGCCTGCTTCGGATCCTGTGTCCCTCTCGCTCTCTGTCTCTTAAAAATAAATAAAGATTTAAAGAAGACGCTAAGATAGAGAAGCCAGAGACACGCCCGCGCCCATGGACTTGAGGTACTGGGACAGAGTTGAGTAGAAAGGAGCTTTGGGTAACGAGTAACTCTCCGGGGCTCAGTTCCCACAGCTGCAGAATGGGGCTAAGCACGTCTCCTGCGTCACCGGGGCAGCGGCTGCAGCCTGGCGCCCCGTGGCTCCGGCTATGTTCTTGCACAAATGCTGGAAGTGTGTCTTCATGATTCAGAGGTTCGCGTTTTCTTTCTTCTTCCCCTTCGTAACGAAGCTCTTGGACATCAGTTCACGTCAGTGCTGTGACTGAGCAGCCCCGGGGTGTGCGTGTGTGTGTGTGTGCGCGTGTGTGCGTTTGATTCTGCTAAATATGTGCATTTATGTGGTTTTTAAAAAATTTTTTAATGTTTATTTAAATTTGAGACAGAGAGAGACAGAGTGTGAACAAGGGAGGGGCGGAGAGAGAGGGAGACACAGAATCCGAAGCAGCTCCAGGCTCCGAGCTGTCAGCACAGAGCCCGACGCGGGGCTTGAACTCACAAATCATGAGTCATGACCTGAGCTGAAGTCGGATACTTAACCGACTGAGCCCCCCGGGCGCCCCCATGTTTAATTACTTAATAAACATATTTAAGATATGCACATACTAATATACAGATATGCACCATATAATGTAGAACAATATACAATACATAATACCTTTGAATGCATGTACATTTTACATAAGACATGTTACACACCTATATGTAATGCGTATTATACACAATGTATTTAATATATAGATATTTTATATAAATACACTACATAAGTGATAAATACATGAATACATATACTTTGTTATACATTTTATATGCATATGTAACATAATAATATCAATATATTATATACATACATATGATTTGGGGTTTTACAAAATTTTTTTCATGTTTATTTATTTACTTTTGAGAGACAGAGAGCACAAGTGGGGGAGGAGCAGAGAGAGAGGGAGACACAGAATCGGAAGCAGCTCCAGGCTCCGAGCTGTCAGCACAGAGCCCGACGTGGGGCTCGAACCCACGGACCGTGAGATCATGACCTGAGCTGAAGCCGGCCGCTTAACCGACTGAGCCACCAGGTGCCCCTGTGTGATTTGCTTTTAAAAGGGGGTTTTCTGGGGCTCCTGGGTGGCTCAGTTGGTTAAGTGCCTCTCTCTGCCCCTCCCCCTGCTCTCTCTCTCTCTCTCTCTCTCTCTCAAAATAAATACACAAGCGGGGATTTTACAAGGCCTTTGATCCCTCTGAAACTTTCATTCATTCAACAAGTATTTATTGACCACCTACTATGTACTGGGCGCTGTTCTCAGCCTGCGGGACGGAACAGTGAACCAACCAGATGCCCCCTCCCCGCCGCGTGCGGCCAACAGCTCACTCTTGCACGTCGTTCCGAGCTAGTGGTTCGGCCGTTTCTTTGGGCTTCAGATGCTAGAATGGGTTCAATCCCCGCCTGACCCGTGACTTACTCTCATCATTGCTCCGTGTACCAGTAAATTCTACAGTTTGGTAGTAGAAGAAACAGCCACCACCTGCACACCGCCTGGATAAACAGAATTTTAGCAGGAACCCCAGCCTGCTCTCTGGGCCCTCCCCCGGGGGGTAGCCCCGCCCCCCACTCTGGAATTTACCCTTTCCCCCACGTGAAGCTAATTTTATCTCAAATGGTTGTGCCCCCCCCCCCAAATATCATTTCCATTTCAAGTGCTGTAACTTCAGAAAGAGACTATGGCGCCGGGGTCCTGGGCGGCTCAGTCGGGTGAGCGTCCGACTCTCGGTTTGGGCTCAGATTATGATCTCACGGTTCATGGGATCGAGCCCTGCGTCAGGCTCTGCGCTGGCGTGTGGGGCCGCTTGGGATTCTCTCTCTCCCGCTCCCTCTGCCCCTCCCCGACTTGTGCGTGCGCGTGCTCTCTCTCCCTCTCAAAATAAATAAACATTTTTTAAAAAGAGACAATCGCGGATGTGTGACACCTGGGGGCTCTTGCTCTACTCGGTGTCATGCTGCTCTGTCCCTCCGTGCAGTTCGCCGGGGGCGAGAGCGCCAGCGGGCTGCTGATCGCACGCCTCTAGGTGAGCGTCCCACAGTGCACCTCTCCTCTCTCTCAGCGACGGCACTTGGGTTGCTCTGGGTTTTTGGCTCCTTCCCAGCCCCGCGATGACTGTTCCCGGAGGCAGCAAGCAGAGGCTCTTGCGGATTCACCTGGGAGAGGAGAGGCCGTGTCATGTGGCGCATGGGTGCTCAGTGCTGTGGCTCGTCTCAGTCTGTTTTCCAGAGTGGACGAGATCGGGGACCCACAACCTCTTGGGCATTTGGTATTGACGGGAGAGAGAGAGAGAGAGAGAGAGAGAGAGAGAGAGAGAGAGAGAATGAGAATCCCAAGCAGGCTCCGCGCCGTCAGCTCAGAGCCCAGTGCAGGGCTTGAACTCATGACCGTGAGATCACGACCTGAGCCGAAACCAAGAGTTGGACGCTCAACTGACTGAGCCATCCAGGCGCCCCGGTCTTAGTGGACATTTTAAATTTAGGGCAGTGACGTGGGGGAAAGGGCCTGTTGTGGCCTGTCATGCACTCATTCCCGTGATCCTTAGAGAGGGCGGACGTCTCGTCACGCACCTGCTGGCCACTCGGCGCCATCATGCACAGTCTGCCTGTTGGTGCTCTTCTGCGTATTTTCCTCCTGAGCCGTTGTCTTGTTCTCACTGGACCTTCGTTCTTTTTAAAGACTGTATCTCATTTCATCAGAAGGCTCGCCCGTCGTGTGCAGCACGCGTTCTCGACGGGGGCGCAACGGATCCCGGGGCGACGGGGGCGGTGGATGGAATCTTACTCTTCTAATGTACCAAACGCAGGTGTACATGAAGGATATAAACAAACACGAGTTATACCCGTGCCGTGGGAAGCGGATGAGAGCCGGGCGCCGGGGGGCTCAGTCGGTGAAGCGTCTGGCTTCCGCTCAGGTCAGGATCTCACGGTTCGTGGGTTCGAGCCCCGCGTCGGGCTCTGTGCGGACGGCTCGGAGCCTGGAGCTGCTTCCGATTCTGTGTCTCCCTCTCTCTCTCTCTCTCTCTCTCTCTCCTGCTCTCAAAAATAAATAAACATTTTAAAAAAGGTTGATAAGAGATGATTAAGAAATACAAAGTCTAATATAGCTCAAGGTGCATAGAATGAGAAAAGGGCTGAGAAAGGCCGTATGGCAACTGTCACACGCGTAGGGCAACGGCATCCTCAGGGACGTGCGTACGTTGTGTACGTTTGCAGTAGGCTCCCAGAAGTCAGAGCAGAAGCTCTAAACTCGCCGCAGGCCTCTGCCACGCGTGCCACACTGCTCTCCCAACTCATACCCACATTCACCTCCAAGCAGGCTCTGAAAATGCCTGTTTCACCACATCCTCACCAGCACTAGCTTTTATCAATTTAAAAATCTTTACTACTTTGATGAGTGCCACGGAGCACGGTATTGTCTTCCTCTCTTGGTATTTGTTACCCTCCCTTTGGTCTGTGTAAGGCTGGACACTTTTCACACGTTTACTAATCATCCTGTGTCCCAGGAATGAACTAGAGAAGAAGAACTTCGGGCCAAACATCTGGAGGAAAGGGGGGCCTTGTTCTAAGTGTCAGAACGTTAGCTGAGCTGTGGCCTACAGTTATACAGGAAGCGGGAGGCGATGATCTGAGAGACTTTCAGCCTGTTCAGATCACAAAAGACGCTGAAATGAGGAGGTTCAGTCAGGAACGCGTCCTCTGGACCAGCTGGGTGACCTTGGGGACGTAGCTAAACCTCTCTGAGCCTCAGTTTCCTTACTCATGAAATGGGGATGGAGTTCATAGTAACGCCCTCACAGGGCTGATGGGAAGGGTAAGCGGGCAGGCTGACATACAGCACTGTCCCCACAGCCCAGGGCTGGCCTCCTGGGGGAAATGATGGCTGGGGGCTCCTTCCGTGCCCCCTTGGCTGTCCTCCGGACCCCAGTCCCTGGGATCTGGGTGCTACCAACCCATTCCCCCCTTCTTCTCAGGTGCGTAAAAGGGAGGGACAGAGGACTCAAGCTAGGGATTAACAGAGGCAGCTTAGAGCTGAGGGAGGGGGGTGTGGAGGGGGGAGGGTGGGGGAAGGGGTCTCTAGCCCCTTAACCCTTCCCTTGCCCGAAGCAGAGTAGCCACCCCATTTCCTCCGGCCTCGGGTTTGTGAGAGGGGAGGCCACCTGCCTAACCTTCCCGCCGCCCCAGCGCAGCACCCTGGAGGAGGCGCAGGGGGTAGCGTCCTCAGGCTTCCCACAGCTGGTTGGCCAGGGGAAGATGAGGTACCCTCTCTGGGCCTCAGTTTTCCCTTCTGAAAGCCTAGGAGAGCGTGCAGATGGGAGGAGACGGCACTCAGAGCGGGTGCTCCCAGCTTGGTCGAGGTCCGCTAGGAGAGACTCACTGAGCACCTACTATGTCGGCAGGACTAGTGTCACATCTCACGTGCTCGATTTTCCCCGGCCTCTGGGATGCCCAGCAGCGCGCACAGAACCGCAGAATCAACTTCCAGAAGCCCCCAGAGTCAGCCGCGGCTCCAGGAGGGCGGCAGGGCCTGATTCTGGTCCTGAGATGCCGGCTGCCCCCACCCTAAACCCCGGCGGCCTCCCTGGGGGAGCTGGGAACCACTTCCCCAAAGGGGTCCCTGAATCCTGGAGCCCCAGTGCGGGGAACTGGGGTCGCAGGCGGAGGGAAACCCGGGCCGGAGGACGAGCACAGCATCTCCTCCGCCCACCGGGCTCGGGCGAGACCCCTCCCGTCGTCCCCCAAGCTGCGCCAGACGCAGAGCCGGGGAGGGGGGGGAGGGGGCGGCGCCTGCTCTGCGGCTGCCGGAGGAGGGGGACTGCGGGAGAGCGCTTAGGGGTGGGGGGGCGCTGCGGCACCGCGTCCCGGCTCCCGGCCGCCCGCCCGGCAGGGGCGGGGGGGGGGGTGCGCTGACCCTCCTCGGCCCCGCCCCTCCCCCCGCCGCAGAGGCACCACCATTAATCCTGACCCGGGGAGGGGGCGCCCGCTCACCCCCACCTGTGAAGCCGCGGCGCGCGCTCCCCGCCCCCCGCCCCGCTGGAGCCCCTGCGGGACCCCCAGGGGACCCCGGCCCCCCAGGTCTGTCGCCCTCGGTGTCCGAGTCTCTGTCTGTGTCCCCATCTGTCCCGTCTCCCCGCTCTGCGTGTCTGTTGTGACTGCGTGTATCCGGGACACCTGCACTCGCCGGTCTGGGCGGCTGGCGCAGTCGCCTGGGGGGAGGGGTCCTGGGGGTGGGCGTGCAGGTCAGCCCGGGGTCTGGAGTGTCCTCCTCCGGTTGTCAATCTGTGCGAGTGTCCGGGTGACACCCCGCAGGCTGTGAGTCTGTGAGTCCCCGAGTGTCTGTCTGGGTGACACCCCGCAGGCGGTGTGAGTCGGCTCGTGGCGGCCTGCAGGAGGTGGCGTCCGAGCGCGGCCCCCGGGAGTCCGGACGACCCGCAGCCCGGGGGCTGGAGCCACGCTGCGAGCGCGAGCGCGTGTGTCCGCGTCGGAGTCGCGGAGGCCCGGGCCGCCAGTGTCCCCGAGCCCTCGGCGCGCCTGTGTGTGTGTGTGGGAGCGCGCGCGCGCCGCGGCGGAGGTGGATCCGCTTCCTCCGCAGCCCGCCCGCCCCGGGCCCCGCGCCCCGCCGCGGCGGCCGCTTGCTCGGCCTCCCCTCGCGCGGGCCGGGCCGGGGATGGAGCCGCAGCCGGGGCCGGGGCGCCGAGCGGCCTGAGGCGCGGGCGGCGCGCGGGGCCGGGGGAGGGCGGGCCGAGGGGAGGGTCCTGCGGGCCGGGGGGGCGGGCGCGGCGCGCCCCCTCCCTCGCGCGCTCGCGCCCTCCCCCGCGCGCCCTCCCTCGCCGCCTCCTCCCGCCGCCTCCGGCCCCCCCTCGCCGGGGACCGAGCGCGCTCGCTCCGGCGCCGGCCTCGCCTCCTCGCAGCAGCGCCATGGTACGTCGCCGCCCCCACTTTCGTTTTCGCCCGGGGAGTTTTTGGGGTGGTGCGTGGGCTCCCGGCGAAAGTTGCAAGGTCTGGGGGGGCGGGGGGCGGGGGCCGCCCAGGGGAGGGGCTCGAGGAGGGGACCCCCCCCACACACACATACACCGCCCGCGGCCGCGGGACCCCCGCCCGCCGATCGGTCCCCCCCCCTCGCGGCTGGGGGCGGAGCTGGCGCGCGGGGCGCAGCGGGGGACCCCAAGTGGGGGGCCCCTGGCTGGCGCAGCGGAGTTGGCGGTGAGGGCGGGGCTCCCGGGAGAGGGTCCCCCCCCCGCAATCCCCGCCAGACCCGGCTCCCGCCTCCTCCCCGGCCCGGCCGCAGGCGGGAGGGCGCGGCCCGGAGCGCACGACCCCCGAGCGCGCCGCCGGCGGGGGAGAGCGGGCCGCGGAGGGGGCGCCCGTCCCGGCCGTGCGGGGCGGGGGGCGCGGCGGCCCCCGCGGGGTGCCCCGGCCCGGGCGAGCGCCGCGCGCCAGCTAGCGGAAAATGGCCGCTGCGGAGAGGGGCGGAGAGCGCGCAGCGGCCGCCGCCGGGCGCCTTGAACTTGGAGCCGGGCGGGCGGCCGCGCTGGGCGCCGCGCGGGGGCCGCCACCCGGCCTGCTCCCGCGGGGCCTGGGCCCCGCCCCCCGGGCCGACCCCGGCCCCTCGGCGGCGCGCGCCGGGTCCCGGCCGGGAGGGGTCCCCGGGTCTCGGCCCGGCGCGCCCCAGGCCCGCCAGCGTCGGTGGCTGCGCTTGAGGGTTCCGGTGGCCAGTCCGCGGGCGTCGGTGGCATCCGGCGCTCGAGGGGTGCGTCTGGGGGCTTCTGCGCCCCCGAACGGGCCAGCACGGGAAGCGGGGGTGCGTCCGCGTGTCTGTACGGCTGGCTAGTCCCGCCTCTGTCCCTGGGTCTGTGGGTCTCGAGGCGTCGAGTCCCCTCCTTTATGTGTCTGTGTGTGTCTGCACATCCACGTGGCTGTGTGTGTTGTGTTGCGTGTGTGGTCGAGCGTTGTGCGGCTGAGGCACGGGCTGTGTGTCCGGGTAACCGTGCGTCCCTGTGGGAAGGTGTCGTGAAGCTGTGTGGCGGGGTTGTGTGTCCCCAAGGGCCGTGATGTCCCTGGGTGACCCGTGGGGTGTCCCCATGTGAATGTGTGGCGGTTAAGGGGTTGCCGCTGAGTGGGGAACTTTTGTCATGTGGCTGCGTCCCGGGGGACAGTTGGGTGTCGCTGTGTGCGTGTCATTAGTACCGAGTGACTATTCCTGGGGATGGGTCTACACTCTCCCTCGCCCCCCCCCCCAGTTCCTTTTTTCCTGTAACCGGGATTGCTGAGTGAGGGACGGGTGTCTCCTCTACCACGCCAAAGCTCTGTCCCCTCATCTCACCCCCCCACACACGGTCCCCTCACTTCCCCCTGACTCGGGGTACGCGTACGCGGTCCCCAGGTGGTCCTGGCTTGAGGTTCCGGGCGCGAGGTGGCGCCGGGACACGATCACCCGGTGGCGGCGCCTTCTCCCGCCAGGGGCTGCGCGTGCGCGGGGACCTGCCCCCGAGGGAGGCGGGGCGCCGAGGGTCCCCCCACTCCGCGGCGGAGGAGGTCCCGAGGAGGATGGCTGGTTACAGAAGCGGCCCGGCCAGGTCGGGCTCGGCGGAGTTGGCCAAGGCGACCCCCTCAGCCCCTACGCTGGGACCCACCCGGCCCCAGCCCTGCCTCCTTGCATTTGCTCCCTACTAGGCCACACGGGACACGGGCACGAAGTGCTGTTTGCTCCCCTCCAGGGGAATCCCCCGCCGCACCCCCACCCCCACACCAGGGCACTTTATATAATTTTCTAAATATAAAAGCACCAAGGCCAGACCGGAGTGTCTGCTGTTTTCTTTGAACCTGCATCCCATTTTGGGGGGCTGTTTGGGAAGGGGTCAAGGGGGGGATCCCACATCAGGGTCACCTGGTCTGGTCAACTTCC
This sequence comes from Cryptoprocta ferox, assembly GCA_028646485.1. Lineage (NCBI taxonomy): Eukaryota > Metazoa > Chordata > Mammalia > Carnivora > Eupleridae > Cryptoprocta > Cryptoprocta ferox. Next base: position 2,390,558 of record CM053574.1, read on the forward strand.
CACCGTCTTCCAGTCCAATAGGGGGTCCTCAGCCTCCCCTGCTCTCGCTGCCTGCGGGAGACACAACACTCCCAGCACACTCCCGTGGTCACCGGTTCTGCCTTCCGCTTGTCGCCTGGTGCCCCGGGACACATCTGTGCGGGACCCTTCACACGCCCACGCCCACCCCTCATGCTGTTCACCGCCAGGGCTGTACGTGACCCCACGCACGCACGCAGAAGTGCACACACAGACCCACACTGACACACTCACACTCGCAGACAGGCACCTGCACTTGGGAGGGTGGAGAGAGGAACCTCCTGGCCCTCCCCCACCTCAGGCGGCCCTGCAGAGCCCGGAGCCCAGCTGGGGGGGGGGGGAGTTGATGGGGCAGCAGGGGGGAGGAGCAGGGGTGGGGTGTGCCTGGGGCTACTGCAAGCTGCTGTGGACCCTGGGAGGGGGTCTGCTGTGGGTGTGTGTAATCCTAAGTGTGTAATGGTTGTGTTTGGGTGTGAAGGAGACCATGAGTGCTGTGTTCACGGTCGTGTGTGCACTTGTGTGAGTCTGTGTCTCTCGGAGTCTGCCCAAGTCTGCGCGTATGCGCGTGTGTGATGTGTGAGAATCTGCGTGGCCCGGTGTGTGTGTCTTGTGGGCCAGCCTTGTGTCCTCGCCTACCCTTACTTATCAAGACCAAATACCTTAACCTCCCCTTCTGGAACCTCAGTTTCTCCTCCATAAAATGGGAACACACGGGCCGAGGAGGGTGACAACTGTCCTCTGTTCTCTGGGCGTGGGAGCTAGGGAGTTCCCTTGTGGACACCTGTGGTCCCTGCCCGCGCTGCTCTGTGAATTCCACTCGCTTCAAAAAGCTTGTTTTTAATTACACAAACCACCCGTGGGCATCTCGAGGATCCAGAAGTGTCCAAAGTGAGCACCAGCCTCCCCTTCCTCATCACGCCTCCCGCGTGGGACCCACTCCAGGGAAGAAGCTGGTTTTCATTCAGCTCTGACCCGTTGCACAGCTAAACAGGCACATATTCCTATAAATGATGCCAACATATTAAAAAAAAAACCCAATCCCAAATGAGAGCTTGAGTCTCCTTGGTGGCATTTACAGGGTGGGGTGGGGGCTCGTCCAGGACTGTTCTGCCCCAGCGGACACCGGGCAGTGTCTGGGGACATCTGTGGTCGTCAGGACTGGGGGTGCTCCTGGCACTGAGTGGGAAGGAGCCAGGGATGCTGCTCGACACCCCCCCCACAGTACCCAATGCCCCCCCCCGCCCCCGCAGAGAATGATCCAGAATACCCCCCCGGGGGGGGGGGGAGAAGTGCTTCCCCCTGCCTGTCTCTTGGAGACATCTCCACTTGGGAGCCTCTTGTTCTTTTACGGAGGTACGTACTATTCCAGCCCGCGCCCGCGCTGCCTTGCTGAACGCCCCAATCGTGGGTGTTCCCCTTACAGTGTGGTGTAGACGCGTGATCAACACACTTGTGCCTCCGCATCAGGGGCAGTTAGGAGACTAAGGATGCATTATGAGGAGCGTGCATTACTCACTGTTTTAGCCGCGGAGCTAAATCGTGCCCCCTCCCCTTCTGGGCCTTTGAGCAAACAGGCCCCAACGCGCCAACTGCTTCAGAAACAAGCTCAGTGCAAGCATTGCCCCTTTCTCACCGAGGGGGAAACTGAGGCACACACAGGAGCCTAGCTGCTGCCTGGAGGAGCCATAGACGTGGCTGCAAGCCTACACTAGAGCGGGCCTGCTGCGGACCTACTGTGTCCACTGCAGGCCCCTCCCACCCGACCCAGAACATCTAGACACGGAACAGTCCACAGGTGTCTGTGAGCTCGCAGAAGGTTCTGTCTGCCGCCGCTAGTGGTGGCCGCGGTGGCCGCACAGGTGACCTCAGGATGCCTGTCTCCCCGCCCCTCGTCCCTGCGTCCCAGTGTTGTTGCCATTGTACAGATGTGGAAACTGAGGTTCCAGGAGGGGTGGTCTGTGCTCTCCAAACTTCTCCTTAGAAGGGAGCTGCGGTTGCAGGCAGGGCGGGGGGAGGGGGCGGCAAGCCGGGAGAGCACGCCGAAGTCAAGTGCAACTTTTCGATGTCTGTGACTGTGGGATTCTGCGCTCTAGGTGTTCCCAGCAGTTTGAAAATGATAAAATACTGCTTTATGTTACGTTGGGACTCAGATTCCTCAACAGTTTTGCCACCTGCCCCCCCCCCAGCCGCACGGGGTGGGGGGGGTTAAAATAAAACATTTGCGAAATTCTCAAGGTGCTAAGCACTGTTTGTTTGCATAACAGACACCCACTTGCCAAGGGGCGTCAGTGCAGCCCCGGGAACCCTCTTCCCTCCTGGTCTAGCGCGGCGATCCTGGGCCAGCGGCTTCCTTTCTCTGGGCCTCAGTTTCCTCCCCTGTAACACGGGAGGATCACAGGGTTCCTGGTACCTTCCATGCCCCTGGGCATGGGACAGCTGCCCCAGGTTGGCCAGAGGGTACATTTGGCGTCAGGACACTGGGAGAGACGAGTCGAAATCACCAGGCTTTCTAAGAATGTCTGGGTGCACACTGGACAAAGGTGAGGGCTCTGCTAAGTGCCCGTATCCTTATGCCCATGGACCCCATGGGGGGGGCACTGTTGGCGCACTTTCCAGGGGACAACACCAAGGGGCAGGGGACATCACCCTCGTCTGTGGAGTGGGAATGGGCGCTCCAGCAGCCGAGGCTGGGAGGATTCCAGGGGTGAGGTCACGGTCATCCGGGACCCTACGGGCTCACACTGGGGGAGGGCAGGTCTGTGCCCAGTTACTCTAGAAAGAGAACAAGGGGGCTTTAAGCATGTGGGTGCTGGGGCCAGGGGGTCTGGCTCCAAGCCACTCACTGTGCCTCAGTTTCCAGATCTGTGAAATGGGCACACAGCTGGAGTCAGTAGAAAGTACTGATCATCCAGGGAAGAAGCTGCAAGGGTTTGTCTGGCCAGCCTTAGGTTCTGGACACGTCCTCCTGGGATGTTGGGGAGACTAGCGGGGGGGGGGGTGTGTGTGTGCCAAAGCAGACTCCCCCCAGTTCCCCTTTGGTGCTAACTGAAGAGGTGAGAGCAGATTCCTGGAGGCTCTGGGTTAACTGAGAACTTTCTGGAGCCGGTGAGCTGCGGGGGAGGTCACTTGGAGCCAAGCCCCTGTGCCCAGGGAACTGCAGCCCATGTCTGACTCTCCGGGGAGCAGGGGCAGAAGGTGCCCTGGGACCCCGTCTCCTGCCATGCACCCCGGGTCGTACATCTTTAAGGGGAAAGACGCGCGCTGGCGCCGGGCCTCTGCACACGTCACTTCTTCATTCTTTCCCTCCCCCCCCCCCAACTTGGCTCTTTTCTCCAACTTCCCGGCCAGCGCGGGGAGGGCTGGGGGGGGTCTTAAAAATCCACCTCCGGCCCCAAAGTGTCCAGCAACGGCTCGGCACCCCCTCCCCACTCGGCTCGGGTGGGCGGTCCTGGGGGACCCGCGGGCGGCCGGTGGGTGCCCGTCCGGTGCCCGCGACCAGGGCGGCTCGTAATTCGTAATAATAGCAATGATGGGGGTTCATGGGGCACTGGGTGGGGGGAGCGGCTTTCCTTCGCCGCTCGCGCTCTTTTTTCCCTCGTTTCTTTGAAAGTTGGATGTTGAGAAGTGGGAGGTTCGGGTGGGAGGGGAGGGAAATTGGGGGGAGGGGGGGGAGGTTGCCAGAGGGAGGAGAGACAGAGACACGGGGAGACAGAGACGGAGGAGGAGAGAGGGAGGGGGGACAGGAAAGGAAGAGAGAGGGAGAGCGAGCGAGCGCGGGAGGGAGGGAGGAGGGAGACCGAGGGAGGAGGCGGCGAGGAGCGCGCCGGCCGCGGCCGCGGGGGGGTTTGGAAAAATGACTCAGTAAGTTCAGCGCGCCCGCTCCGGCCGGCCCTGCGCCTCCCGCCGCGCCCGGGATGTATTCGTCCCCGCTCTGCCTGACCCAGGTACGCCCCGCGCCCCCCGCGCCCCCCGCCGCCCGCCCCGGAGTCGCCAAGCCCGCGGAGGCGGGACGCGAAAGGCGCGCGTCCCCGCCGTGGTGCCCCCGCCGCGGGCCGGGGTCCGGTGGGGGATGGGCCGGGCCGGGGACACCCCCCGCCCCGACCCTCCCCCGGGACTCCCGCCCCGCCCCCCCCCGGCACCCAGGCCTCTCCCCCCCCCCCGCCACGCGGACGCGGGACTCGGGGTGCAGGCTCGCCGCCGCGCGCCCCCATTCCATCCGGGAAGGTCTGGGGGCGCCCCCCGCCCCAGGGCCGAGCCGAAGGCGGGCCTCTGCGTGACCCCCCCCACCTCCGCCCCGGACCCGGCCGGCCTCCAGGTGGCATCGAGGGGGTCCTGGCGGGATCCCCCACACGGCACTCTCGAGGAGAGGATCCCTCGGATGTGCTCCCCAGACACCCCCCCAAGGTTGTGCCCCGCCACCCCAGCCCCGGGACGCCGTGCCCCCCATTATTGGCCCACGTGTGCGTGGAGGGGGAGGGGGCGCGCGGAGTTGGAGGCGCCAGCCGCTGGGGGAGGGGGCGCGCCGACGTCCCGGCTCGGTCTCCCGCGCCCCCCGCCCCCCGCCCCCGCCCCCGATCTGATATTTTCGCCGCATCGATTCTGGATTGTCGAGCCGCCGCCGCCGCCGGGAGGAGCCGGGAGGCCGGGCGTTCCGGGGTCCGGCCGGGGCACTGCGGCGCTGCGGACGCCCTCGCCAGCCCGGCACCTGCCCCTGCCCCCTCCCGCAGCCTCTCACCCCTGGCCGCGCTCCCAGACCGCCCGGGGCTGAGCCCTTGTGCAACGGGCGAGGGGGTGCGCGGGGAGGGGGCGGCTGCCCCCTGCCCCAGGCCGCACCCGGGGGACTCCTTTCCTCCACCAGCTCCCCCTGCGGACCGCCCCCCAAGGTCTGCTTTCAAGCTACCCCCATATCCTCATGTGTCGTTAGGCCAGTGGGGTTCCGGCCTCAGTTTCTCCCGAGGACTGTACGGCCTCCAGACTGTAAAGTGCAGGACTCTGGGGGGTGGGAGGCGGGCGGGAGCACCTCGTGGGGAGCACGTGGGTGCCTGGCCTGGGCCCAGGGACCGCCAGTGTCTGGGAGGGTCCCCTCCTCAGGATCCTGGGGTCCCCCTCATTCGTAGCAGAATCTTTCTTGCCCCGCTGGGAAGTTCCTGGCTCCCCCCTGCTCCCAGCAGCCAATGGGGAGGGGGGGCAGCTGCTGAGAGGGTCTCAGGCTTGTCCTACCCATGATCCCCTGAGTGACCTTGGGCAAGTCCCTGCCCCTATCCAGGCCTCGGTTTCCCCTTCCAAACAACTCCGTGGGGGGTCCCCGGAAGCTGTCCCTGCTGCCCCACCTCTGCCTCCCAGCTGTCCTGAAGCTCTTCCCCCCTGCCCCCCGCTCCCCAGGAACAACTAGGGTTGTAGTCAGGGTCACTGCGTGACCTTGGGCCTCCTGGTCTCTGGGCTCCTGGGGTGGCCTGGGTGGCTGTGGGTGCCCCCCCCCTGCCCTTCTGGGGCTTGCCAGGTCCGCGGAGCCAGGCAGGGGGGGGCTGAGCCAGGGAGGAGGTTGGAAGGCCGCCTTTTGTCACTGAGCCCTGGAATTCCCCATCAGGACTCCTCGGGGACAGGCCTCCCTCCATCCTGGCTGCGGTGGGAACCAGGGCAGGGACCATGCGTGCACCCGGGGCCTGGCTTGGCGTCCCCCGAGCAAGCGACGGGAGACGGGACACAGGGGAGCCCCCCACCGTGGGGGGTGAGGGTGGGGAGGGAAGGGCCCAAATGCAGGGGCTCCCCTCCCCTGCCGTTCTGTGCCCCCCACCCGAGAGGGGCGCCCCGGGACCCCCTCTCGGCTCCCCGCAGCCTAGGCGTGATCCTTCGCGCTCCCTGCAGCCCAGCCTGGCCTGGGGGCTCGGGCAGGGGACACCCCTGACGGACCCTGACCGCCCAGAGGGACCTCCACTCCCCAATGCCCCCTCAGTGTCCCTGACCCGCCACCGCCTCGTTCTCCCGACCATCTGCATCCCCGCTCCTCCTCTGTGTCCCCGTCTCTCCCTGTCTCTGCCTCCATGTGTCTCTCTGTCCCCCCATCTGTCCCTCCCCACCTCTCTCTCCCTTTCCCTCTCCGTCTCTGTGCGTCTCTCCCCGTGTCTCCCCGTCTCTGGGCCTCCATCTCCCCCCTTTTCCCGACTAATTTTACAACCTGAGCCCATCCTAAAATAGCTCCCTTTTAGCTGATCCGACCCCGATCCTTGTCGGAGCCGAGAGCGGTGGGAGGGGGTGGGCGGGGGGGGGAGACGGTGGCCCGGTGCCGGCGCCCCTGTGCCCCCCAGCCCTGCCCAGCGAGGGGGGGGGTGGCCACGGCGGCCCTGGAGGATTCTGGGAGCCCCGTCCCTGTTTCAATGGTGACTCAAGCGCTTTTTCACTTTTACTCTTAAGAGGAACTGTGTGGAGCGCGGCCGTTACTTCCATAAATCCTGCCGGCGGGAAGGCCGGCCTCCCGCTCGCCCTGCCTGGGCCTCCCTCCCTGCCTCCCTCCGCCCGCTGCCCCGCCACGTTAGTTATTCCGGGTTTGGGGCCAAATCCCTCTTGGCCGCAGTGCCCAGGATTCCCCGGGGCCCGCGGGGCTGGGCCACGGCCGGCCGAGGCCACGGCCAGGGCCCCTCCCTCATTCATTCATTCCTCCCTTCCTTTCTGCCCCTCGGTCCCTCTCGCCTGCTGGTTCCCCAGCGGGGAGACTGAGGCTGGGCGGGTGGCCCCGACTTTACTAGGTGTGGTTGGAAGTGCCTGCTAGGGGCAGGCTGGGGGGCCAGCGGTCGGTGACGTCTAGGCCTGGTGTGGGCTTTGGGGGAGGCCCCGGGGGCCCCAGCACCTCAGGGCTGGGCGAGGAGCCCAGACCAGAGAGGGCCAGGGCCTGCCCGGGGTGGCCCAGCCTGGCCGCCAAGGCTGGCTCTGGGACCACGTCCCGCTTGGGGGGCTCAGCCAGGCCTGGGGGGGGCGGGCGCTCCTGTGCCATGTGTGCCCCCTGCATGCCCCCCACCCCGGGTCTGCTCCTGCGGGAAGCACGGCCTCGCTCCAGGCCGCTCTCTGTCTCCGTGGCTGTGTCTCTCCCTCCCTCCCCTCTGCGGTGGCGGCAGCGGCGAGGTGCCTCAGCGCCAGGGCCAGGCGCCTTGTAAATCACGAAGCCGGGACTCTGGCCGAGTCAGCGTTCTCTCTGTCTCTCCTCCCTCCTTCCCTGCTTCCCTCCTTCCCTCCTTCCCTCTGTCTCTGTCCCCCCCCCCCCCGCCCGCCCCGTCTCTGTCTCCCTCTGTCTCTCTCTCAGCCTGAACCACCTGAGCCGTGAACCAAATGCACAGAAACCCTCACCACGTCCTGGGCCCCCCCGCCCCCCGCAGCCCTCACGCACGCACACGTACACGTGTTCCCACCGACCCGCACACGCGTGTGCCGCCGCCTCACCTCGGTGCGCGTGCAGGGGCTCCCGAGGGACCGAGCCGCACACAGCCACACGCACAGACCCACAGACACGCGGGCCCCCGGACGCCACACCAGTGAAGACGGGCCCTCCTCCCCTGGCCTGTGCCCTGGCGCGCCTCGCCGAGCCGGGTGCCCAGGGCGCCGCTGAGCTGCGTGCAGGTCTCGCCCGGGAGGCGCGGGGCTGTGTGACTCTGGGCTGGGGACCTAGCTGTTCGGTGCCCCCCGTCCTCACTGCAAAGTCCTCAGCTGCTCGCCGCTGCCTGAGGGTTCGGGGAGGCAGCACCCCTCTGAGGGGCTCCGCGCGGGGCCGGGCACACAGTAGGCGCTTCTAAGGGCTGTCGCGTGAGCGAAAGTCCCCGCCAGAAGGTACACGAGCCAGCATGGCTTCCTCAGATGCCGCACCCTTCGCACAGTGCCTGGTAAACAGTGGGTGCCAAATAAATGTGGCTGCGATTATGGTTGTCGCTAAACTAAGTGATGGGATCTGGGGAGGGAGGCATTTCCAACATACCGTCCCTTCCCTCTGTCACCGTTTGGCCGGCGGGAGCCCGGCCCCGAGCTGGCGACAGGGACAGCGGGGACCCCGGGGCCTTCCCTCCCTGCCCAGCCCCGTCCGGGGCCTTCCTGGGTCCGGCCCAGCCCAGCGGGGCCGCAGCGTCCTTGGCGCGTGGGGGGCGTGGACCGGCCGACGAAGGGGCGCCGTTGCTCTGCGTCCCCGAGGGGCTGCGCTCCGGCTGAGGGCGAGGTGGCACACGGGACGTGGGACGGAGCCCAGACACCGCAGGCCGGGTGCACGCTGGGCTCTCCGGGGAGTCCCAGCCGTGGGCCCAGACCCCGTGCTTGAAGGCCCCGCAGCGAGGCCGAGGGGTCGGGAGGTCCCCGGTCCCCGGGACGCGGGCTCACGGCCCCGCGTGGCTCCTCCCTGGCCGCGTGACTGTGGGTGGGCGGCTTCCGCGCTCAGCGCCTCAGTCTCTCCGTCCAGGTAATGGGTGCAAGGATTGTCCCTGTCGGTAGCTCGACAAACGATCAGCCCCCGGCGGGACCCCCGTCTGTCTGTCCCACACCCCGGCCCTCCGGCTCCGCCCCTGGGGTCTTGCTGCACCAGGAAGGCACAGACAGGCGAGCCGGGGGATCCAGGGTTCAGACTCCCTGTCACTTTGGCGGAGAGTCTCCATTCCCACTACTCAGGGTACATGCCCGGATTCCTCCCGGTGGCCCGCTGGGCCCCGCACGCCCAGCCCCCGTCACCTCCCTGCCCTCACCCCTTCCTGTTCACTCTGTCTCAGCGACACCAACCTCTTCACCGTTCTTGCAAAACATCAGGCACGGCCCTGCCTCAGGGCCTTTGCACATGCTGTTTTCACCACGTGGAAAGCTCCGACGCCGGATGGTCATTTTTTTAGGTCTTTGTTCAAGTGTCCTCCCGCATGAAAGACCCTCCCTGACCGCAGTCAGCTAACAAACAACCCAAGGGCAGCCGCCGCCCTCCTCCGACTCCTTCAGGTCTCTTCAGGGCACTTGGTCCCAACTGACAGTTTATTACGTGTCTGTCGGCTTGTTTACCGTCCAGCCCAACCCCAGAGCAGGATCCAGATGAGGACAGAGCCAGGTGGCTGCTGGGCCCACAGCACCGTGCGCGGAGCTGGCGCATAGTAGGCGCCCAATAAACGTCGAACAACCAAAGGAATCCCTCCCTCGTTACATGGGCGTTGTGCCTGAGCTGTTCCGCTCTGAGCTGGAGGGGAGGCGTTACCCCAGGTGGGCCCGGGTTCGAACACGGCCTCTGCTATCTGCCGCTTACCCCGGGGCTTCACCTGGAGGGAGAGACATGGGAGCCGGGGCTTTGAAGGATGCATAGGAGTTTGGGATAAGAATTCAGGAGGTGGCGAGATCGCTTCTCTGTAATGCTCGTGAGCCACTGAGTAAACGAGGGAGAGAGACTCCTTCCTGGGAAAGTGGTGGTTTGTGAACGGGGTCCCCCCAGCGCACCCAGCGAGGGCCTGGACCCAGGTGCCCACGGCGCAGGGGCTGCCGCCCTGCTCGGCCAGGAAATCCCAGTGAGCCAAGCGGCGTTTCTGGGAACGGGCTGGCCTTGCTCCCTCCCCCCAGCATCGCCTCTCTGGCTTCCAGGAATGGACAAACCCCCAGCCCCAACCGCTGCAGTACCCCGTGCTGCCCATTGTACAGAATGAGAAACCGAGACCCGGAGCGGAGCAGTGATCTGGGTCACGCAGGTGAACGCGGAGGCCGTTGTCACCCAGCCCCGTTCCCTTACAGAGACTCTGCTCGGCCATGAGTGCTTTAGTCCTGGGACTCGGGTTTCGGGGGGAGGGGGTAGCAGTAGAGCTGGACGTGGAGAACCCCAGCTTGTGTGGTCCCGGCTCGGTCCGGGGGGACCCCTGAGGAGAGCAGGAAAGGCTGCCTGACGGAGAAGGGACACTGGACACAGGGCTTTGAGGGATGTGTAGGAGTTCTGGGGGCCTCTTGGCCTCTGGCTTGCCCTGACTGTCTCCTCTGCCTGGGCAGCCAGCGAGGGCATCGGGAGGTGCCCGGGAATGATGCGTTGGTGTCGTGGCAGGCCCCGTGGGACAAAGAAAGTGACAGGCCTGCCTCTCACCTGGCCTGACCTCCCAGGGAGGACGGGGCAGCAGGTCCATGACCCAGTTACAGACTGTTTGTCTTCCTTCCTCCAGGCGCAGCTGGGGTCACTGGTGACGCGGGCTCCCGCCCCTGTCCGCCTCCCTGGCACCCCTCCCGAGAGTGGGCCCAGAGGGGGTGGGGCTCCGAGAGGGGGCGGGGCTCCGAGGGCGGGGCCAGAGAAAGGGCAGGGGGTCGGAGGCAGAAGGGTTCTGGCGGCCTGTCCTGTCCGTCTGTCCAGCTGCCCCTTCCCAGCTTACCTCTTATCACCGCCCCAGGAAGCGCCAGAATTTGGGTGGCGGCCATGGCCCAAGGTCAACACCACCGCCTTGGCCTCCTGCCACACTGGCGTCCCCTCCACTGGGGGCAGCGACCTGTGCCTCTATCGATCCCCACCCCCCGCCCCAGCTTCTCTGGCCAGGCAGCCTGGGCTCCAGTCCCAGCTCCGCTGACCGGCTGTGTGACCCTGGGTGTGTCACTGCCCATCTCTGGGCCAGCATGTCAGGTGGCTTTCAGGCACAGAAAAGCCGGACAGACACCCTCCATTCTCCCTCTGCCTCAGCAGGTCAGCGGGGGTGGGGGCGGGGGGGGTGGGCAGCGGAAGGGAGCCCTGAGGTCCAGTCCCTGCCACAGCTGTTACGGTGACTCACACTTTGGGGGACATTGGAGTGGGGAGCTGGGGCGGGCCGAGCTGAGCCCCGGCCCGCCCCACCCTGGCGAGGGCGGGAGGCTATTTTCAGAGCCTTGGTAATAGGTGAAATCCGAGGTCGTTTCCCTTCCCCCCAGCACCCCACGGTCAGAGGTGCACAGAGCAGGGAGGGTGGGGGTGACCGTGGGGTCCAGGCCTGGAGGGGCGACCGAGCCGAGCCACGTCCATCTAGAAAGCCAACCGACAGCACAGGGCAGCAGGCTGTTCTGAGAAGCGGCCTTCACGGGGGGGGGGGGTCCTTGGGGGACCCCGGGGGACCGGCGTCAGGTCTCCGCCTCTCCCTGACCCCTTCACACAGTGGGGAGCCGAGTGGGCCGTTGCGGGGGGCCCTGGACGAGGGAGTACGTCCGTAACAATAGCAGTATATAGTGCCGCCTCCTGAGAGCTGGGGGACAGTGGGGCTCATGTGCCGGCAGCTGGGGCTCCGGAGCCCAGGCGGCAGCCGGGACAGGGGGCCCGAGGCCTCCTTCCCTTTGTCTTCCTTTCTCCGGAGACAGACAAACCAGGCCCGGAAAGCTCTGCAGCCTCAGTTTCCCTGGATGCAACACGGAGAGAGGCAGCCTCCTACCCCACAGGAGGGGACTGGCCTCCCGCGGCCCCATGCTGTGCTCCGGGGGACCCCGCCAGGGCTGCTGCCGTGGCCGTGGGGAAGCCAGATGGGTGTGGGGTCCCTGCCCCTCGTGACGAGGTCCCCTTCGGGCCTCAGTTGTCTCATCTGTACAGTGGGTGTTGGGGCCTCCCGGCAACACTGATTAGGCGTGATTGGGGGCAGGGGTGGGTGTTGAAGTCACAGGTCTGGCCAGCACTCGGAGCCTCCCTCGGCCTCAGCTTTTCCGTCTGCGGCGTGGGTCTGTGGGGGGCAGGGTAGTAGGGTTTCCCGGCGCCCAGGGGCTCCTCTCTCCAGCTCTGGGCCTCCACGGACGAGCCCCGCTCCCCTAGTGTATTCTGATCTCGTGCCTTCTTGGGCGTCCGCTTTCTCTACCCCCACAGGGGGGTCTGTGCGGGAGCCCCCCCCTTCCATCAGCCCCTGACTGCCCTAGTCTCGGCCCGCTGACCTCACCCGGTCCTGCCGGTACCGCTGGTCTATAGGAATGACCCCCGGCCCTCAGCTTTTTATTTTTATTTATTTATTTATTTTTAATTTTTTTAATGTTTATTTTTGAGAGACAGAGAGCAGGGGAGGGGCAGAGAGAGAGGGAGACACAGAATCCGAAACAGGCTCCAGGCTCCGAGCTGCCAGCACAGAGCCCGACGCGGGGCTCGAACCCACGAACCGTGAGATCATGACCTGAGCCGAAGTCGGACGCTTCGCCGACTGAGCCACCCAGGCGCCCCAAGCCCTCATTTTTTAAATGTGCACCAAGGGCGGGTAGAGGCTGCCCTCAGACCTGCACCCCCCGCCCCCCAGCTGGTGTCAGCCTCCTCTGCTGATGGCAGATCTGAGAAACCAGCTCAGAGCCTGGTCTCTCCCGCAGTCATTGAGCGCCCACTGTATGCTTGGCCCTGTTCTAGACGCTGGCGCTCACACCTGTTCAGGGGTTTGCAGACTTCAAGCCCCAGGGCCCAATGCCCGCCACCTGTTTTTGTAAATAAAGTGTGACCAGAACGCGGCCACGCCCATCGTTTATGTGTCTGTGGCGAATCTGAACTCTCAGCATCTCGTCCTTTGAGGTGCTTTCAAGCCGGGGTTTGCTGACCCCCTTTCTAGTAGAGCTCGCTCTCTTGACCTCAGTTTCCCCCATCGGTACGCCAGGTTGGCCCCCATCAGCCTCTGGGGACCCTCTAGGGTGCAAGACGGCCCTCCGTGAACTTCTGCCTTGTCCTGCGCCTCCCACATAGTCCAAGCCTCAGTTCCCTCATTTGGGCAATGGGGTCACGCCAGTCCCCCAGGCGCTTCTGCTGGGTCCCCCCCACCCCCGGCCTTCACTTTTTTCCCAAGAGGTTGCCCGGTCTGCAGTGGCTCCCTGGCCCCGCGGGCTTGGCCCTCCCCGTGGGGCTTCCTGGGGCCCCTAGACCTCAGTCTCCCGCGCCGGGCAGTGGGCCCACGGTCCGCGGCGCCTCTGACCTCTGGCCTCTCGTGCCTGCAGGATGAGTTCCACCCGTTCATCGAGGCGCTGCTGCCTCACGTCCGCGCCTTCGCCTACACCTGGTTCAACCTGCAGGCGCGGAAGCGCAAGTACTTCAAGAAGCACGAGAAGCGGATGTCGAAGGACGAGGAGCGCGCGGTGAAGGACGAGCTGCTGGGCGAGAAGCCCGAGGTGAAGCAGAAGTGGGCGTCCCGGCTGCTGGCCAAGCTGCGCAAGGACATCCGGCCCGAGTGCCGCGAGGACTTCGTGCTGGCCATCACGGGCAAGAAGGCGCCGGGCTGCGTGCTCTCCAACCCCGACCAGAAGGGCAAGATGCGCCGCATCGACTGCCTGCGCCAGGCCGACAAGGTGTGGCGGCTGGACCTGGTCATGGTCATCCTCTTCAAGGGCATCCCGCTCGAGAGCACCGACGGCGAGCGCCTGGTCAAGGCGGCGCAGTGCGGCCACCCGGTGCTCTGCGTGCAGCCGCATCACATCGGCGTGGCGGTCAAGGAGCTCGACCTCTACCTGGCCTACTTCGTGCGCGAGCGAGGTGAGGCGGGCGCGCGCCCCGGGTCTCCAGGGGGTGGTGCGCGCGCGTCCGGGGTCTCCAGGGGTGGTGCGCGCGCGCCCGGGGTCTCCAGGGGCTGGTCCACGCGCGCGCCCATGGTCTCCAGGGTTGTTGCGTGCGCGCCCGGGGTCTCCAGGGGCTGGCGGGCGCGCCCGGGTCTCCAGGAGTGATGCGTGCGCGCACCCGGGGTCTCCAGGGCTGGTGCATGCACGCGCCCAGGGTCTCCAGAGTTGCTGCGCGCGCGCCCGGGGTCTCCAGGGGTGGTGCGCGCGCACCCGGGGTCTTCAGAGGCTGGTGCGCGCGCGCGCCCAGGGTCTCCAGGAGTGATGCGTGCGCTCACCCGGGGTCTCCAGGGGGTGGTGCGTGCGCGCGCGCGCGGCCAAACCGAGGAGGTGGTTCGGGGCGCGCCCCAGACCGAAGGCAGAGGCAATGGGAAGGGGTGCGGGGGTAGGGGGCCTACGCGAGCGCGGGGCGCAGGCACAGGTGTCTAAGGGGAAAAGACACGGCTCAGGAGAGTCTGAGGGGGGCGGCCGTGCGTCCCGGGGGCTTGACGGCGAGAGGCGAGCTCCTGAGATCTCGGGAGACGGGATCCTGTCCCAGACGGTCTGAGGCGCCGCGGAAGGCCTCGCTGGGAATAGGGGTGAGGACTGGAGTGTGACCAGTGGCGGAGAGACAGTCTTACCCTCCTGGGAAAGCTGAGAGAGGGCTCCGGCCGCGTGCTGCGAGTCCCGGTTGGTCGGCTCTCAGACCTTCGGCAGAGGCCTGAGGTCCCGCTTTGTGCCGCCTGGGAACCTGGGTGCTGTGTGACTTTGGCTGGGTTACCACCCTCTCTGGTCTCCTGTGTCCCTCAGCTCTGGCCCTTCTCGCTGGGTGTTTGCTGGCTCGGTGGTCAAATGCCCCACTGGGAGACCAGCAGGGTTTGTGAGGCTGAGGAAAGCCAGGGCGGCTTCCTGGACAGAGCGGTGTTGCTGAGCTGAGCTCTGCGGGACGGCTGGACAGGACCGAGTGTGGACGGGTCCCGGAGGGTGCGCAGCCTGAGCAAAGATGCGGAGGCCGGAGATGCGGTCCGGCCTCTGGATGCTGGCAGGGCTGGTGGCCAAGGGCAGGGCCGTGGGCTCTGTGGCCCTGCCGCTTCCTGTGCATCTAACTTGGGCCTCAGTTTCCCCCATCTGTCAAATGGAGGTTATGAGCCCTTAGCTCGATTAGGCCCCAGCGGACTCGCCAGAGCGTGCATGCAGCGTGTGAACGCTGGCCTGCCACGTGGCGGGTGTCAGCAGCGAGGGTGATCACGTGGATAGCGTCCAGTGTGCCCGTGGGACTCACTGGTCACATGTCACGTGCCCCCGGGCCGAGCCTGGTGCACACGCGGGCACTCACCCGGGGAGCCGCCTGAGGGGTCCGGTGGGGACACCCAGGTTGCAAGCGCAGCCACAGCAGACCCCCAGGCGCATGCTCCGTGGCACGACCGGAAACGGCCAGGAGGAAAGCTGGGGGCCGACTCGGGCCGGGCCGCCGGCCTCCACGCAGAGCCCTGCCGTCTGTGGGCCGTGACTTTGCACACGTCACTCTTCTGAGTGTTCCCTCCGCACGCGGGGGTAACAACCACTCTCTCCTAGCAATGGTGTGCGGAGTAGAGACGTTGTGGGGCTCCCGGGCTCCAGGGGCGCGTGGGAGGGAGAGGCGGGCAGTTTCCCAGTCGCGACCTTGGTTCCTTGACCTTGACCCCTTCTGCTCCCCTCCCCTGCCCCTCCCCCCCCACCACGAGTAGCAAACCCACTGAGGCTGGGAGCTGAGCCGCCTTAGGGGTCGAGGAGGAGGCGACGGAGGGGTGGACAAGGTGACTATGGCACCGGGCGGGGGTGGCCTTGGGGGCTGCAGGCTCATTACCATGCAGGTCCAGGCCTCTCCCATCACAGCCGTCCTCCAGCCCGGCCCTGCCCCCACCTCCTCCGCGCTGAGCTGATAAAATTTTGAAGCGAGTTTTCTGCCGGTGTCAGCACAATCTCCAGGCGCCTCCCCTCCCCCCGGCCGGCCCCCTCCCCCCTCGGCTCAGCAGGCAGGCCCGGCCTCCAGGCTTCCCCAGACACCCTGGTGTCCGGCTGCCGTGCCTTTGCCGGCCAGTCGGGTCATCAGCCTCTCCGCTCGAGGGCTGGGGGAAGGTCACAGCTGTCGCCGCCCCCGCCGCTCCGGGCTCCATGCTCCCCCTGGGAGCCCCAGCTCACACCCGACCCCCCCACCCCCCGGCTGACCCAGCCTCAGGTCAGTGGCTTGCCAGCTGGGTGACCTGAGACCAGCCACTTAACCTCTCTGTGCCTCCTTTCCTCATCCTTAAACTGGGAAGCTCAAAAATGGCTGGGAGGAGCGCTGGGCCCGCGTAGTAAGTGCTCAGCAAACACCCCCCCGCGAGGGCACGAGGAAACCACCCTTGTGACCGCCGCTGGCCTCCTCATCGTGGTCCCGATTGGCCACTCTGCCCCTTTGCCCTTGACGCTCCCCCTGCCGGAACGCCTTTCTCATACGGAAAACTCCTGCTTATGCTTCAAAACCCCAGCTGCTCACTCCACTTTCTCCGGGCCGGGGAGTTTTTCTGAGCGTGTCGCGGTTCGTCCCCGTTCTCTCGGCGGCCGTGGGGTACGTTGTGCTGTTCTCACGTCGAGGATGAGGCCCGCGAAGGCACCCGCCTGCCCAAGGTCACACAGCCGGGAGGGGCGGACGTGGGAGTGGGATGTAGGCAGCTTCCGTTGAAGACAGACAGCCCCAGCCCTTCACCCGGGTGGGGGAGGATGGAGGTCGATCGCGGTGTGCAAGCCGGGCTCCCGGTCAGCATGTTGGCGCCTCCGGGCTGGGCGCCACGGCCGGGGCTGCCCTCCAGGACCCCCACGCTCGGTCCCGGCCGCAGCGAAATCTCGGTTCTTGGCCCGCACGTGACAGTCTGACGCGGAGACAGAGGCTGCCGGCCGCCCTCCTCCTCCCACTCAGGGGTCTCAGGGCTGGAGAGGCCGGTGGCCTGGGCCGCAGCCCAGCGCCCCCTTCAGCCAGCCCCGCCGGGAGCGTGCCCGCAGGGGGACGTTGGGCAGGGCGCCCCCTCCAGCCGAGAGGGCACCGCCTCCAACGTCAGAGGCAGGACAGCCGTGCGTCAGACAGGGCACCTCAGAACAGACAGAAAGGCTGCGAGACACACGCAGACAGACGGAGGCCCAGACAGACGGGCACAGAGGCATGGCACCCAGTCCCCCTGTCCTGGGACAGGCCCAGCGCCCCCGCAGCTTCCGCGTCTCTCCTGGGGGGTCTGACTGGTGGACTGATGGGGTGCTCCCAGCCCCCCATCCTCAGCTTTATTACGGGGGTGGGGGGTGGGGACGAGCTCTGAGAAGGCCCGTTCACCACCAGGCCGGGCAGAGCCTGGGGCACCTCCCGGGGCGACATCTCGCTGCCCCAGGCCTGCATCTGGGGCCATAGGGCCCTGAGTCCCGGGGCTGGACTCAGTGTGTGCCCCAGGGGCAGCTGGGGGACCTTGATGAGCGGGCGATGGGAGCTTCACTTGGGGACCCAGGGGGCTGCCCGCCAAACGAGTACACCGTACACCGGGCAGGGGATCGGGAAGCGGCCAATTCACAGTTCAGTGAATAAAAACAAAGCAGGGCAGGGGGTGGAGACGGGTGGGGAGGGGGGCACTCCAGACCGAGGGGTGGGGCAAGGAGGCGACTTTTGAGATTGAGGCCTGACGGAAGTGAGGGAGCCGCAGAGGGGTCTGTGTGCGTGCGCCAGGCACGGGGGCGCAGCCAGTGCAAAGGCCCAGAGGCCGGCGTGGCCCAGAGCATGAGGAGCGGAGCGCGGGAAGGCCTGGGAGGGGCGGAGACGGGCGGAGGCGGGGGCGGAGGCGAGGCCGGCTGCGTGGCAAGGCTGGTGGGGAGGCCAGGAATGGGGGGGAGCCGGGGGGGGGGACTCCTCCACCTGCCTTGCATTTGGGAGGGAGCCTGGAGGAACCGAGGCCCAGAGAGGGAGGCTGCCTGCCCAGCCCTGAAGCCCGGCCAGGCCTCCCCGCCCCCTCTGGCGGCCGGAGAAGCCGGAGGCGCGGGCGGGCGCCGTGCCAGGCCGGGCGGGGGAGGGGCTGCCAGCCCGCCCGCCCCGGCAGCTGCCAGCCCGCCCGCCCCGAGCGGCCGGCCCAGATGGTGCCCATCTGCTGACGCTGACGCGGGGCTGGCTTCTCGTTCCCGCCTCGTGTGGTGCCAACCTCCCAGAGTGGCGCTGTGGGCCGGGCCCAGCTTGGGAAGCGTGCCGCCTCCGGGGGGGCTCCTCAGGGTGCCCCGGGGTGGGCGGGAGACCCGAAGGCCCCCCCCCCGCCCCTCCCGGAAGGCAGCGGGGAGCGGCGGTGAGGACAGAGGGCGAGGTGGCGCGAGCACGTGTGGAGTGCCCGCTGTGTGCCCGGGTCCCGGCTCGTCCCACACTGTCCCTCGTCTGCTTCTCTGCACCGCCCTGCGAGGGAGGGGCTGTTTGTTACCTTCTCGCTGTCTCAGGCGAGGAGACAGGCCCAGAGACGCCAGCCGCTCGCCCAGGGTCACACAGCTCCTCGGAGGCAGGGCCGAGTTAGAACCCCCGGGTCCGAAACACCTAAAGGAAAGGAACTGAAAACCACCCTGGAGGTTATCGGGCCGGACCCCACCCTCCCCGGTGTGCAGACGAGAAAAAGAGGAGGCACTTGAGTACGCGCGGGGGATAAATGAATGACTGAACGGTGCTGAAGAGCCTCCCGTGACCACGCCTGGGGCCCGGGGTCAAGGTGAAGGGCACCCCGAGTTCGGATGGTAGGAGGCGGGGCCTCGGTCTGCAGCCACAGGTCTGCCCCCCGGTGAGCTGTGCGACTCTGCCCTCTCTGGTCCCGGGTTGTGGGGGAGCTGAGAGCAGGAAGGCAGGGCCTCGTGGGGCACAGAGAGGAGGAGGCCAGGCCACGGTCCAGCACTGGGCCCTTGGGAGACAAAAGGCGGGCAGGAGGGTGTGCGAGGCCACCCATTTATCTGTGTGCCGGACGCGGCTGCCGTCCGTGCTTGCTTCGGGCCGTGTGACGTGCGTTCTCCCCTCGGGCCTTGATTTGTCCATCTGTAAATGGGGACAGTAAGAGTGGTGCCCAGCAGTTTGAGGACCAGAGTCGGCGATCCCGCAAAAGCATACGGGAGGCACTGAGTAAGTGCTCAGTCCCTTCCTGACCCCTGTCGCCAGCCCCCCGGAGACGGTGGGGAGCCGGCTGGCCTGCTGTGAGACCCCGGGCGTCGATCTGCGCACCCGGGGGCCAGGACGGGCTCTCTGCGGCAGCTGGCAGCCGCGGCCCGTGCAGGTGTCCGGGTGGCGGCGTGCGAGGGGCTCCGGGCAGCCAGGTGGACCGGCCGTCTGTGTGCGCAGGGAAGGTGGCCGGCCAGCTGACGGCCTGTTTATAGCCGTGGCAGGGCTCCAGGCTCCCGGCCCGCGCGCAGGGACCAACAGGTGAGCGTTCTGCCCACACAGCAGGCCGGGAGCCCAAGGGCAGAGTCGGGGCGCAGTGTGTAGCCGAGACCCAGGCTCCAGTCGCGGCTCGTGAGTTTCATGCCTTCAGGAAGTGCCGTCGATGCCCTGGGCCTCAGTGTCCTTCCCTCGTGAATGGGCGCAAGAAGTGTGCACCCCGTGCTGGGCCCCGTAGGTGAAAGGCACTGAGTGCACGCGGAGTGCTGGGGCGCAGGGGCACGCGGTGAGCCCTTGAAAACTGTCGCCTCAAAAAGTTAGGACACCCGGGGCGCCTGGGGGGGCTCAGTCGGTTGAACGTCCGACTTCGGCTCAGGTCACGATCTCACGGTTTGTGGGTTCGAGCCCCGCGTCGGGCTCTGCGCTGATGGTGTGGAGCCCGCGTGGGATTCTCTCCCTCCTTCTCTCTCTCTTCAGCCCTCCCCCACTTGCGTGTGTGGGTGCGCGCTCTCTCCCTCTCTCTCTCTCTCTCTCTCTCAAAATCAGTAAATAAAGTTAAAAAAATGTCAGGACGTCCTGCCACCTGCCACCACGTGGACGGACCCGGAGGACACTGTGCAGCGACAGAAGCCAGACACAGAAGGACGCGTCCTGCGTGACCCCACGCACAGGGGCTCCCGAGGGGGGTCCCGTCCACAGAGACAGAGAGTGGATGGGGGGAGCCGGGGCTGGGGGAGGGGCGGGGGGTCCGTGCTTCATGGGGACAGGGTCTCGGTCTGGGGAGATGGAAGGTTCTGGAGACGGACGGCGGGGATGTGCTTGGCGCCCCTGCGCTGTGCGCTGGGCGATGGTTGAGGTGGTGAATTTCATGTTGTGTGTGTTTTGCCCCAGTGGAAACACTTCTCTGTTGTAAATAATAACAACAATACAGAGCGCGAGCTGGCGATGAGGAATTCTGGAAGGTTCCCGGCTCTGGTGCGCTAACTGCAGTGACCGCCGTGCCTGGGGGTCTGGTCCCGGCTCGGCCCTCTCAGCCGGGCGGCCCTGGGCAAGTTAGCGCCCATCTTCGTGCTTGGGCTCCTGTGGAGTGAGCTCGGGGAGTGCCCGTGAGCTAGCATCTGCCGCGAGGGGCACGTGCTCCGAGGGGACCGGCCTGCGGGCACGCGCTCCCCTGTCGCCCCCCACAGGCCCCACCCACCACGGCTCGGCTGAGGAGGCTCCCGGGGCCGCCCCAGCGGGCGCTGTCTGCCCAGAGAGCCTGGGGCTCCGAGGGCAGCCAAGGACATCTGTGACCCCCCCCCCCCCCGCCAGCTGCCAGCCCCCGGGTGTGGGCAGGACGTCCCAGGTGGCCAGAGCTAGTGAAGGACGAGGGACGGGGCACACGGGGACACTGCACTTCTTGTCCAGATGGGGCAACTGGGGCCCAGAGAGGGCGGGGCATTGCCCACCCGGTAAAGGCCCTTCCTGCGGCCCGTTGTGCTCCAGGCTCCAGGGGAAGGCATTTCAGGCAGGGATGAGGGGCTCTGGGATGCCGGAGCCCACGTGACCTCCAGACCCTCCAGGGAGCACGTTCTGGAACTCCCAAGGCCTGAGTTCTAGAATCTTCAGAGCTGGGGTCTTCGCTGTCCAGCCAATTCTAAAAATGGTTTTCCATTTCTTTGTTTTGGGGAGCATGGAAGCCGGGGAGGGGCAGGGAGAGGGGGACAGAGGGTCCGAAGCGGGATCTGCACTGACAGCAGCGGGCCCGACGCAGGGCTCGACCCCACGGACCGTGAGATCACGGCCTGAGCCCCCCAGGAAATCCTACAGTCCCCGAGGTGGGTTCAGAACCGCGTCCAGGAGCACGCAGGTGGCGTAACATTTGTTTCTGGTCTCCACACTTAGAAGTCTAAACGTACAGGGGAAATTGGTTTTAACGACAAAGTCTGTTTAACCCGGGACGCCCGAAACAGTGTCATTGCGACACATAATCAGTACAGACGACTTACTGAGATGGTTTATTCACATCGTTTCATTTGCTCTCGGTCTCTGAAACTCACACCCCGATTCTCACCAGCCGCGTTTCAGCCGCTCAGAGCCACGCGCACCGAGCGGCTCAGCTCTAAGAGCATCTGAATTCTAGAGACTTCCAAGGCACATCTCAAATCTGCCCCAAGTAGGCTAAATACGCTTTTTTTTTAAGTTTATTCATTTATTTTGAGCGGGGAGGGACTGAGGACGAGAGAGAAAGAGAGAATCCCAAACAGGCTCTGCGCCGTCCGTGTCGAGCCCGACGCGAGGCTTGAACCCACGACCCTGAGATCATGAACCTGAGCCGAAATCAAGATTCTGATGCTCATCCGACTGAGGCCCCCAGGCGCCCCTTCGCATTCTTCGAGGCTGTTCTCTAATGGTCCGGAACACGGTTCTGGAAACCCTCAAGCCGGTCCCTTGATCCAGATTTCCTCAAGTGTATTTCCGACCCTCCTGAGTTTCTAGAAGCAAGATCCCAAATATCTTTCGACGGGTTTTTGCTGACGGACGGACAAGCTCCAGAATTCGTCGAGTCGGGTTCTGGGACAGCGGCCTGTTTTCGGGCAGCTGGGAGCAGGCCTCACACATCCCAACCAGGGTCCTCGAGAACGTGAGAATTCCAGAACGGTGAAATGTATCAGCGCTTCTCCGAGCGTTGATTCCATCAAAATCCAAGAAACCCTTTACGTATATTCTTGACCGTGGATGGCAGGCTCCAGAATTCCTCACGTCCAAGGACAGGCTCCGGAGCTTTCTTGAGCTGGGTCCTAGAACTCCCATGGTAGCTTCTAGAATTCTTTGTCAGAGATGCAGAGCTCTCTGCAGTCGAGGACGTCTGTCCTCAGGCCAGGCGACTGAACAGAATTTTTCAGGAACGACGCTTACAGAGGGGAGGGAGGCAGATGCGCAGATTTTAGTTTCTTTGAGCGCCCCCCCCCCCAGCTCCGCCCAGACCCGGACCGGCAGAGGCGGCCGGCTGGATGGGGGCCCCAGTTCGGGGTGAGATGTTTGGGAGCATTTTATGGGGGTGAGAGCCGGAGACCTGGGAATAAGAATCGAGAGCTCGTTGGATCCGTGTAGACAGATGTCTGTGGGGGGTGCTCAGTAGGTCCTCAGGTGAAGGCAGCGGCTGTAACTGGGGACTGTGCTTCCGGGGGGGAGGCAGGGTTACAAGGGGGTGCGTTTGCGTGTGGCTCGCACGTCTGGGGCACCGTGGACATCCTCGGGGCTCTAGACTCTCGGTAGATGTTAGGTTCTGTCCGCCCCATTTCGTTTCATCCTAATCCCCCCCCCCCGAGGTAACGATGATCGTGAACTGCATTCAACAGTTAGGGAAATTGAGGCACAGAGAGGTAAAGCCACTGGCCTGAGGTCTAAGAGCCAAGAGTCAGGACTCGAACTCAGGCCTGGTAGCTCTGAGGGCCCACAGTGGTCCCCTGGGAAGGGACCTCCCCAGAATGTGCCAGGACCCCCCCTTTGGGCTTGGTGCTAGTGAGTGGGCAGCAGGTGCGGCTGGATCAAGGAGCACCTTTGGGGGTTGCATCCTGGCTGGGGGCTGGGCCAGCCTCAAACCCTCAATTCGGGAGAACCAGGCAGGAGGCGCGGCCAGGAGGCCCCGTGTCTCTCCGTGTCTCTGTCTCTATTTCTCTGTCTCTCTCCTAGCGCCTGTCTCGCTTTGCCCACCCCTAGTCTGTCCCTGCCTTTGCCAGTCTCCTCCCCGCCTCCCACCCAGGCCAGCCCGTGGGCTGCCCGGAGGTGGCAGCAGCAGCTGAATGGGCCCCTTGTTCCTGACCACACCCGCCCCTTGGGGTAACCCCGGGACAGGCCCCGGCAGCCTGCTGCCTTAAAGGGCCAGTGCCCAGAGAGAAGGGGAAGGAGAGGGGCGGCCTCTACTCCCAAGCCACGCCCCTCCCAAAGGCGGCAGAACCGAGACCCACGGGGTCGGGCAGGGGGCGGGGGGACTGCCATACCCAGACTCCCCCAAGCCCGGACGGGTGGCCCTGGGGCCGGGAGGCGGGGCGTGCGTGGTAGGGCTTGGGTTCGACCTTGGGCAAGCCCTTCCTGTCTCTACCTCGGTTTCCCCACCTGTTTCTGGGGCTCCTTGCGTCCACCCTGGGGCTTGCTGGGCCGACAGAAGAGAATCCAGGCCAGAATCTGGTACCCGGTGGGGCCACCCCACGAGGCTCCAGTCCTTGGGTCTGTGCTTGTCGCCTCCTTGCGGGACGGGCCCTCGCGGGTCTCCTGCCGGGAGGCAGGCCAGTGCGTCGTCGAATTAAAAGGCTTTTAGAGCAGGCCCAGTGCCGAGCTTAAGGCTGCATTTATTGAGCGTCAGCTGCAAAGGTCCCGCTTCCAGCCCCGTTTTACAGACGAATTCGGGAGTTCAGGCTCTGGCTGAGGCCGCAGGACCCCGGATTCCACCACGGGCCTCCGCCTCCGCCCTCCGCCCGCGACTGAGAAGCGTGAGGCTGCTCGCTTGGCCTCTCTGGGCTCAGTTTCTCCACCAGAGTAATGGGAACACCCCGTCCACTGGTAGACTAGAAGCCTTTCACCTTTCCGGACCCAGGATGCTGTGTCCGAGAACCCCCCCCACCAAGACAGGAGCCGACCCAGGGGCCCCCGAAAGGGGGCTTCGCCCGCTGGCCACTCTGGGTGGCCTCGGCGTTCCTGCGTCCCAGGCCGGCCCCACAGACGGCCCGGGACAGGCTGCTGCCGGATGGACAAGCCCGTTCCCTGCTTCCTTATGTAACCAGGTTATGCAAGGGCGCCCGGCCTGCTTACATAAGGGGAGGCCGGGCCAGCGCCCAGCTGGGGAGGGGGAAGCTCTTAAAGGGGCCGGTGTCCCCTGAGCCTCCCCTCCGGGCCCCGCCCGCCCCGCCCAGGGGAGCCCTGACCGGCTGCGCGACGCTGTGCGAGCAGCGCCCTCTCGTCGCCGTTATTATTACTGTTGTTGATGTTGTTGACGACCCCTCTGTTCTCTCCCAGCCGTGGTGGGGCAGCCGCTGGGGCCCAAGGGCCTGGCCTGCTCTGCTTCCGACGCCTGCGTTCTCCCTTCTCTCCCCGAGCCTCAGTTTCCCCGTCAGGGCCACGGAGGGTGTCCACGAAGGAAGGTGGTAGGGCACAAGAGCGTCCTGCCCTTGCCGCCGGCAAGTGGCGTCCCCCTCTGGGCCTCGGTTTCCCCGTCTGTAAAACATGCCTCCCGCGTGCGGTCGCCGAGGCAGAAATGAGTTACGACCCGCGAGAGGTCCAGGGTCCAGGGCAGCACGAGCACGTCCACGCCCAGCCCTCGCCTGGCGCGGTCGCTCTGAAGTCAGTAGACGGAGTCGGCGCTCACTATGAGCTCTGGGTCCTGGGGACACCGCCGGGAGCGAGACAGACCGAACCGCAGCGCTCGGGGGTTCATGGTCGGCGGGGGAGACGGACCAAGAACAAGAAGGAAACTGCAGTTGGCGATGAGGGCTGCCGGAAACATCAAGGCAAAGGGCTGGAGATAGTGGGCTGTTTGGCGGGGTCTGTTGGAGGCCTGACCTTCGAGCTGGGACCCGAAGCTTGGGGACTTGCCAGCTGTGTGAACACATGGGAGGAGAGCATTCCAGGTGGGAGAAACAGCCTGTGCAAAGGTCCTGGGGCAGCGCCGCGCCTGGCGGTTTGGAGGAGCAGCGAGGAGGCCCGTGTGGCTGGAGCTGAGGGGGCAAAGGGGAGAGAGGGAGGAGGGGAGGGCGGAGAGGGGGCGGGGCAGGTCCTGCAGGGCCCTGGGGGCCACTGGGCCTCTACCCCAGGGAGCTGGGAGCCCGGGAGGGCTCACAGGCGCCCTCTGGCCACTGTGGGGGGGACAGACACTGGAGGGAAGGCCGATGGTGGTAGTTGAGGGACCCAGGCCACTGCGTGGGTTCAGGAAAGGGGGGAACGGAGGCAGCTGGGGCAGAGGGTGACTCCCAGCCTGTCCCCTCGGTGTGACAGTTCAGGGCCACCGTCAGCCTGGGCGGGGTGGGGCCGTGCAAGGCGGTCCCCCGGGTCATATGCCCTCCAGCCCCAGCCTGCGGCGGCCCCGGCCTGGGCATACGCAGGGGAGGGAGGGGCGAGGTCCACGGGCTCGGCGGGGGGGGGGGGGGTCGGGAGGGCCGCTGCTTGAGTGCCCGGCCCCAGCACGGAGCGTCTTCCCCGTTCTCGCCAGGGGAGCCCAGGCCAGGGCCTGCCCTGCTCTGCGCCTCAGTTTCCTCATCTGTGAAATGGGAGCGGGAATCTGTAACTGGAGCGGGCGCAGTGAGCGCCTAGCACACAGGAGGCCCCCGGTCAGTGATCGGCAGGCACGAGGCAGAGGCCCCGAAGGGGGAGAGCCCGCCGGCTTGGGCGGTGTGCAAGCACTGAGACAGGCCACCGGGCAGATGACTGACTCGCCCTCTCCGAGGCCCTGTGTTGCTCCAGTAAAATGGGACCATGGACACGGACCCCCCCCCGCCCCGGTGCCTGGCCAGATCCCACCTTGGCGGCTGGGGAAACAGGCCCGGAGAGGACCCGGGGCCGGCCTGGCGTCACAGCCAGGCTGGGGCGAGGGGGTGGGGCGTCTCACCATGTGGCCCCGGTGCCCCAGGAGCAAGCAGAGGCTTCGGGAACAGATGGCCCGGCTCCAGGCCACTCGCCGGACCTCAGTTTCCAGATCTGTGAAATGGGTACACGGCTGGGGCCAGTAGGAATTACTAGTCACTGGGGGAAGAGGCTGCAAGGGTTTGTCTGGCCACCTGGGGGTTCTGGACGCGTCCTCCTGGGACGCCAGACCCTCCCCCCACGCCCACTGTGCGCCCGGCCAGCCTCTGCCAGACCCAGACTCGTTTAGGGAGGCAGCGGGCGGTGGGGCTAAGCCTCTCTGCACAGTGTACCCGCCCGGCTGCGCACCCTCCCCGGGCCCGGCAGCCCCTCTGTGAATCCGTATGTGGCTCCTGGCATGTAAAGCACTCAATTAACGGAGGCTGTGATTATTATTGTTTTCGCACACCATTCTCACTCCCCACAGGCCCCTTCTGTGCCTGGCAAACTCCTACTCCTACATCAAGGCCCCAGCTCCAATATCCCCTCCTCCAGGAAGCCTTCCTGGGCCCCCAGGACAGATTCCAGTTACTTCCTTGGGCTTCTCCAGCCACAGGTCCCTCCCTCTGATAGTCAGGCCCTGGCGCAGGTGGGGGCCCTTCTCAAAAGAGGATTTCTGCTAGTCCTCCAAGGACCGCGGGCACTGAGATGGCCAGTGTTTGGGCGACATTCCACAGCCTGCCCTGGGCCTGCTGTCAGAAATCCCTTGTGTCACCACTGATCAGAGTCTGTGTCCCCCAAACCGGGTCCTTCCCTCTGAATATCCCCCAGTTTTCCCAGCAGCCTTCAGATTCCTTTGACAGGCATTTATTTTGCACCTGTTGTATGCCACGCCCTATCCGGACAATCCCAGTCATTTGTGCAACAAGCGTGTACCGGGTGCCTACTGGGTCCCAGCCCCTGCTGAGTGATCACCCCTTGTCTGCGAGCATCTATTGAGTGCCAGCTATGTGCGTGCATGTATTGAGTACCGCCTGTGTGCCAGGCTGCAGGAAGAGAGGTGTCGGGAGGCCAGGGGAGGAGAAGAGTCTCCCGCCGCCTCTCCCTTCAGTTCAGGCCGGGGCCCTGGGTGGTTTCCAGCCCCTTCTGCGTTCGAGGCAGTGGGTTTACGTTTTTTTAAAGTTAATTTAGTTCGGGGGTGAGCGGGGGAGGGGCAGAGAGAGGGGGAGAGAGAGTCCCGAGCCGGCTCCGAGCTGTCAGCGCAGAGCCCGCCGCGGGGCTCGAACCCCGAACCGTGAGATCGCGCCCTGAGCTGAGTCGGACGCTTCGCCGGCTGAGCCCCCCACACCGCAAGGCCGTGGGTGAACTTCGTGGGCTGTGGGACCAGAGTAACAGGGCTCCAAGCTGCTTGTCGCCTGAACGGCCGGGACACGTGGGCCAAGCCCCTTCCTGCCTCTGGCCCTCAGTTTGCTCCTCTGTAAAATGGGAGCGCCCAACGTCCCGGGTGTTGGCGCCTCAACACCCACTTTCTGCAGGAGGGGAGGCAGGGAGAGGGCCTGCGATGTTCCGTGACCCCTTCCTCCCCCCCAAGCAAGGCTGGGGGGGGTCCCCGTCCTGCTGACCCCTGCCAAGGCCAGCGGGATCTCCCTGGAGGCCCGGAGAGGGGCAGGGGCGGCCCGAGGCCACACGGCTCCCGCAGGGTCTGCCCCGCTCTGAGCCCTTGGCCCGGGAGGCCTCCCGCTCGCGTCCCGAGAAGCTTCAGAAGCAGGGGTGAGGCGGGAGGGGCCGCCGCCCCGCGCCCGTTTTTGGCAGTCGGTGTTCCCTGCGCGCGGCCCTGTCTGGCGTGTGGCCGCGGGGGCCGGCGGCGTCCCCTCCGCGAAGCCGCCTGCCCGGGAGGCGGGAGGGAGCCAAGAATTTGCTCCAAATGTAAACAGCGAGTTATTTTAAGTCTGCCCCCCTCCCCGGGTGGCGCTGACACATTTGACATTGGAGGGGACCGGTGGGGGGGGGAGGTTGCGCGTGTGGGTATTTTTAACCTGTTTTTCACGGCCCGGTGCCACCCGGAGCGGGGAGCGGCCGCGTGCACTGGGCCGCCTGCCCTGCGGCCCCCGGGCACGCGCTTCGCCCCCCCCGGAAGGCCGCCAGCGGCTGCGGCCCCCCAGCCGGCAGGGAGCCCCGCGCCCCAGCCCCAGGCCAGCCCCGGCCTCCTGCACCCACAAAATGGCCGCCGAGGCCGGCAGAAGCATCTGGAAGCCGGGGGAGGGAGCGTGGAGAAAATGGCCGCCGGAGCAGTGATGTCATAAGGCGGCGTGGCCGCCAGCAGCCGCCGGGGTGGGACGGGTCCCGGCCTGCAGGCCTGCGAGCGGCCCTGGGGCTGGCGGGCACCTCGTGGCCGGGGCTCTCGGGGCCGGACACCCCCAGACGGCCGCCGCGGGGGGGCGGGGGGCTCCCCGAGTCCCCGAGGGCCGCCCAAGTCCTGGGCCCGGGGCAGCCGGCAGTGGGGGGCCGCGCAGGGCCGCCACCCCGACCCGCAGGCCCGGGCGTCCACGCGCGGCGGGGGCGCTGGGCCGGGCGGGGAGGACGCAGAAACTCTTCTTTGAAAGTGACTCCAGGCAGGTTGGCCCGGGCCCAGGCGGCCGGGGAGAGGGAGGGAAAGTGTGGTCCAGACTCCGGGAACACGCGGGTCAGGAAGCCCCGGCCAGGGAGGAGCCCCGCAGCCCCTGTGCCTCCCGGGTCCCCCGCTCCTCGTCACGTTTCCCGGACCGTCCCCCAGAGGCCCGCGAGCGCGAGCCTCGACGGCCAGCGTCTTGCGCTTTCCTCCCCCACGAAGCGACGAGAAGGCCTGTTAGGTGCTCTGTGCCGCCATGCGGAGGCTCAGAGAGGGCGAGCACGTCGCCGAGGGCGCACAGCGCCGGCGGGGCTGCCGGGTCTGGGAGCCTGGGTTCCGAGCCGCTGGGGGTCTGCGCTGGGGTCCCTTGCGGCTCGGGGCACACTCGGTTCTGGTGCTCCTGCCCCACTACCAGTACCAAGCTCAAGTTCAGTGTAGCCTGCAGCCCTCCCCCCCTCCCCCAGTGGCTCAACCCCGGGCCTTCCTTAGAACGGCTGGGGCACAACCCATGACCGGGAGCCTCAAGGGGCGGGACGTCGGGGCCATTTTGTCCAGAGCCTAGAACGGGGCCTGGTACACAGTAGGTGCTCAACACGTGTGTTGAATGAACAAATCATCTCCCTTTCTGCCTGGATTTGCACAGATGCTAGCGGGGGATGGGGGCGGAGGCTCAGGGACACGAAGCGGGTTGTCACGTATCTGGACACAGGTGGGAATCCGTCGTCCCGCTTCTCGGGAGGGACAGGAGGAAGGGAGCTCCCAAACTTCCCCAACATCAAGCCCGGATCCTGTGCCGGGGGCTGTGCACGCATAAACCACATTTGAGCCGAGACCCGACTTAAGTGAGGGGGTGAGCCAGGCAGGCATTTACAGGAAAGGCGTTCCAGGCAGAGGGCACAGTTGGTGCAAAGGTCCTGGGGCATCACGGGGCCCGGCATATTGGAGGAACGGCGAGGAGGCACGTGTGGCCGGAGCAGAGCGGGTGGGGGGTGGGAGAGGGAGGAGGAGGGGAGAGCAGGGAGGGGCTGGGGACAGTTCCGGCAGGGCCTTGGGGGGGGCCGCAGGGACGACTTTGGATTTTCGCGTATTTATAGACCCAGACTCAGTCCCCGGCGATGGGGGCTAGGGCTTGGCCAAGGGAGGGCGTTTGCAGAGGAGGAGGTGTTCGACTGAGGCTGAGGACGGTGGCCGGAGCGGGCCTGGGCGGGAGGGGGCGGGGAAGGTGCAGGGCAGCGCGAGGAGGGACGAAGGCCAAGGTCGCGTGTACGGCATGGCCTTCCAGGACAGAGGAGGCGGAACTCGGCTGGCCGCTGTGTGAGGCGCTGGCGACACCCGGGAGCTGGGAATTCCAGGGCCTGGCTTTGGTTTTCTCTCTCGCTGGCTGGTGTCGCCGGCGGACGTGGCAGCCGCGGAGCCGCATTTGGACGCCCTCTCGGCCTGGGAAACCCCGCCAGCCGGCTCGCCGTGGGCCGGCGGCGGCCCTGCAGACGCGCCCAGGGCCCGGGGGGGGGTCCCCCGGGCGGCCCCCCGCCCTGCCAGGCTCGCGAGATGCGCAGTCCCCGCTTCAAGTCCTGCCCTGTGTGCGTCCCGAGGGTGGGTTAATCAGGACCCTGCATCCGTCCCCAGGCAGCCGCCCTGGGCCAGGCTGCTGTGTCCGCCCGGACACCTGTCCCCGCCTCCTCCCTGGCCCCCCAGCCCCCGAGGTTCCAGAATTCACTCAGCAGCCAGACTTTCTTCACGTGTGTGTCTTTCATTGTGGTTCAAGTGTATACAGTATAAAATCCGCCGCCACCGTGTCCGGGGAGCAGCTCCATTCACGCTGTCGTGCGGCCCCGCCCCCACTGTCCGTCTCCAGAAACTTCCATCTCCCCAGACTGAGACTCTGTCCCCATGAAGCACGGACTCCCCGGCCCCTGTCCCACCCCTGGCTCCCACCGTCTACTCTCTGTCTCTGTGGATGGGACGCCTCTGGGGACCCCCTGTGCGTGCAGTCACGCGGGACGCATCCTTCCGTGTCTGGCTTCTGTCACTGTGCACGGCGTCCTCCGGGTCCATGCACACGGTGACAGGCGGCGGGGCGTCCCTCCTTCCCGAGGTCGGATCACGTCCCGGCGTGCGGACGACACGCCGTGTTCACCCTCCCCTTTGCCTCCCTTCGCAGCCGCGGATCGCGTCTGTGCCCCCCAGGGGCGCGGGCATCGGGGGACGGCCCCGCTTTCACCCCGTATCGGGTGGATCCGCAGGAGGGGAGTCGCTGGGTCGCGTGGACGCTGTGTTTCACTTTCTGGGGGAGCAAACGCCGAGCCGACCCCCCACCGCGGCCGCCCCGTCTCGCGTCCCCACGGGCAGCGCCGGACGCCTTCTGCGCAGCCTCGTAGCCAGAGATGGCGCCCGATCGACCAGAGCCGGGTGCCCAGCCCCCCGCGTGGCACTCGGGAATAAGGCCCAAGCCTGTCACCGCAGCCACGCGGCTTGAGGGGCCCCGTTCGCTCCCCTTTGCTCGCCATGTTGGATCCTCAAACCTGCCGTGTTTATTGCTGCCCCGGGGCTTTTGCACTTGCTGCACCTTTGCCCAGCTCTCCGCGTGGCCAGCTCCTCCCCGTTGCTAAGGCCTCGGTGCCCACAACACCCCTGAGAGGGGTCCCCGCCGGACCCCTGTGTCGACAGTCACCCCCAGAGCCACTCTCTGTCCCCTCACCCGGCGTTACGGCCTCGCTGGAACTTGGAGCCACGTGAAGTTATCTCAGGCTTCTTCTGTTTGCTCACTTCCCGTCTGCTCTCCTCCCTTGGCGCCCTGCCATGTCCCCAACGCCTGGCAAGTAGTAGTTGGTCACTAGACATCTGTGACATGAACGGCGCCGTGTTGCTCTCCCAGGTGGGATCGGCCGCAGTCTCAGCCACCGGGACGAAAGGAGCTGTCTGGTGCTCCGGGGCGGGAAGGGCGTGTCCGGAGGCCCAGCGGCGCCTTTGTCACAGGCTGGGACACACCAAATTTGGGCTCGTGGCCACGGACAGGAAAGAACAGTTTGTACACTCCGTCACTGGGATCCAGTTTACATTTCTATTGTCGCCGTGATCATGTGCTTGTTTGAGCAAAAGGATACGGGAGGAGGTGGCGTCCTGGTGCACGTGAACACCCCGCGGACCTGGAAAAGTCGAGAGAACCGGTCCCGGACCAAAGCAGGGAGTCACTTGAAATTCAGCTGTTGTCAACGGCCAGTGTCTCGCTTATACTAGCATGAGCGTGGCTGACTATGCTTCACGCGTGGCGCTAAAGAGGCTTGTGTGTCTCTCGAAGAAGGAGATATTTTTTTTTAATTTTTTAAAATGTTTTATTTATTTTTGAGAGAGAGAGACAGTGTGAGCGGGGGAGGGGCAGAGAGAGAGAGGGAGACACAGAATCCGAAGCAGCTCCAGGCTCCGAGCTGTCAGCACAGAGCCCGACGTGAGGCTCGAACCCACGAACTGCGAGATCGCGACCTGAGCCGAAGCCGGACGCTCAACCGACTGAGCCCCCCGGGCGCCCCAAGAAGGAGATCTTTGAGGAAGGTCCCGAAATGACAGGAGAGTGTTAGCCATGTAGATGCTGAAAGGACTTCCAGGCAGCGGGTACAGCCCGTGCAAAGGTGCTGGGGCAGGATTGGGTCTGGCACGTTGGAAGAACAGCCAGAGGCCCATGTGGCTGGAGCAGAGTGGACAATGGGGGAGAGATGGAGGAGGGGAGGGGAGGGGAGGGGTGGGGTGGGTCTTGCGGGGCCACGGCGGGGGGGGGGGGCGCTGTTGGTGGGAGCCCTGGAGGGCAGTGGGCAGA
>CM053574.1:2422493-2493598 GCA_028646485.1 Cryptoprocta ferox
GCTCGCTTTACAGATGGGAAAACCGAGGCTCAGAGGGAGGACGCATGACTAGTCCAAGGGCGCACGCCAGGCAGGGCAGGGGGACCTCTGCGCGGCTCCGGCTTTCGCGAGACGCCCAGGCCCGACGCTCGGGGGGGCTACCTCCGCTTCTCCGGGACCCCGGTGCGCTTTAAAGGCTCTCGGAGACCAGAGGGGCCCGTTGTGTTTGACCGTGAAGCCCTGCTCGGTCGGGTCCGGGACCACGAGCACGGGCCACCGGTGGCCACGTCCCGCTTGGGTGTTCACGCCGGAGACACGTCCGCGTTGCCCTCGGGAGGACATCTTGAGCAGCACCAGCCCGGCGGAGCAGCAGGTCGCGGTGCGCCTGGGGGGCCGGGGGGCCGGGGGGTGCGGGTGGGAGGCGACCAGGTCGGGAGAAAACTCAAAAACAAAAAGAAAGAACAGAGCGAGCAGCATTTAAAAGCCGGCAGCGGTCGTGGAGCGACATTCTGCGAGCCGTTTCTTCACACGTTGTTGTGTTTTTGTTTATTTATTTGTTTCTGAGAAAGAGAGAGAATCCCGAGCCGTCAGCACAGAGCCCGAGGCGGGGCTCGAACTCACGAACCGCGCGATCGCGCTTTGAGCCGGAGCCAAGAGTCAGATGCTTAACCGGCTGAGCCCCCCAGACGCCCCCGTTTATGTGTGTTTAAGAGGCGCGGACGAGAGCCGCGCGCCCCCAGCTTTGCCTGCTGTGCAGCCTCGGGTGACTCCCTTCGCCTCTCTGGACGGCCCCGCGGGTTGCCGGGCTGGAGCAGGGGCCGCTTCAGGGTGTTGGACCAGACAGCATCAGCCGCGCCGCCTGTGCGGGACGGATGCCGCTGTCGTCGCCAACGTGCCTCGTGTCCGGACGCGGCGGCTGCCACCCCAGCGACCCGAGCGGCGCGTGCTCGGAAGCGCCCCGACTGCACGGTCCGCTCTGGCGGCTCTGCTCCCCTGGGTGCTTGTCGGCGCAGGCAGAGCAGGGAGGCAGCGAAAAGGAGCTAGTGTGTCCCCAGCTGTCCCCAGCACACCGATGAGCGTCCCCCCCAGTGACCATCGGTGTGTTCTCTGTAGCCAAGAGCCCGTTTCCTGGTTTGGCTCTCTTCCCCCCTTTGTGGGTTTTGTTCCTTCACCTCCACATATGAGCGAAATCTTGTGTTTGTCTTTGTCTGACTGACTTGTTCCGCTCAGCGTCATGCCCTCCAGGTCCATCCACGTCGTCCCCCTGGGGGAGCTTTGAAGACTAAGTAAGTCGGTGGAGGTGAGCCGTGCAGCCCAGCAGAGCCAAAGAAATGACTCACTAAGTATCAACAATTGGAACGTACCGTTTCACGGACGGGCCTCATCAGCCGTCCCCGGAGCCCCAGTCTAAGCCCCTCGTCCTCCGGGGGCGGCCACTCACGTCTCCCGGCTGCGCGGCCTCCCTCGCGCCTGACGCGCCCCGAGTTTGTCCCCTTGGTGAATCTGCTTCCGTGTTCGTGGCCTGTCGCTCCCCCATTAGGACGCGGGCGCCACGAGGGCACGGATTTCTGTCCACCTTCGTCACCGCCGTGTCTTCCGGGCTCCCGGCAGCCAGGAGGGGCCCAGGGCCTCTCGAAAGGAGGCGGTGCGGTTCACGTCCAACGTAGGGAGGCGTTAACGGGCGCTCAGAGATGTCAAAGCACTTGCCCGAGGACACACAGCCAGAGGCCGGGTGGTACGTAGTTAAGACCCGGCAGGTCTCCTCCGGTTTCTCTCTTTTCTCCTTTCACAATCCGTTAACAATGTACTAGGGTGCAAACTGTACCCCTTCTTCCATTACTGCCTCCCCCGAAAGTCCCGCTTAGACGTTTTTTGCTCTAATCACCCCACTGCACGACCTCTGCCGCCACAGGTGGGCTACCTGCCTGTTGGTGTGCTTGTGCCTGTCCACGTGTCCACGCTCTGTGCACAAAAGAGGAAAATTCTTGGGGCGCCCGGGGGGCTCCGCCTGTTGAGCGTCCCGCTTCGGCTCAGGTCACGATGTCGCGGTTCACGAGTTCGAGCCCCGCGTCGGGCTCTGTGCTGACAGCTCGGAGCCTGGAGCTGCTGCGGATTCTGCGTCTCCCTCCCTCTCCGCCCCTCCCCCGCTCATGCTCTGTCTCTCCTACTTCAAAAATAAACACACATCAAAAAAATTTTTTAATTAAAAAAAAAAAAGCAAAATTCTTTACCTCCTCCCTCCCTCCCAAGAGCTGGTTTCCACCCCCCACTGGGCACGGCAGACACTGGGGCGGGCCGTTCTCCGGGGGCGTCCCGGGCGCTGTGGGGGCTGAGCAGCGTCCCTGGCCCCCCTCGATGCCAAGACAGCCCCCATCCTGACAACCACCGAGGGGCCCAGACATCGTCCTGAGGGGCAGGAT
Organism: Cryptoprocta ferox; assembly: GCA_028646485.1. Classification (NCBI taxonomy): domain Eukaryota; kingdom Metazoa; phylum Chordata; class Mammalia; order Carnivora; family Eupleridae; genus Cryptoprocta; species Cryptoprocta ferox. The sequence goes on from CM053574.1 coordinate 2,424,893, forward strand.
CACCCCCTTTACGCAACTCTGTTGACTTGATACCAGCTTTGGGAAAGAAATTCTCTGAGCTGCGCCTCAGTTTACCGAACTCATCAATTGGGTAGATTGAGTGCACCGTGACTCCGCTTCACACAGGACAGCTCGGCAGATGAAAGCTGTTCTCTTGGGGCGGCTGGGGTCGTGGTCGTTAGCTGTCCTTTTTTTTTTTTTTTTTTTTTTTTAGCACTTATTTATTTTTGAGAGACAGAGACAGAGCACGAGCAGGGGAGGGGCAGAGAGAGAGGGAGACACAGAACCCGAACCAGCTCCAGGTTCCGAGCTGTCAGCACAGAGCCCGACGCGGGGCTCGAACTCGTGAACCGTGAGATCATGACCTGAGCCGGTCGGACGCTCACCCGACGGTGCCGCCCAGGCGCCCCTTTTTTACACACACAAAAATTTGTTTAATGTTTCGCTCATGCTTTAGACCTCGTCCGTTCTGGGTACGTCGGCTCAGACCGGAGGACGTTGCATTTCAGGGCTGGCTGCCTAAGCAGGTGGGAGGACTCTCTGTGCCCCTTTTCTCCTGGTTTTTCATGGAAACATCCATAGCAGCTCGGCCCAGGGGGTTGAGCTGGGCTCAGCTTTCTGTGATGGTGCCAGTGTTCCGCACTGTACAATTCGGTCCCCGCCGGTCGCGTGGGCTCTTGAGTATGGAAAGGTGACCAGTGCTGGTGACGTCCTGACCTCCCAGCTTAATTTCAGTTTAGCGAACTTAAATGTAACGTCGCATGTGGCCAGGGGCCCCCGTGCTGGACGGCCCTGGGAGGTGGGGGTTTTCAGGACCCAAATGACAGGCAGGTGGTCGGCAGATGGATGTGGCTTTTTTTTGAGGGTTAGAGATACTTAAAAATAAGATCCCGTAACTCAAAGTCAGGATGTCCTGCCACCTGCCACCACGTGGACGGACCCGGAGGACACTGTGTGCGGTGACAGAAGCCGGACACCGAAGGACGCGTCCTGCGTGACCCCACTCACAGGGGGTCCCTAGAGGCGTCCCGTCCACAGAGACAGAGAGTAGATGGTGGGGCAGGGGGCGGGGAGTCCATGCTTCATGGCGACAGAGTCTCAGTTTGGGGAGATGGAAAGTTCTGGAAACGGATGGTTAGGGTGGGTGCACGACAGTGTGAGTGTGCCTGACGCCCCCGGGGCTGTGCACTTGGAAACGATCAAATGGTAAATTTTATGCTACATATACTTAACCACAATCTGAAAACTAAATTTAAAACATTTAATGAGATAGTATATAAGCACAGCATCAGCTTTTAGAAATGACACTTAATTCAAAAAAACCCCAAAAAACAACAGAGAGCTCCCGGGATTATGGAAAGAGAAGAGCAAACCCCTTGAGCCCAGTGAAGGGTCCACATCGTTCTCGGGGGCGCGAGGCGGCGGCATTTCCCCTAAGATCACACACTCGCTGCCACCACTTCCGTCCGGGCGCGCTGGCAGTGCTCGCCTGCGCGATACGGCACGAGAAGGAAATCAGCGGCAGGTGGGGAAGGAGGAAGACGGCCGCCCGGCGACACGCTGGTCCCTGAAGACAATCCCAGCAGGCTCCAAAACCACACAGGTCTCCTGCAGCTGCCCAGCGAGCCCCTCGGGCTGCGGGGCACAAACCCCGCCGCGGCCGTCGGTGTCAACGAATGACAGACCGGAACCAAGAACACAGCGTCGTCCACAGCCGCTCCGTTCCGTGACTCTCTGCGCTCGCATCCGCCGGCTTGGCCACTAGCAACGGCCGGCGGTTGGTTTCACCCTCTGTCCAGTCCCGGGAAAGTGCGCGGCTCTGAGAGGTGGTGTGGCCGGCCCGGGGTCACGGAGCGCACGAGCGTCGGGCCGAGGGCAGCGCGGACGGTACCGACGCCTCCCTCCAGCGGCGAGGCGCTGCCTGGGTGCCCCCCCGCCGCTCGGGGCAGCCTCCGAGAGGTGTGTGACCGCGTCCACTTCGCGGACGAGGAGAGCGAGGCCCACGGCCCCGCGGGCCTGACCGGGCAGCGCCCGTGGAGTCCGTGCGGGCGCCGGTTCCGGACGAGGGTCCAGTGCCCGAGGCCGGCTGCCCGGGCTGGGCTCTTCCCAATGCCGCGGCCGCCGTGCCCAGCCGCGCGGCCGTCCAAGCTGAAGTGGCGGGCGCCAAGGGGCCGCCGGCTGCCCAGCCCGGGAGCGGCCACAGGGCGCGGGGCCGAGCCGGGCACGCTCCCCTCGGCTGCTGCCCAGCCCTGCCCGGCCCAGTGGGTCACGGCTGGGGCTGCCCCCGTCCGCGCCTGTCGTGGGCCGGGAAACTGAGGCACGGGTCCCACTCCGGTGATGTTCAGCACCTGCTCAATCGCGGCAGTCAGCGGCGCTCGGCGCGCACGCAGTGGGCAGGGGCAGGGCCAGGGCCCCGTGGCCATGAGGGGGGCGTCCGCGTGGGCCCGGGCGGGGGCGAGGGCACGTCGCCTCGGCGGCTCCCGGAGCTGGGCTGGGAACTCAGGCGTCCGATCCCAGAAGCCGGACGGTTACCGCACAGCCACACAGAAAGTAACCCCCGTAACGGAGGGGCACTTTCTCACTGTTCCAGCCTCCGGCGTCCTTGTCCGTAAAATGGGTACAATCACGGTGCCGGCCGTGCGGCTCTTAAGGATTGAAGGGAACCTCTAGAATGGGAACAGTAAAGCCCACATTGAGGGTCACCTTAGGGATTTAAAATATTTTTTTAAGTTTATTTATTTTGAGAGAGAGAGAGAGGAGCGGGGGAGGGGGAGAGCGCGAGGGAAACATAATCCCAAGCAGCCTGCGCGCTGTCAGCGCTGAGCTGACCTGGGCTCACACTCGCTCTCCGTGCGCCCTAAGTGCTTCATTCGTATCATCTCCTTGCCACCTCTTGGTGACGTGAAAGGCAGAAGCGAGGCTCAGAACAGTTAAGCAGCTGGCCTGAGGTCACACAGCACAGCCGTGACGCCTGGCTTGGGGACGCGGCCGGCGGAAGGGGGCTGATTCTCTTTCTGTGGCGTTTGGTGGCGACTCCCACCGCCTTGGTCTTTGACCTGAGGGGAGACCGAGGGGTAGGGCCGGGGCTCCGTCAGGCGGGGCCTGTCCCAGTGTCCCCCCCCCCACCGCCCCCTGGTCCTGGGCGGACACTGCGGGGGCTGCAGAGGGGGTTGGCGCGACTCGCCCCCCGTCCAGGCTGCCGGAGCTGATATTGCTGAGCTCAGCGTCTGTCGGTTTCGCCCGTCTGCCAAGGAGCCTGATTATTTTTAGATAAGATGGAGAGGCGGGCGCCAGGGGGGTGGGCAGGCGCAGAGCGGCTGCAGGGGGACGCCCCTCTGCCCTCTCCTGGGGGCCTTGAGTGACACCCCAAGATCAAGGGCTGGGCCCCCAGGACTTGGAGGGCAGAGGCCGAGGGGAGGGGCCTGAGGGCTCAAGGACTCATCTCGTTGGTGCTCAGTTTCCCCATCTGTACGATGGGCATAATGAGAGGCTGCCTCCAGGGTTAAGGCGGGATTAACGAGTCACCGGCTTCATTTCACAGAGGAGGACACAGGCTCGGAGAGGGGGACGAGCTGTAGCCTGCGACGGAGCCGGTCCCGCACGCGGGTTCTGGCCCCCAGGTGCCCTCCCAGCCGTCCCTGGCCCTCCGGGGACGGCAGCCAAGGGAGGGGGCCCCGCGGAGACCCCCGGGGCCTGGGCGGCTTCGGGGCCACTTCTGCGCCCAGCCTGGCCCCCGGCACGGATGCCCCCTCCCGCCCCGGGGGTGGGTCCCCTGCAACGTCACCACCTCGTCCTCCTCTTTCTCTTTGCAGACGCAGAGCAGAGCGGTAGCCCCCGGGCAGGGATGGGCTCCGACCAGGAGGACAGCAAGCCCATCACGCTGGGTGAGTCTGGGGACGGCGAGGGCTGGGGCGCACGGCCCCGTCGCCACTTTTATTCCGGAATCGTGTTCTGGGCCGCCCTGTGCGGGCAGCTCACAGCCGTTAACAGATCGTTCCTCACAGCCGTGCTGTGGGCAGGTGTCGCTGGTGTTCCATTTTGTAGATGAGAAAACCGAGGCTCAGAGAGGTTAAGGGCCCTTCTCAGGGGCAACCAGGGAACTGGGGTTGGAACCCAGGACTCTGGGCTCCCCGCGTATGGGCCCTGCAGTCCCGTGGGACATTCAGCGGATGAGCAGGGCGAGTCCCTGAGAGGTGGCCCGTGTGAGAGTTGCCCTGAGGCAGGGCTGGGATCGGAGCCCCGGGGAACAGAAAGGACTCAGAAGCTGCAGGGACCCTGCCTCTGCCCTGGTCTGCCCTCCTGGACCAGAGCAGTCACCTCCACGCTGGTCCCCTGGCTTCTGTCCTCACTTCCCAGTCTCTTCTCCTAAAGTGGCCAGAGAGCCCCTGTGAGCTCTGAGTCAGGTCCTGCCCTCCTCTGCTCACAGGCCTCTACGGTCCCCACCTCCCTTGGGGTAAAAGCCCTCCCCTGACCCCCAGGGCCCTCCAGGGCCTGTCCCTGTGCCCTGCCTGCCCTCCCCTCCTCCCTCTTCCCCTTGGTCTCTCTGCTTCAGCCACACGGGCCTCCTAGATGTTCTTCCAACAGTCCAGGCCCGGTCCCTGCCTCGGGGCCTTTGCATGTGCTTTGCCTTCTATCTGGACAGCTAATTGCTCGCTCTCTCTCTCTCCAGATCCCCCAGGTCTTAGCTCACATACTCCCCCTCTCGGAGAGATTTTCTGACCTCAAACAGCCTTAGCCACTCTCAGTGACCACTTTCTGTTTTTATTTCCTTCTGAGGAAGTTAGCGATTGCATATGTATTTGCTTAGTTGCTTAGTGACTGCACACGTGTTGGCTTATCTCTCCTACTGCAACCTCACCTGCTGGAGGGCAGAGGCTTTTGTCTGTCCTGATCACTACTGTGTCCTCAGTGCCGAGAATAGGACCTGGTAGACAATGGGTGCTCAATAAATATTTGCAGCAAGGAAAAAAGGAGAGAGGGAGGGATGAAGCAGAGAGAAAAAGAGAAATGAGAGAGACGGTGCACCAGGGGCGGAGGAGAGATAACAGGAAGGAAGGAAGGAAGAGAAAGCAAGTGGGTGAGGACATCCCTGCTGGAAGGACCAGCCCAGGGAGGCCGGATGGTTCCAGGAGCTCACAGGCCCCCATGCCGCTCACCACTGGCCGTCTGTGACCCTGAGTCCTCCTTGGCCTCCTGTGGTCTCCAGGCGCCTGCCCCCAAGCCAGATGTTCAAGGCAGGCGGGGGCAGCGGCGCTTGGCCTGGCCCCGTGGGGAGCTCCAGCGTCTGGCGGAGGAGGAGAGCACTTCCTCCCACCCGTCAGGGAGTCCCCTGGAGATGGAGCTGGGCGAGTGCTGCACAAACAGGAAACCCCGGTGGGGGGAAGGCGGAGGGGCATGCTGACACCAGCTGGCCAGCTGGGTGGCAGGAAACGGCTGTGGCCACTTCCCCTGGATGCTGGGGGGACGCCCTCTCCTCCCAGGGATGTCGTGGGCCTGAGCCCCCCAGCATGGGGCTGGGCATATATAGCAATTGCTCAATAAACGGTGGGCACAAAGCCGGTGACCGGGGAGACTGGAGTTTCTGGACTGGCGAGGACTTGGGCCTCTCACAGCTGGGGAACTGGGCACCAAGGTCAGCTCCCTGTGGCCCGTGCTGCCCCCTGGGGGCCTGGAGAAGAACTGCTCTCGCCACCCCCATAGCCTAGAGCTGCCCACCTGCCGGTCCCATCTCCACTCTGCCCACCCTCCCTGGCTCCTTTCCCTCCTGTTGCCTGCAACCCCAGGGCCTTTGCACGGGCCACCTGCCGGGAATATCGTGACCCTCAGGGAGGCGGCGAAACATCCTGTTTAAGCTCATCCTAATCACGGCAGCCAACACTTGCCTGCGTGGCAGTTACCGGTCACCCTGCACCAGGCGCTGTTCTTGCCGCTTCCCCGGTTTTAATGCGTGTGTTCGTCTTATCCACCCCTACCTGGAGGTCTTGGTAAAATGTCACCCACTGCAAGGCCTCTGAGGGTCTTTGTGTAAAGTAGGTCCTCTTTCAGGCAGGCTCCCTACCCCTGCCTGCCGACCGCCACCTGGCGCGTGGTGCCTTTGACTTAATGATCTTAAAATTTTTTTTATTGTGGTGAAATTCACATGACATAAAATGTACGGTGAGTGGCATTAGGGACATTCACGCTATTCTGCAGCTGTCACCTCTCTCTGTCCACAGCACTTCTGCCGCCCTGAAAAACAGCCCCGTCCCCATCAGCAGTCACCCCTCATCCCCTCCCCAGTCGTTGGCCCCCAGGAACCCCCATTCCCTCCATGGATGAGCCTGTTCTGGACGTTTCTCACGCGTGGACCCTCGTGTCCGGTTCCCTCCCGGAGCGTCGTGTGTTCGGGGTCCGTCCGCCTCGCTCCTGCTCGCGGCCGAGGGACGTGCGCGTGCGCGGTGGACGCACCTGCGGGACGTGTGCGCGTGCGCGGAGGGACCACGCGTCATCGGCTCATCTGCTAATGGGCCGTTTCCAGCTCGGGCTGTTGTGAATCGCGCCACCAGGCACATTCACGTACAAGTTTTTTTGACTTGCTGATGTTACGTGGTGTCCACTGCCCACACTGGACTGGGAGTCCCCGGAAGGCGGCCACTTGTGTCTGTCTAGTTCCCAGTGTCCCCAGTGCGCCCAGCTCAGAACGGGACACTGGAGGCGCTCCTAAATGCTTGTTCAGTAAACGGGTTCTGCCCGTGAAGACCTGGGCGGGGGGGGGAGGTGCGCGACAGGCCGGCTTCCAGCTGTCCAAGGTCAGCCAGGGCCCCTGCCCTTTCGGAGCCAAACCTGTTTCCAAATCCATTAAATGGGTCTCAACCCACCCCCCCACCCCCCAGACCAGAGAGGAGGGTCCCTCTTCCTTTGACATTAGGCAGACCTGGTACTGGGGACCCTGGGGATTGTAACTGCCGCTGGTGGACCTTCCATTCAGCCTGTGATTCTGAGTCCCTGCTGTGTGCCAGGCTCTGGGCTAGGCACTGGGGACCCTGCGGGACCTGGGCACACAGACATCCCCATAAGCACAGAGCTCCCAGAGGGGAGGGGGACGGATACGGAGCTGCAGGATGGCGTGTGGTAGTAAGTGACGTGAAGAGAGCAAGCCAGCCCCTCCGGCCAGATGATTCATATCTCAGCCACCCCGATGGCAGGGTGCGGGGCCCCGTATTGGAGATTAGGGAGCACGGAGGCTCACGGACCGGAAGGGACTTGCCCAACATCATATACGAAGTGGCAGCCAAGCTGAGATTCGAACCCACCCGCCTCCATCTTGCCACAGGGCCGCAGGGGGTGGATGGGGTGCCCGCTCCGACCCCCGGAGTCTGGGTAGCCCAGGGTGTCGAGGAAGGAAACAGACCCAGCGAGTCCCATTTTCTCCCCGTTCCAGACACCACCGACTTCCAGGAGAGCTTCGTCACCTCCGGCGTGTTCAGTGTCACTGAGCTCATCCAAGTGTCCCGGAGTGAGTGTCCCCGCCCACCCTGTGCTGGGATGTGGAGAGGGCAGGGGCTCTCACAGGGGAGGGCCACCAGAGAGGGAGAGGGGGCTTTGGGGTGGGGGCTCTGAGGAGGAGGCTCAGGGACTCATCACCCTGCCCTACTCGCCTCTGTCACCGAGCTAAGGTTCCTGGGAAGGGCAGTATGTAGGCCCCCCCCCCCACTGTGCCTCCTGTTCCCTTGCCTTCCTAATGTACCTGCTGGGGACCCACCCACTCCCCAGACGCCGCCATCTGAATTCCAGCCCCGGGATCCTCCCTGCGCAGCTCAGCAGAGCCAGGCCTCAGGGAGTGCTGGGAAGCTTGGCCTCCAGCTCTGGCTATGCCTCTGCCTCGCAGTGTGAGCTTGGCCTCTCTTGCTGGCTTTGGTCTTCTGACCCATAGACCGAGGACATTAGGAACCAGGCCCGTTAGGGGACGGGCTTCCCCAGTCCCCAGATGGCTCTCCCCACCCCTCCAGGGCAAACTGCGGCCTCTCTCAGTCTGCTCCCTCTCGCCCTCTGCAGCACCCGTGGTGACTGGAACAGGACCCAACTTCTCCCTGGGGGAGCTGCAGGGGCACCTGGCATACGACCTGAATCCGGCCAGCACAGGCATGAGGAGGACGCTACCGAGCACTTCCTCCAGCGGGTACGTGCCCTGGTCCCCGCCTCTGGGCATTGAACGACCCCTCACCCACCTCCATCTGACCCCGGCTGGTTCACTCCTCTCCCTGGAATGCCTGTTTGCAGGGTTCACGTGGCAAGCTCCTACTTATCCTTCAAAACCCAGCCCCAAGTGCTGCTTTCCGCAGCCCTGATACCCCACCCAGGGTTCCCACAGCCTTGAGACTCCATGAGACTAGAGACACTGGTTCTTGCGCAGATACGCTGGGTAAGAGGTGGTCACGTTGTTTGCGTGGATTTCCGCAACTGTAAAATGGGATCATAGTCCTACGAGATTGTTCTGAGGTTTACGATAGGCCAAGTGTTTATCCAGGGTTTTGGGGCGCAGCCCCCCAGCCGGCCGTCTGCGCTCGGCCGAGTTCCTCACGGCCGCTGGCCCCAGGCGTCCCATCCGAGCAATGGGCAGGGTGAGACAGGTGCTCCCAGGACCCGCTGAAGGTCCGCGGGAACCTCGACGTCTCGCGATAGCACCCTCCCCGCCCTGCCCTCTCTGGGCCGGAAGTCAGCCCAAACCGCCCCACACCCTCGCGTCGCCGTGGTAACCGCCCTGCGCTCTCCTTCCCTCGCCCTCTAGGAGCAAGCGGCACAAATCGGGCTCGATGGAGGAAGACGTGGACACGAGCCCCGGCGGCGATTACTACACCTCGCCCAGCTCTCCCACGAGTAGCAGCCGCAACTGGACGGAGGACATGGAAGGAGGTGGGGCTGGCAGTGGGGGCGGAGCGGGCCTCGGGGCCGGGGCTGCCGCGGCGGGGACTACATATTCCGGCAGGCACTGCGCCGGCGCCAGGGAGCGGGAAGCCCCGGGGCTGGGGCCGCGGAGCCTCCTGGGAATTGTAGTCGCGCGGGTCGCTCGCCGCCGGGAGTCCGGACGCACGCTCCCCGGGCTTCTCGGGTCCGTTCCGGCGGGCGTGGGCGGAGCCTGTCCCTCCCGCGGCTTTCCTGCCCTCTGCCCGGTGCAGCCCGGTCTCCGGCGGGTTCCCGACCTGCGGCCCGGACTCGGTGGCGCTTCTGATCGGCAGCGCGCCTCCTCCCGGGGTCCGCCGTACGCCGCGGATCTAGAGGGTCCCGAGCTGGAGAAGGCCGCGTCACCCGGGTCCCCCTGATCTCACGAGATTCCCGTCTCCACGGGCTCGGCCTCCGCGCCGTCCCAGGTCTCCCGGAGCCCCGTTGCTTTTCTCTGAGCGTCCGTTTTCGGCGAGAGGCTGGTCTGTCCCGCGTCTGCCCTCGCAGGGCCCTCCCCAGAACGGGTCCTGTTCTGCAGGGGCGGCGTTGGCACAGGCGGCCCTCCGCGGCGCGCTGGCTCCCCAGCGGCCCCGCCGCCCCCGAAGACCTCCCTTCCTTGGCGTCCGCGTCTCCACCGCGGCCCTCCTCCGGACAGCCCGAGCCTCTGCCCTCCAGCGGGCCGGCCTCCGGGCTGCTCGGGGAAGTTACGCGCGGGGTGGCCCACGCGCCTGCCTTGCCCTGGGCCGGGCGGCCCTGGGAATGCAGCGATCGTCAGCGGGGTCTGTGCCCCAGATTTTAGAAACGGCCCTCTGTCCAGACCCTTACCCCTTCAGAAGGGTTCACCCCCCGGGTTATCCGCTGGCTACCCGCGTGGACTGGGCTCCACCGGCCAGTACGGTCACCAGAGTGACCGCACTTCTCCGAGCCTCCGATTCCTCACCTGTAAAATGGGGTTAATACCTGCACTACCCACCTAAGGTCTGGGGATTAAGTGAGTTAATACATTTGGTGTCCCCCAAACAGTAGACCTTAGGATTTGTTTGTTTGTTCCCTCCTCTTTGGTCCCTACCCCCATTCCTGAACGGCCAGCTTGCGTACAAAGGTCTGTCTCTACGAAGACCATTCGTACAGAATTGCCGGAAGCGCTGCAGTTAAGAGGGCAGGTTTAAGTGTCAGAGAGACCTGGGTTCGAAATCCCGCCCTGCCATTGTGGGCTGTGTAACTTTGCGCAGGTGACTTAACTTCTCTGAAGTTCAGTTTTCTTATCTTCAAAATGGGATTGATGAGATAACCCTTCTTTCCGGGAGCCGGAAGGCGGGAACGGTAGAAGGCGCATAAAGCAACAGTCTGGCACGTGATGAGTGCCCGGGACACAGGAGAGTTTATGAAATCCCCGGGCCTGTGACGCGGCTCTAACACGTCTGGTTGTGGAATCTGAGCCCTAGCGGTCCTCCCTCTTCCACCGCCTTGGCTCCCAGGGCAGGTGCCTACCTTTGGGAGGACGCGTCTCCCTAGTCGGCTCTAATTTACGGGTCAGAGTGTCCCTATGTTTCTGTCCCTCTGTGGGTTCCCCACTTGCCTCTGTAAAGATCCTGGATCTAACAAGCTTTACGTTTGATGGTGAGAAACAGAAACGCAAAAGGACAGTGCATTTCTCTCCAAAGTAAACATTCAGCCGTCAGCAGCCCTGAGCCCGTGTGGTGAGCGAGACTTAGGCTCCCGCCTTGTGCTCCAGTGAACGTGGAGCATTTTAAAATGCTTATTTATCTTGAGAGAGAGAGTGCGCAGGCACGAGCAGAGGGGGCAGAGAGGGAGAGAGAGAATCCCAAGCGGGCTCCACGTTGTCAGCACTGAGTCCGAGGCACGGCTCGAACTCATGAACCGCGAAATCGTGACCTGAGCCAAAACCGAGAGTCCAGTGCTTCACCAGCTGAGCCCCCCAGGTGGTTTTCATTCCCGCCTCATGGCCCAGGAGAACTGCTGGAGCTCCAGCCCTCATGTCTGCTTTCCAGCCAGCAGGAAAGAAGGCTCAAGCCTGGGCGTGACCTTTCTCTTTCTGAATAATTCTCAGAGGTGCACCTGCCTCTTCTGCTTATCTCTGTGCCCCTGGGTTACTCCTGTGGCCACACCCTGCTGCAGGGGCTTTTGGGAAATGTAGTCTTATTTTCGGGAAGTACGTGCCCATCTCAAAGTCAAGGGTTCTGCTACTAAGGAAGGGGGTAGGGCAGATACTGGGAGACTGTTAACCTCTGCCCTGCCCTTAATGATTGGGAACCCGAAAGCGCTTCTCGTTAACTCTGTGATCGACGAGACTGGCCACGAATAAAGCATATACCGTTTGCAGGTGGAAGGCAGCCCCTGTGATGTAGCCACGGCAGCCCTGAGAGGAAAAATTATAGCCTCAAGTCTAGGGATTAGAGAAACAGAAAGGACGGGAGGAAAAAAAAACAAGTAGCTTTCAACTCAGGAAGCTCAAAAAGAGAGAAAAAAAAATTTAAAGGAAGGAAATGTTCGCCAGAGTCACCGGGGGCCTGGCGCGAACTTCCTGCCCTGAGCGTGAAGCGGCAGAAGTGGGGGAGGACGAGGGGGACACTCACACCCCCTTCTGGTGTGCCACACGGGATCGCAGAGCTGGGTCTGTCCCTTCTGGTTTCCATTGGTTGCCTCAGGCGATGGCAGACTCGCTCCCTCCTGGGGGACCCTCCGTGTAACCCCCAGCTGCGTGCCCGTCTGCGCCCTGCAGGTGCTCCCGGCCTAGTGGGGAAGATGGACGCACCTCTCCCTCCTCCGTCCTCCTCCCCCCCCTTCTCTTCCCCTCTCTCCTCATCGGCTCCTCCCCCTCCCCCACGGTCTCCTCCTCCTGGCTTCCTCCAGCTTCCTGTCTAGACAGCCCCCAATTAGCTGCTCATTAAGGGGGTTAAGCTGATTAGAGCATCCTCTCCCTTTCTCTGCTCCGGCCACAAAGGCCGAGGTCAGCTGACAGCCACCTCTCCCAGCATCTACGCTCCCTCACCTGGGAGGGGCGAGGTCTGGGGGATCGGGTCACCCCCACCTCCCAGGCCTCACGCCAGCCTGAAGCCTTGGCCCTCTCTGTGCCCAGGTTAGCAGCCTTTTCTCCTCCTGGCCACCTCTTCCCGAGGCCTTCCCTGATTACCCACCCAAGCAGGCCACAAGGAGGGCACCCTCTGCTCAGCTCCCAGAGTGCTTTGTCCCTGCTGCTCCGGTGGCCCTCCTGCAGGGGGCAGTGGGCCCCCAGCCACGCAGTTAGTGTGCAGGGTGAAGGCGGCGGCCCCCTTCTCTCTCCTCTGTCACGTGGAGGGCTTCCCCCATCTCTTCTAGAACTCGGAGGGGCAGCAGGGGTGCAGAGCGAGGCCAGTGGCCTCACAGTCCCCCGCCTCTTGCCTCTGTGGCCTTGGGCCAGCGACCTCCCATCAGGCGTCAGTCTCTACATCTGTGAAACGGGGGGTGACTCCTTACACCCCCTGCACGCGGCGGATGTGAGCATGACAGGAGAGCAGGCTGAGATGTGCCCCGACCCCTGGGGACAGGACCGCTGAGGGGACAGTGGCCTGGGGCCACGGAGACCCCGACCTCAGCTAGAGTGGCCCCGCTGCAGTGGGGCGCATGCGCAGACGGGGCCGCTCCCGCGGTGGAGGCCGTGCTCCCGGGGCGGGCACACGTGATGGACCGAGGGGCAGACACCGGCCAGGGAGACCTGCGGGCGTGGACGTGCCCAGATGGGGACAGACACGGTGTTGGGATGGGGACACAGAGCGTGCGTGCCGGGCGGGAAGACAGCGGCTCACGCCCCCGTGGCCGGAGGGGGTGTCCCGGCCCTGTGGTAACCAGGCGGGGCGGTCAGGCGTGTCTGGTGAGCAAGGAGAGTCACACTCGGGGCCTCTAGCGGCCTGGCCCTTCCTGCAGGGCCCGCCGGGCGCCCCCACTACCGCCCGGGGCCCCCAGGCCGCATCTCAGGAAGCTCTAGAAGGGCCTGCGGACATGCGCGGGGGGCAGGGTCCAGCCGGGCTGTTTCCATCCAGGACACGCTGTTCTAGGAAATCCTCCTAAGTGAGCATCCGCGGCCCCAACCTCGTTGCCACCAGGGCCCGGTGCCAGCAGGGAGCCGCCGCCGCACACGCGCGCACAGCCTGCAGGCCTGACCTCCTCGCCTCCGCCATCCTCTCCCACCCCCTCCTCCTGTCCCCTGGGACAGTCTGGCCCCTGGCCCCGGAGGTCACGCTTGGCCACTAGGCCTCCCGGGCCTGCTGACCCAGGTCCCCAGACACACTCACTTCCAGGGCCATGGACACAAAAGCCGTTGGCGGCCCGCGGGGAGGGGCGCCGGGGGCAGGTTCCCAGATCTCTGTCACCACCAGCAGGACCCAGCAGTGTGGCTGAGGGAACACGGTGCAGGGGCGGGGGGTGGAGGGGCACGCGCTGCAGAAACCCCGCACCCCCTGACAGCAAGCCTCAGGGGAGGGCAGTGACTCTCACCAGGTGACACTGCCTGGACGTCAGCGGCTGTCACCCTGGGGGCCCTGGGCTTGGGGGATGGGGAGGGGACGCCGCTTGGCCTGCCGTGCCCAGGGCACCTGCACGGGGAACGAGCCGCCTGGTGTGAGCGGTGCCGGGTGCGAGGCAAGGCACACCCTCACCACGTGCGGCTCCACTGCGGGTCTCGGTGGGTGCGTTTCAGTCTAACAGGTGTTTTTACCCGGGATTGATTGATTGATTGATTGATTGACTGATTTGAGAGAGTGCCCGCGCGTGAACCGGGGGAAGGGCAGAGGGAGGGAGAGCGAGCGACCGAGAGAGAATCCCGAGCAGGCGCCACACTCAGTGTGGAGCCCAACTTGGGGCTCGATCCCCCGACCCTGGGATCGTGACCTGAGCCGAAATCAAGAGTCAGACGTTCAACCGACTGAGCCCCCCAGGGGCCCCCGAAACACATTTCAAAGTAATTTCTAAACACGTCCATCCGCAGGCCCCACTTCACACAGATTCTGGTCGCCTGGATGGAGCCGGCCTGGGACCCTGCCCTCTTTCATCCCCAGCTCTCTGACAGGGCAGGGGTGCGGGGCAGAGGCGCGGGGAGGGGGGCTGTCCTGTGTCCTGAGGCCCAGCACCCCCGTGGCCTGTCCCCAGCCCGACAGCAGGGACTCCTGTGCGCACCCATGTCCCACCATTCATTAGTTCATTCTCTCATTCATTCATTCCTTCGTGGAGGAGGGTGCCAGGGGCTGAGCGGGGGGCTGTCAGGGTCCCTGAGGGCCAGCGAGCGCCGGGCCCTGGTCCAACAGCTGTGCTTGTTCTGTCCCCGCGAGGAAGGGTCTGTCCCGACCCCGGCGAGGAGGAGGTCTGCAGGCGCAGAGCCCCTCAGGGCCTCGTCTGGGTCCTCCCAGCTCACCCCTGCCTAACGGGGCTTTAGAACGGCCCCTCGCATCTGCCTGCCCTGCGGAGCCCGGGTACCTCCCGAGGACGGGACAGCCTGGGCCGACTACGTGTCTCTGGAAGGAGAGACGGCAGGGGCGAGGCTGTGACATCAGGGGCCTCTGTTGGCACCAGGCTCCTCGTTCCGTGGGCCGTGTGACACCGGACAGCCCCTGTCTCTGCTCTGAGCCTCGGTTTGCCCCCCCACACAATGGGCCCCCAGCCCCTCGTTCACGGGTGCTGGGACAAGGGAGGGCAGGGGCTCTGGCTGCCTGCAGGCCTGTGACTCTCTGGCTCCGCCCCTGCAGGCATCTCGTCCCCGGTGAAGAAAACAGAGATGGACAAGTCACCTTTCCACAGCCCGTCTCCCCAGGACTCCCCCCGCCTCTCCAGCTTCACCCAGCACCACCGGCCCGTCATCGCCGTGCACAGCGGTGAGCACGGGGCCCCCGGCAGGGAGGGCGGCCGGGCCCTTCGATCAGGCCCCCCCTTTGGGCGGGGAAGTCCCACTGGCCATCTGACCTCGGGTCCTGTCGGTGCAGCCCCCTGGCTGGGCAACAAAACCCGCGGGCGTCACGGTGCAGAGTGCCTGGCTCTGACTCAGGCTCTGGGGCCTCGGTTTCCCCTTCCGTACAGGTAGGGGGTGTACAGTCTGGGCTTGCCCGTCACCCCGCTCCCCTCACCTCACGCTCAGCCCCGCGGGGCGGGGTGGTCACGGAAGGAGGCAGACACTCGCGCCGCGTGGCCGGACACAGGGGACATGCAGGCCATGCAGGGGCGCCCCTGGCCACCTGGACCGGAGGCCTCGCACGTGACCAAGGGAGACCGACTCTAGCAACCACAGGGCGCGAGCTGCGCCGGCCACGGGGCAGCTGGCTCTCCTTTGCTCGTCTGTCCCCGGGGGGGGGGGGGGCTCCTAAACGTCCCCCTCCCAGCGCTGTCTTTAGGACAAATGAGCTAAATCGTGGTGAGAGCTTGCGTGTCACTTGTCACCCTGCCGTTCTGGTGAGGACATTTAGCTGCACGAGGGCAGAACGGTGCGGTGGTGTGGGCCAGGAGTCGGCAAGCCAGGCCCCCGGCTCCCTGTTGTTGTCAATAAAGTTTTATCAGTGCTCAGCCATGGCTGTCCCTTTACGCACTGTCTGTGGCAGTTTTCAGACCTCAGTGGCAGAGTCCGCGGGGCCTGAAAAGCCAAAAAGACTTACTCTTTGGCCAGGAACTAGAGAGAGAGGACAGGGGAGTGAGCGGGCTACCTTTGGGGGTGATGGGAATATTCTAGAATTACAAAATAACTACACTAAAGGTCACCACATCATTTAGAAACAGAAAGACGGGCAAACAACATGCAGGCACGTCTCTCGGCCGCGAGTGGGAGCGAGGCGCCCGCACCCGCCACCCCTCGGATGGACCCTGAACACACGACGCTCCGGGAGGGAACCAGACGGGAGAGGCCCCGCGGGGTGGGAGTCCACGTGTGAGAAACGTCCAGAACAGGCTCATCCATGCACGGGAAGGGGGGCTCAGGGGCCGGGGCCAGGGCAGGGGGTGGGGGCGACGGGGACAGAGTTGTTTCTCGGAATGGTGAAAACGTCCTCCGAGACCGTGGAAGTGGTAGCACCGTCCCCAAATGTGCAAAGAGCCAGTGAACCGTGTACTTGAAAAGGGTGCATCTTACAGCGTACGGATTACGCGTTACTGTGAAAAGAAAAAGCACTGACCACAGGGCCCTTGCGGGAAGAGCTAGCCAGGCCCTGGGTTGGGGTGTGGGCCGTGGGGCCAGACCCTCCCCTGGGTCTGCTGCCTGCTTGCTGTGTGGTCGGGGTGGGGGGGGACGTAACCTCTGACACCCACCCGTCAGCCGGTTTAAAAACAAAACCAGACGAAACGGGGGTGATGACAGAGCCCCACGGGTTCTGTCATCGGATTTGGGTGTGCGAGGGACAGCAGGGCCGGGCCAGTAGCAGGGCTCGCGGGGTCCTGCTTACTATGACCGAAGGCCCCAAGATGCAGGGAGCCCCCCACCCGGCCCCCCAGCCCGGCTGGAGCCTCCGGTGACCGTCCCGTCCTGCCCTCCACAGGGATCGCCCGGAGCCCTCACCCCACCTCGGCCCTGCACTTCCCCACCACCTCCATCCTGCCCCAGACGGCCTCCACCTACTTCCCGCACACGGCCATCCGCTACCCACCTCACCTCAACCCCCAGGACCCGCTCAAGGATCTTGTGTCACTGGCCTGTGACCCAGCCAGCCAGCAGCCTGGACCGGTGAGTTTGCGGCGGGGGAGATGTGGGCCTCCCCTTGGCCCCCCGGGGCCGCCTGCCCACACGTGGCTCGAGGTGGCGGGGCCCCGGGGGCCCCGCGCTCCCTCGTCTGACGCGCTCGGAGCCGGGCTGGGTCGGGACCGAGGCTCTTCCGGGCGTCGGAATCGACGGCGCATCCTCTGCCCCCAAACCCAGCCCGGTCCTGTGGCTGCAGCCCAGGCCGCTGTCGCCGAACTTCAACAGAAGCCGTTGGCAGCGGTCAAGGGCTCTTTTGCCCTCGGGCGCTGGGGGCCGAGGCGCGGCCGCTGGTGAACGTGGGGAGCGGCTGCGGACCCCCCACGAGGCCGGTGTCGTTCAGGGTGAGGTGGTATGAGATGGAGCAGCTCGAGGAGGCGGCAGGGTCCCCGGGTGCTGCCACAGGCGTCCGCGGCACCCACCAAACTCGTCCCGGTCACGGCCGGCCCCCCCCCGCAGGGCCCCGCCCTCGGCCACCCCGGGGCAGGGGCGCCGCCCTAACCGCCTGTCTCTCTATTCCCCCCAGTTAAATGGAAGTGGTCAGCTCAAAATGTCCAGCCACTGCCTTTCTGCTCAGATGCTGGCGCCCCCGCCCCCTGGGCTGCCGCGGCTGGCGCTCCCCCCTGCCACCAAACCCACCTCCGAGGGAGGAAGCACGTCGCCGACCTCGCCCTGTAAGCACTCGGGACGCGGTGCCCGTGGCAGGGCGGGTGTCGTGAGGGGCCCCCTCCCCCCCCACCGCTGGGGCCCAGGGCTCAGGCCCGGCCCGCCGGGTGCTGGTGAGTTTGGTGGGTCCCCAGGCGGAAGCCCAACGGGCCCGAGGCAGCCTTAGGGAGCGGCAGGAGAGGCGGGGGGGAGGCTGGGGTCCCCGCGCACCCGCTCCCTGCTAGGAAGCGCCCGCTCCGTGCAGCAAGCAGGTGGCAGTAACGAACTCAGGCTGGCGGCCCTGGGGGCAGAGGGAGCCCCCAGATGCCTTGTGTTTGTGGAAAACGAGAATTTGTCGTTGTCTTAGAGTCAGGACGGTTCACGGGAAAGGTGCGGAGTTCTAGACTCTCGGAAAAGAGCAGCCGAAATGGGCCCAGCTCCTGCTGCTGGTGACCCAGGCCAGCCCACGCCTCTAGATGGGGCAGACCCCCCTTGACCCCAGAAGGCCTTGAGTTGACTGCCTCGCCTTCTAGAACTTTCCGGGCTCTGGAGGTGGTCCCCGGTGACAGCTCGCAGGCCCCTCATGCCCCGCCAGCTGGGAAGCGGCTCCCAGAATGCACTCCTGGGGCGCAGCCATCAGCGGTGGCCCTGCACCCAGCCTCTCCCTGGACCCCGTGCCGGCCGGGGGGCCGTCCACCCTCCTCCGGGGCGCCCCGTGAGGCCGTCTCAGTCGGTGTCCCTGAGCAGATGATCTCAGAGACCCCAGACCCTCAGTCCGGCCCTCACGCGGTCTCTGAGCGTCCCTTTCTCTTCCTCCCCCAGTGAGGTTCCTCACCCGACCTGAGCAGGAGGGGCCAGCCGTTCGCCCCCGTCCCCACACGCGCACCCCGTGCCACCACATCCACGGCCTTCCAGGGCCCGGGGCAGCTCCGTGTGCAGCCGGGCCTCCCCCAGGGGCCGCGTGCGGTGTGGGGCGCTGGGTTTGAACCCCGTCTCTGCAGCTCACTCCCTGTGTGTCTTCGGGGAAATGCCCTCCCCTCTCTGAGCCTCCGTTTTCTCAGCTGCAAAATGGGACAGTCACAGAGCGCCCGGTCGTAGGGCCGTGGGGAGTGAGTGGATGGGACAGATCGGGGAGCACAGTCGACGCGACGGGCAGGCGCGGGGTCGAGAGCAAAGACACTGGGAGGGTCTGCTTCCTCGTCTGCGCAGCGGGCTCACAGTCCCGTTTGCCACATCGAGGCCACTGCGGGTTAAGTTGTTCCGTGCCCGGGGCCTGATGTAGACCTGAATTCCTTCCCCTGCTCCTGCATCTGGCCGGCTCTCACCTGCAGGTCCAGCCCCCCCCCCCCCTGCAGACCCCATCCCCAGAGCCTCACGCCTCCCACGTGCCCCACCCTGGCTGATGCCGCCAAGGGACCGGCCCGCCGGGGTCCCCGAGCAGCCCCCGGCCGTGCGTTATTTACTCGCCAAGGAAACAAGGATGAGATGAAAGGATGCGCGTCCGCGTGTGCGTGCGTGCGTGCGCACGCCTGGGCCCGCGGACGCCCGGCCTTCCCCGAGCAGCCTCCGAGGGGAAAATTAATAAATAAAGCGCCCTCAATAATTCACGGCGCCCCGCGCGGGCTGCAGGCCGCGGCAGCAGGACGGCGCGCCCTGAACAACGCGCAGGCGCTTTCTCATCGTGAATCTTGCATCTTGTGCCTCCCTCTCAGCACACCCCCCCCCCGTGGGACCCCAGGGCCCGGGACTGTGGGCTTTTCGGGGTGACCCGGATCGGCTGGGGAGGGCAGCAGGCTCGGCGGCGCCGGGCGCTGGGTGCGAAGGCCCGGCTGTGTGACCCTGGGCAGCGGCCACCCTCTCTGGGTGCTCCCGCGCAGCCCCCGTCGCTAACGGGCTCTCGGTCTCTCTCCTCCCCGCAGCCTACTCTACGCCCGGCGCGCCCCCTGCAAACCATTCCTTTGTGGGACTAGGACCAAGGGATCCAACGGGCATTTGTCAGGCACAGGTAGGGGCCGAGAGGCCGGCTGGTGGGGGGCAGGGAGGGGCAGGGCAGAGGGGCCTGCCTGGGCACGCAGGGAGAGGCGGGCCGGCTGGTCCCCTGTCGCCCCTCTAGCTGCACCCCGGGCACGGGGGCCGGCTCCCCACACCCTTCCAGGGCCTCGAGCCCACGCCCAGGGACAGCCCCGGACCCTGCGTGTCACCTCCCAGCGGGAGACACTCACGGCACAGCTGCTGCGAGGCCGGGCTTTGTTACCGCCCCGGGCCCGTTGGTACAGACGGGAAGACTGAGGCCCCACGGAGGCGAGGCCACCTGCCCAGGATCACACAGCACGTCAGCCCAAGCTTGCACCCCCGCCCCAGCCCACATCCCCTTCCAGGCTGCTGGCCGGAGGGACCGTGAGAAAGGAGGGCAGAGGGTAGCAGTGGACTCTAGGACTCCAGGGGCAGGTGGGGAAACTGAGGCAGCCCCTGGCAGGGGGCGGGGCCTCCCAGGAGAACATGCGCACCCCCACCCCAGGCTCCAGGGAGCAGCAGAGGCAGAGCGGGCATTGCCGCAGCTGCGTGTGCGCGAGGGTGGGGGGAGGGGCGGGACGGGAGGCTCAGAGAGGAGGAGCCAGTCACCTGAGGCTGCACAGCAGTGGGAGACCGGTGGCTGTCAGCTTCCCGCAGGGCTGGGGTCTGAGTCTGTGCCGCCTGCTGGCTGGGAGCGTGTTCCCAGAAGGTGTCGGGGTGCGGGGGGGTGGGGGCGGCTGGACCCCGAAGCCCCCACCCCCCGGCGTGTGTTGGGGGGAGGGCTGCGGGGTGTCAGCCCCAGGGCAGGCCCTCCAGTGCCCAGATGCACAGAGAGAGCGGCCCGGGGCTCCCCGGCAGCTCCCAGTCGCCAGAGCCACAGAGCGTGGACGTTTGTGGGACCCCGGGGGCCACCTGGGGTCGCTCCAGTGACTGTGGGAGGGCTTCCTGCCCCAGAGTCCGTGGGCGAGGACCGAGGAGGAGATGAGTGCATGGTAGCCACACCCCCATCCTCGCTGGACCAGGATCTGCTGTTGCGGGGGGGGGGGGGGGGGGGGGGGGGGGGGGGCGGCGGGAAGGGGAGGCGGAGTGTATGGGGAGGACCCAGCCATCGCCCTCCCTCCCTGCCCAGGCCTCAGCAGTGAGTGCTCACACCTGGCTCTGCTTTACCCACCCTGAACCTCTGTCTCTTTTTCTGGCCTTGGACACCTCCCAGGGAAGAGTCTTTGAAGGGCCTGGCGCCTTCAGAGCTGGACCAGTTTTATCTAGAAAGGGCACCAAAAGGCAAAGAGACTTTCCCACATACCTTCCGTGCCCCCAAGCACTACGTGTTCTTCCGGCCAGGATCCAGATGGGTTACTGGCTCAGCCACCCAGAAAGCTGGGGTGACTCCAGGGCTCCCCGCTTTGAGTTTGGGGTACCCCGTGGGCCCCCCTAAGTCCTGGCGTGGATACTTCGGCCCCCCAGGGCTCTGGAAGCCATGCATTTCCTCTCTCTCCCCCAACCCCACATCCCCATTGGGAGGGGGAATGTCCTAATTGCTTCAGAAACCAAAGGTAATAAAAGTGACAGGGAGGAGGCCTTGGCTGCTTAACCCTCTGCCCCAGGCCCCCAGCCCCCTGCCGCACCCCCCCACACGGGGGTGCACCCCAGCAGACGCCCTGGAAGAGGAGGGAAACCCAGGCAGACCAGGGCAGGACGTTGGTTCTGCGTGCTTCTCGCTTCCCCCTGTTGTCCAGTGGGCCCCGCCGGGGACCCAGAGGTGGGGCCCAGACTGGTGCCGAGGAGCCCCTCCAGGGCCCTGCCTGGGCAGGGAGGGGCTGGCCAGCAGGAGAGAAGGACCGGGGTCCCCAAGCAGGGGGCTTGGCACTGACAGAGGCTGGAAATGCCGGAGAAACCGCTTGAACTTGTCCTGAGGGCCACGGGGAGCCACGCAAGGAAGGGTTAGAGTGAGGGAAGGGGTGACCAGATCTGGGAGTGAGAAGGAACTTCCTGAGGCTGGCCCTGGTGGCGTGTGCGGGACATGGAAGGGAGGTGCCAGATTGGCGGGAGACCCCCGAGGTGAGGCCTCCGTCTGGGTGAGCAGGAGGGCATCCCTGGGAGAGACCCTGCCCACGCGGCCGCTGGCTGGACCGCAGGTCCCTGGCCTCGGGCCCCCCAGCTCCCTGGTGGGCTCCGGCGCCCCCTCTGCTCCCTGCAGACCCTGAAGGGAAGGAAGGGGGGAGGAGGAAGCCATGAGACCCTGCTCCCCCCCTCTTGGAGCCCCTGTGCAAAGGGCTCAGAGCTCGGAGGCCTCTCGTTTCTGACGCAGTCAGCACTTCTGCGTCTGCCTTCATTGTTCCTGGGAGGTTTGCTTTCCTCCGGCCCCCAGCCCCCCCCCCCCCCCCGTCGCAGCCTGGCGCGGCTTCTCCCCCTCCCACCCTTCCATCTGTGCACCCTCCATCAGCGCCCCTCCCCCGGGTCCGCGTCCCTTCCTCCATCAGCGCACCTCCCCCATCAGTATCCCTCCCTGATTAATCCACATATCCGCGCCCCCATCCATGCCCCCCCACCCCACCCCCGTCAATGGAACGGATCGCTCCCTGGTCAATTACCTACCCTCTTCATCTCCCCCATAAATCCCCCCAGTCCTGAGCCATCTATCACTCTGGTCCCCAGATTGGGGCTCCGTGGACGCTGACACCTCTGCCCCCTCTCCGATGTGATGGGGTCCCCCCCCAGCATTTTACACCAGGATCCTCTCTGCCCCGAACCACATGACACGCATCCATCAGATAAATGCGCCAAGGACCAGAGGGGTTAAGCCACATGCCAAAGCCACACTGGCGGCTCCGGCCAGGCCAAGGGGAGTCCACAGCCAGGACCTCACACTCCCCCCTCTTCCCCCCCCCCCCCCCGGCACCTCAGTCTCCCCCTCAGCGGAAGAGGAGGATGTTAAGTTACTGGGACCAGAGGCCTGGGAGGGAGGAAGGGAGGAAGGGCCAAGGGGAGGCCACCAGGGGGGAGGGTCACGCCCAGAGTCTGTCTGGTTGCCAACAGAAACCAGACATGAGGTAATGGCCAAGATGAACTTGAACTTGGCTGGAGGTGGGGGGCTGGGAGCCACAGCGCCCGTTCACTGGGATGGCCCACAGGGCGGCCTGGTCGGAGGGGCACAGTTGATTTACAGCAGGGGTGGGGGGGCAGCGCTACTCGGCCTCACTTGGGGGAGCCCCCGAGCTGGCCCCCACGCAGGTGCAGTCGATGCATTTCGAGGGAAGGGCCTGTCCCCTGTGACTTCTCTTCGGAGACCAGGGCTGGAGCCGTGCCCCCCGATCCTGAGCCTCAGTACCCCCGTGTAGAGTGGACGTCGTGGCCCCTCCACGGCCAGGCCAGAGGTCCGACCCGGGCCGGGGAAAAGCGGGGTCAGGACCCGCACAGGCCCCAGCTGGAAGTCCACTTTGGCGCTCCTGCGCTGATGGACTTGGGCAAATTACTCGACTTCTCTGAGCCCCTAGTTTCTTCATTTTGAAACGGAGAGGCGGGGGGAGGGGCATGGTCCCTCCTTAGTGGGGAATTTGGGGGGCTCATTAAATGGGAAAGTGTTTGTTTAAAAAAGTGAAAAGTGGGGGCACCTGGGGGGCTCAGTCGGTTAAGTGTCCAACTCCGGCTCAGGTCATGATCTCACGGTTCGTGAGTTCGAGCCCCACGTCGGGCTCTGTGCTGACAGCTCAGAGCCTGGAGCTGCTTCCGATTCTGTGTCTCCGTCTCTCTCTGCCCCTCCCCCACTCACACGTTGTCTCTCTCAAATAAATAAACGTTAAAAAAAAAAATGAAAGGAAACAGCCCCGATCACATCGCCTGGATAAGGGGGCAAGGTGCAGCCCGTGGAGGGAAACGGGGGGCAGAACCACTTCCTCTCCCCCACTTTGTGCTCAGGGCACTGAGGCTCAGAGATCTGGTGCGAAACAAAACCCCAGGACGCTCCAATAGATTTGTGTTCCAGGTAAACAAAAGATAAAAAAACACCTCGATTAAAAACACCATTGTAGCATAAGTATATACCAGAAGCTGCACAGTATATGCCAAACATTCGTCCTCGGCGTCTCCAGAGCCCAGATTTCACTGGGCACCCGCACTTCACGTAGCAGCCTTGCCCTGGGGCAGAGTCGCTCTCCCAAGGTCATCTAGCAGGTTACACAGGTCAGGGGGAGGTGGGCGTGGGCAGCGGGCAGCGAGGTCCACGGCAGAGCCTGACCCCCGTCTCTCTCTCTCTCTCTCTCTCTCTCTCTCTCTCTCTCTCTCTCTGTGTCCCTGTCGCGCACCCAGTCCTGGTATCTGGGATAAGAAAGATTTCTTCCCACGCCCTACTCCTTCGTCGCGGGAACCCCAGGGGGCCGCACCGCCGGCCCCTGGCCCACGTTTTCAGTGGAAAGTTACAGCGAGCGAGAACACCCGCCGACCCCCAGCCTGGCCGAAAAGACAAAACAGACACATCCGTACGCACAGGAGGAAAACAAGCAAAAAGGCAAAAAAAAAAAAAAAAAAAAAGGCAAAAAAAAACAAACGGCAAAAAAAAAAGATACCATAAAAATCAACCCACCCAACCAAGAAGACGAAAGGTAAAGACGGCAACCGTTCAGACTCTCGGGGCCCCACAGCCGGACCGGACCGGAGGGCCAGGCCCTGCCACCGCCCCGGGGCCAGGCCGCCTTCCTAAGTTATTCATCTCCTCTGGCTGCTTCTCGGGAAGGCCAGGCGCCCGCTGCCCGCCTCCGCCCAGGACCAGGTGAGCGCGGCCTGGGGCCCCTGCCCGGTTCCCCACGGGGCAGGCCAGCCCACCCGGCCACCTCCTCCGCCTGCGTCCCCACGGCCGGGGTGCCGCCGGGCCTCCGCCACGTGGGGGCGGTGGGGGGTCGGGCAGGGACGCGACAAGGGGCAGAAGAGGGTCGTGGGGAGACCCCGAGTGTCTCCCGGGGACTGGGCCGCGTGGCAGAAACTTTCTCCGGAGCGTCCTAGGGTCTCGGGGCCTCCGGCTGCCCCTGTTTGGGAAGAGAAGTCTCTATGCAATTGACCCCCAGCTCCACCCCTTGGCCTGGGCGGCGCCCCCCCCCCGCACCCCCACCCCGCCGGCCCTGCTCTGCACCCCCCAGGGGAGGGGTCCACGTTGCACACACTGTAAGAAATGCACTTTCCGAGGAAGGGGCTGGGGTGCGTGGAGGGACCCGGAGCTCCCCCCTCGAGGGGACAGCTGTTTGGAGCCTCCATCCACCCGAGCCCTGGGGAGGGGAGGCCGCCCCGCCACGTAGCCCACGGAGGTGGGAGGTGAGAGCGAGTGGTTTAAGTGCCTGATTCCCACCGCCCGCCCCCCTTTGTCCAGCTGGGATGCGAAACGGCCGGGGGATGGGGGGGGCCCTTCCATTCCCTCCCACGGCCCGGCCGCCTCCAGTCGCTGACCCTCATTGCTGTGCCCCCCTCAGAGCTAGAGAGATGGGACTCCCCTGCCCCCCACGGCCGGCCCACGGGGCAGAGCTGGGCGCCGGGGTGGGATGGGGGGAGCCAGCGGGCCCTCCCTCGCCTCCTCTGCCAGTGCCTTACATCCTGGAGCGACACCCCCGCCCTGGCGCCCCCCAGCCCAAAGGGGGACCACGGTTTGCACTTTCATCTTCCCCCCGCCGAAGTGGGGCGCCGCCGGGGTGGTGCATTGCGGCTGGGCCCCCACGAGGAAAGCAGGCCGGGCACCTAGTCCGTGGGAGCCCGGAGTGGGGTGGGGGGTTCTGGCAAGGGGAGGGAGGGGTCGGCGCCCGGGGGGTCCCCTGTAGCCGTGTAGGGGACCCCCCATCTGCTAAACGTTTTCCGTTGAGCCGCTCCAAAAACACTAAGCTGGGGACACCGGCTCCCCCCCACGTCCCCCCCCCCCCCGCTCCCTGGCCCTACCCCCGCCTCCAGTCCTCGGTGGCCGTGTTGGGTGGGGGGCCTGGGAGGGGGTGTTAGGTGTTCCTGGGTCCCCTCCCCTCCCATCCCAGGCCCAGCTGGCCTCCTCCACGCCTGGCCCTGGGGAAACCCTTCCCCACCTCGGCCCCCCACCCCCCCGGCCTGGGCCAAAGCCATCGCCCTGGGCAGGGCCTCTGCCTCGTGCTCCCAGCCTGGCCCTCCCCCCACCCCTCCGGTGCCCCAGGCCTGGCCAGCCTCTCCCGCCTCCCCAGAAACTGGACTTCCCTCCCAAACCAGCCCGAGGGGCTTGGCAAACCCACTCGACCACAGAGAGAAAGACCCTTCCCCACCACCCCGCCCCCTCCCATCATCCAGAGGCTTCTAAGAGCCCTTGGTCCGTCCGTCTGTCCCCAGGGCCCCCTGCACCGGGTGGCCGTTGGGGACCAAAGCATGGGCCGCTCTCCGGGAGGGCAGGAGGGATGGGTTGTGCAGTCTGGGTATCCGGAAGCTTCTCAGCTGGGAACCTTAGGGTGTGGGTAGGCAGGGGAGGGGAGGGGCGCCTGGCACCCCCCAGCCACCTAACTTTGCATGGTGCTTAGTCGGGGATTGCTGTGACCTGGCTCCTGATGTCAGCTCGCCGCGGCTGACCCTGCATGGCAAATGATACCTGGCTCCGTCTCCCCCCTCCCCGCCCCGCCCCAGCCCTCCAACACTACCCCCTCCTCTTTAAAAAAAAACAAAACAAAAAAAAAAAACAAAACAAAAAAAACCTTAAAAAAACTCCATGTTTCCTAATTTGCACGGAATTTTCTACCACATGATGTGCCTTGCCTTCCGAAAATAAGTATTACCTTTAAACAATATCAGCGCACAGATAGCCGCATGCTCTGCTCGTGTAGTTAAAAAAAAAAAAAGACAAAACAATGACATGAAATAAAAAATAAAAATTGAAGAGGGATGTATTTCTATTTGTAAAAAAAAAAAAAAGAAGAATTAAAAAAAAGCAAAATCACACGCTAAAAAAAGCAGTTCCACAGAGCCACGGCCCCACGTCTGCCCCCCCCCCCCCCGCTCTGTCTCAGTGCCCCCAGCTGCACTGGGGGTGCTCCCTGGTGCTTTGCCACCCCCAGCCCCACCCCTGGGTTCCAGAGGGGTCATTTCCGAGTCCCTCGCCCACAGCAGCAGCGGACAGACCTCAGGGGCGCCCTGGCCCCCGGCCAGCCGTGTCCCCGTGGGGTGGCCATCCTGCCCACAGCCAGACTCTGCCCTCCACCTTTCCCGCAGGCTGGCGCCGCCCCCCCCCCGCCCTCCCCTGGCTCAGGGTCACATCGCCACCCCAGCCCCAAGGCTCCCCTTCCTTGTTGCCAAAGGACTCGCCGCCCCCCCATTCCTGGAGAGCCCCTCCAGCCCTGGAGACCGGCCTCGGGTGGCATTTCCCGTCCTGGCCTCTCCCGCCCCCGCCCCCAGCGCCCCCAGTTCTGTGTCTTCCAGCTGTGACTGGGGAGGGGGCCTGGTATGAAACAGACGAAAACAAAAGCCAAACCCAATATATGCAATATCTGTCTGTCTGTCTGTCCACCTAGTCCAGCCACTGCAGGCCCAGCCCGGGGCGGGGGAGGGGGGCAGACGGGGACAGGGACGCCCCGGCCCGGCCTCAGGCTGCTGCCTGCTGACACTGATGTCTTTTCCTTGATTTTACTTCCTCTCATTTTGCTTCCTTTCCTTCCTTCCTTCCTTCCTTCCTTCCTTCCTTCCTTCCTTCCTTCCTTCTTTCCTTCCTTCCTTCCTTCTTCTTTCTTTTCTTTTTCTTTCTTTCTTGTCGTTTTCAGTTTCCTGTGGTTTTTACTCGATCACAGCTGCGACAATAGCAGACTAAGGTTAGCGGGGTGTCCGAGGGCTGAGCTTCTCGACCTCCACCCCCCCAGCCCCCCAGGCATCTCCCCCGGGGACACAGCAGGCAGATGGTCCCGTTGGTTGACCTGCTGCCCCCCAGAGCGGTGGGGGGCCCTCGCAAGGCCGGCCCTGGCTTCCCTCCACCATCAGAACTCCTACCACGCATCCTCTTTCAAAAAGGCCTCGGTGGGTCCTTGGGGGCAGGTCGCAGCCTCAGTGGCCGAGACACTGCCCCGGAGAACCGTCCTTTGGTCTGAGGGCCCAAGGCCACGTGTGTCAGTTTTCATGTGGCTGATTTCTGGTTTTTATTCCCCTCCCCCCAGAATTGGGGGGCAGTCACTGGAGAGAGAGTCCCTACCGGGACCCCACCCCAAGGGCTTCTCGGGGACCCCATGGTCCCTCCTGCAGTCCCTTCGCAGCCCCTGGGCCCCCCCCCGCCTTGCAGGTCTCGTTTATGCTCCAGGCACGGGGTGGGGGCACACGGAGTCGTGTTGTTTTCGACATGTATAAAACTCACGTCTTCTCAGACCCCCTCCCCTTCCCAAGCCCAATGTCACCGCCCCCCCCCTTGTCTGTGCCCACCCCCGGGAAGCCCCCTGGCCTGACCCCAGGTCCCAGCCGTGCTGTGGGACAGAACGGGGAGGCCTCCCAAATCTATACGAATGGCCCCTGTCCTCTCTTGGATGCGGGCCTGGAATACCGAGGGGGGGGACGCAGGTATGGGGACAAGCGGCCCCGGGCCCGTCCAGCCGAGGAGAAGGGGGTCGGGCCCCAGGCTCCTGCCGAGCTCCGAGCCCAGACCCCACCCCTGAGCGAGACAATCGGACCCAAGAGGAACCCCAGAAGGAGACGTGGGGGGCGGCTGCACCCCCCCCACAAGCAGCAGACAATTCCAGCCTCAGCCCCACACATCCCCGTCTCTGTTCTGGAACCTTCTGTCTGTCCCCTGGGACAGCAGCCAGTTAGGCAGGAGCCTGGGGCCAGGAGCAGCGACCCCCGCCCGGCCCCGCAGGATGGAACAGGCAGACCCTCTCCCCAGCCTGGCTTCTCCGCGGCCCTCTGACCTCCAGCCTAGGGCTCCCCTAGACGCACGTGCATGTGTATATCTATATAGTTTTGGAATTTTTTCTCATTAATACAGATTATACAGTGGCTACCTTTTATTTTGGCCTGGACGCCCCCTCTGAGACCCTGCTTTTCACTTTCTTTTTGGAGGGTGGTGGGAGGGGGAGTCCAGAGGCCCGTCCTCAAATCCAGCTTCCTCCGAATCTCCCCGTATCTCCCCATTTCTGCCCCTGGGGACGCCTCCTGACAGTCCCCCCTCCAAACTGACACGGCCTCTCGCAGCCACCCATTCCTCCATCCCTAAGCATTTCAGAGTGTGTGGGGGACCCCTGAGCCGGCCCCCACCCCCACCCCCCACCCCAGGCGAGGCAGGGAGACCGACCCAAAGCTGTACCAGTGGGACTTGTTGCCAGCGATACCAAAACAGACTTTTCCCAAGCAGTGCCTCACATGTCTGCTGGTGTGGCTTTGGGGTCCCCCCCCGTTCCCCAGGGCCCCCCAGGCCTCAGGAAAAGAGGAGGCAGGATCCAACAGGAGTCAGGGCTCTGGGAGAGGAAGGAAGTCCCTACCCCCCAAGCTACCGCCCTCCCCACAGCCCTCCACTCACACCTCCCGGCTACAAGGGGACCCACTGGAAGGGGGCGGGGCTGCCCGGCCCCCCTCCAGCCAGGAACCCCCAGTCCACCCTCCAAATGCAGCCACACCCCATCCTCCCATCTTGGGTCCCAGCCAGGCCTCCAAAACCAAAGCCCCTTCAAACCCGGGGGTCCTGGCCCCTGCCCCCAGCCTCCTGCCCTCACAGCCCCAGGACCCCACGTGGGGGGGGGGGGGGCGAGACCAGAGAGTCTGAGGGACAGAGCACAGCACAGGGGAGACAGGGAGGAAGGAGAGAAACCCACTCGACTCTGAATTTCCTTTCTTTCTTTCCTTTCCTTTCCTTCCTTTCTTTTACAAATTTTTTAGTGGTGGTGTTCATTTTCTTTTCCTCCAGGATATTTTTTGAGGTTCCCCCCCATTTTGTATTTTACCAATATTACCAGGATAGTTTACTCTGTTTCTTGCTTCCTGCTTAACACACACACCAGATCTCTCTCTCTCTCTCTCTCTCTCACACACACACACACACACACACACACACACACACACCATGTTCATGAACCCATGTCCGGAGAAGCCTTGGGCTGGGTCTGCCGCTCACCTCCCCCGTCCCCAGGCGGGAAGGGACGGGGACGGGGGCCACCTAGGCGGACCTGGCGGACTCCTCCCTTGCCCGGCTCCCCCGCCCGCCCCCCCCACATCATACTCTGATCATAACCTTGTATATTACGCAGTCATTTCGGGTTTTGCAGACGCGCCTACCTAATTACCATTTACAGAAAGTGACTCTGGCTGTTATCATTTTGTTTGTTTGTTTCCCTATGCAAAAAAAAAGAAAAAAAAGAAAGAAAACAAAAAAAAAAAGAAAAAAAATGAAAAAAGGGGGGTTCCATAAAAGATTCAATAAAAAGCAAAAAAAAAAAGAAAAAATGTATAAAAATTAAACAAGCTTAAGCTTCGACTCTTTCTGACTGTCTCGAGTCCTCCTTTCTGTGCGGAGCGTGGGCCGTTCTGGGCCGGAACCAAGGGCAGAAGCTGGAGGGGCTCGTGGCCTCAGGAGGCAGGGACCCCGGCACTTCGGAGAGTCGGGCAGGTGTTCTGAGATCTTTAGGTCAGGTGTCCCCCAGGGACGTCCCACAGTGTCCCCAGACATTTGTTGACGGGGGGCGGGGGGGCGCGGCACGGATACTGCTCAGCCCCCCCCCCCACAGTGCCCTGGACGCCCCTAAGAGTGACCTGGGTCCGGGTCCTTCCTGCACAGTCCCTGGTGGCTCCAATGGTCTCCCCCTCCTGGGAGGGGCCACTTGACACCCCAAGCCTTTGCCCCTGTTGTTCTGCTGCTCAACGCAGCCTCCCCGTCTCTGCGCAGACCCTTCAGGTCCTACAACATCCTGTTCCTCCAGGAGGCCTGCCAGTGTTTCCCCACCGGTCTTGGATCTCCCCAGGGCCTTCCGTCAACACACTCCGTGGTTATCTCGGGAGCACCTGCTCCGTGCCCGGAAATCCCGCCTCCCCCACCGCCCCAGGACAGATGCTGGCACACAGGCGGTGCTCCGTAAGTGTGCAGAACGCATTCCCTCTTCCTCCACCTGTCAAAGTCCGTTCGTTCAGCACAGCTTTCCTGAGCATCTGCTGAGCACCAAGTACCGGGGACACAGCTCGGAACAACACGCCCAAAACAACCTGCCTCCGTAGCCCTTGCGGCTCCGAGCTGGGGAGATCCAGGGTAAACGGTAAAAATAAAAATAAGTAACGCCCATATCGGAGGAGGTAAGTGCCAAGGAAGGAAAGCAAAGCGCGGGCCGGGTCTCACGTGAGACCTGAATCGGACGGAAACAGCCCTCTGAGAATCTGACAGATGAGGGTTTCAGGCAGCGAGCACAATCTGTGCAAAGGCCCTGGGGTAGGGTGCTGCCTGGCGTATTGGAGGAACAGCAGGAGGCCGGTGCGGCTGAAGCAGAGTGAGGGATGGGGGGGGGGGAAGGCTTGCATGCAGGGTCGTCTGGGCCGCTGTCAGGACGTGGGCTTTTTCCCCAGGAAGGTGGGAGCCCTGGTGGACTCTGGGCAGAGGAGGGTGGGGCCTGACGTGGTTCCAACACCCTCTCATCCAGGAGGCCTTCCCCACCTGCCTGGGCAAAGCCCCGGTTCGCCCTCCGAGCCCCCAGCCCCCAGTCTGCCCTGCCCTGGCCCCCATCACAGTCCAGTTCCTCCCCAACCCCAGCAGCGAAGTGGGGGGGGGTCTCAAAGGCGGGGGTCAGAGAGGAGCGAGGCTGTGCGCACAGGAGCGTTGCAGGTGAGGGGCAGTCACTTCCCTTTGGGGGGCTGGGATCTCTGAGTCAGTGCCCCTCCTACCCCCCATTCCAGGTCCCCCGGAGACCTCCAAGAGACCCCAAGATGGGCAGCCAGAGCTCTCCGCTGCACGGGCTCCTTCCGTACCACAACCGGCCTCCCCGGCAGGGAGGATTGTAGCGCTTTATACTGAAGGGGAAACTGAGGCACAGACACGGGACACACGGGGACCCAGGCACATGCCCCTACACCACGCAGATGCACGGCCCCACGCCGCCCAGACAGGACAGACGGCAGTGGTCGGGTGCGGGGGTGGGGTCCGAGGCCGCCCGGATCCCACGTGCTCCCTGCCGCTGCCCGGGCTAGGACTGGGCCGGGCGCTTTGCCCCCAGCAGCAGGGTTCTGGCGCCCCCTTGCGGACGGGGCGGGGACCTGGACCCAGAAGCCAGATCTTGGGCACAGGCGGCGGCAGGCAGCCCCCAGCCACCTGCGCCCCCACCCCCCAGCCCCTCCCCGCAGCGAGAAAGGGGGTCCTAGCAGGAGCTCCTTCTGGGGATGAAGGTTCAGCCAGTTCCGGGGGCTCAGACGGTGTTGGGGGCTCATCTGGGGTAGGGCTGATGCGGGTTGGGGGCTCCACCAGGGCAGGGGGCTCAGCCGGGGTGGGGGTGGGGGGTCAGTCAGGCCTGTGGAGCTAAATCAGGGGCATGGGGCTGAGCCGGGGTGGGGGGTCAGTCAGGGCTGTGTTCACCCAGGGGTGGGGGCTCAGTCTGGAGCTCAACTGGGGTGGGGGGCTCAGCCAGGGTCGGGGGTCACTAAGGGCTGTGGGACTTAACCAGGGGCGTGGGGCTCAACCCGGGGTGGGGGGGTCAACCCGGCTTGGGGTCCTCAGACCCGAGGTCAGGGCTCCGCTGGGGGGGAGGGGGCGGGGCGCAAGCCGTCCCCGGATCTCAGGGAAAGCGTCGGTGGTTTTCAGACGTTGGTCCCTAAGGTGACGCAGTTCTTGGCTTGGGGGGCGGGGGGGGCGGCTGTCCCAACGCTGCAGGCTGTTTGCCGCCCCCTTGGCCCCCAACTAAATGCCACACAAGGGACGCAGGCTTGCGACAGCAACGAAACGCTCCCCCCACCCCGCCCCACGTCCAGACGCCCCTGGAGAAGTCCCGCCCCTGCGGAAGGGGAGGAGCCCGCAGGCCCCGCCCTCCTCCCCGCCCCCACCCGGAACCCCCGGATCCTCCGGACTCCGGACGCACAGCCCGTGGCCTTCCAGATCCCCGTGCGCCCGGCCTCATCCACACCATTTGAGCGTGACGACAAGCCGGCATTTATTAGACACCTTTTGGGTTCCGGGTTCTGTGCGTGACAACTTGTAAACGGTCAAGTTATTTTCCTCCCCCTTTCACAGGACAGGACCCTTAGGCACAGAGAGGTTAGGTTACATGCTTAGGGCCACACAGCAGGGACGGAGCCGCCACCAGGAGGGGTGCGGGGCAGGAAGAGGGGGTGACGCCGCGTCTCCTCCCAGCCTCAGCACCTGCACGCAGCCCCTGCTCGCGGGAGCTGACCCGGAACTCGGCACCCGGGGGGAGGGGCGCTCGTCTCCCAGGAAACCGCCCCGCGCGGCATCCGCTCAAAGTTCAAGCCCAGGAACAGCAGAAGCAAGATGCGGGAGGACCGGACCGGGCCTGGGCCCTGCGAAGACCGGAGGGCCCACTGCACTCTGCCCACGTCCCTCCTGCCAGTGAAAAGGGGTAAACACCCAGGTAAATGCAAAGAAGCCTCCGAGAGGGACTTGGGGTGGGTCCCCATTCAGGGACACTTCACCCCGAACCCCACATGGAATGATTCTCCTGGCCCCAGGACCAGGACTTTGCTGAGTACAGAGCCAGGCACCGGGCATCCCTGGAGGCCTGCCTGGAGGAGGCAGGTGGGAAGCCTTCATTCGGAGGGGCTCACCCCTCTTTCATGGTTTGGAGGCCCCGCTCTCTCCTCCAGCGCCAGCCCCTGGTGGCCCTCTGCTTCTTTCTCCTCCTTCCTCACACTCCCCTCCTCCTCCTCTTCATCGCTGTGGAGACAACAAGGGTCCGGAAAACCTAATCTGAGAAGGACTTGGAGCGCTCCAGGCCTCCTGCAATTCTCCCAGAACCGCCGAGCCCTGCACGCCTCGATGTTCCCATTGTACAGAAGGGGGGACTGAGGCGCGGACAGGCTAGGACGCTTGCCGGAGGCCACCGGTGAGCTACAGGGGACCAAACCGTGCTCCTAACACGTGGCTTCCTGGCGTGCGGAGTCTCGGGCCTGCCGGGTGAACAGGCGGAGACGTGGGTGGGCCGCTGGGGGGCTACGTTCAGGCGCGGATGGACGGGGGTGGCTGGTGGACAGGTGGGGGAGCACCGTGGGGGAGCACCTGGGGGGTGGATACACCCAGGGGGAGCGGGGGAGGGATGAGCGGGTGGGGGGGAAGGGAGGTGGTGAAGACTGGCCCGATCCCATCCGTTAGGGCCGGGGGCTCGGAGAAGCGCTCGTTTTCAGCCGGGTGGGCAGGAGGGGAGTCAGGGAGGTTCTGCGAGGCCCCGTCGGTTCCGAATCAAAGACCTGCCCCCTGGCTCGGAGGGGAGAGGGGCGGGGCTCCCAGGGCCCGGCGGTCGGGCCGCGGAGGGGGGCTCAGGCTCACTGGGGGCCCACCTGTCGCGGGACTCGCTGCACCAGACGGCGTAGACCACGGTGAGGACGAAGAGCAGGAAGAGGGCGGCCAGCGCGGCCCCCAGCCCCACCAGCCACGGCTTCCTCTGGGCCACTGCGGGCGGGGTCAGGGGCGGGGTCAGGGGCCGGGCCGCGGCGTCGGGGCTCCCTTCCCGCCTCCTCCCCCTCCCGGAGGCCTTACGGGATTGTGCCTGAACCGGGCGCGGCGCCAGAGCTGCCAGGAGGGAGACCCGGCCCGCGGCCATCCAGAGCCCGTCCATCCTCGCCAGTCCGTCCCCGCCTCTTTCGAGCAGGTTCTGGGGTGCTTCTCCATTAGAGGAGGAAGTGGCCTGCCCAGGACACCCCGGGGCAAGGTGTGGCCAGGGCCGCCGGACGTGGGGGGTGGGGCCCCCTTCCCTGGATTCCGGGCCTGCTGGGGAAGGGGCCCCAGGGTCCCAGGCATCTCCCTGAGGCCCACCCTGACCCCCTGACTCCCCACAGCCAGAGCCAGGGGAGGAGGGGCTCAGGAAAGGTGGGGAACTCGTTCCCTGAGCACCTGTTATGCGCCGGGACTGGTGATGGTTCTAAGCCCTGGCACCCCCCCTTCTCGCCTCATCTCTTGTCCTCGGGTTGCAGAACTGCGTCTGGCATTCCAGAGGGTTCTCCCAGGGAGGAAGCGCAGCCAGGAACGAGCACCCCACACCGCAGCGCTCCCCCATCCTAGGACAGTCATCCCCAAACGGGACCTTAGCGGGAGCCTGCAAACTCCCTCGTCCCTCGGGTAGCCTGGGCTTCCCCATCCCGGCTCTGCCAACAGCAGCCGGCGACACCTCTCTTTCTGTGCCTCAGCGGGTTCGGCCGGAAAACGGGGCGGGTAATGTGCTGCTAGAGGACAAAGATGCTGGGCCTCCCTGGGAGCGTCGAATACGGCGATTACCTTTATGTTATTTATGGGTTTCCCGCCCCCTGGTGGACGGTCCTGGAAGTGTTCTTGCGCAGAGGGTCCCTGCCTTCTGGGTTGCGTCCTACCAACCCCCAGGTCCGGGCCCCAGGACCGCGCGGCAATGCCGGCCTTCATCAAGGTCCTTATTAAGAAATAATTAACATCCAGGGCAAGGTCCAGGGCCCCGGAGAGAGTGAGGTGAAGGAGGTGGCTGGAAACTGGGAGGGGAAAGCACTTGTCCCTTCCCAAGAGGGCACAGAACCGTGAGGCACCCGCAGCCTCCCAGACCCAGTTCCCCTTCGTGGAGCCACGTGACCCCGAGGGTGGAGGAGCAAGGGCTTCCCGGGACAGAGCACTCTGGGGGCTCAAAGTCCAGGACTCGGGGCAGCAAGATCAAGATTGCACGGAGAGCGTTCAGTGTGCCGGGGGCATCTGCGCACTGGCCGGCTTGCTCTTTCATACCCGCGCAGGCATTGGCCCCAACCCCCAACGCTGCCTCCCCCAGGGGGAAACTGGGTCCCAAGAGACAACAAGAGCCCTTCAGGGCTCTTATCAATTCTTTAATGCAGGTCCCCGACGGCAGCCCCGGCCCCATGCTGGTCCTGGGGCTGAGAGGGACGGGGGAGGTTCTAGACAACAGATATCAAAGAGAGGGAAAGGAAATCAGGCCGTGGGTAGAAGTAGGTGGAGCCATGAGATGGCGGGGGTCTCGGGGGTTTCTCCATAACCAAGAATGCACTCCAAGTCCAAGAATCACTAGGCAGACAGCTCAGGAAGGAGGGTGGGTAAAGCCTGTGCATGTAGCGCACGGAGAGCCCTCCCCGAGGGGCAGGGTAGGTTCCACGGGTTCTTCATTCGGGGAGCGGTATTCTCAACTCTATGTGGAATATTGTGGTGGCTTCACGTCCAGGTCATTCCTTATATGGTGTGGAAGGGGCAACTCTGGGGGCTGCCTGGAAGAAGTGTGTGGTGAGTCTTCACATGGCTGTGTTCTTGGCTTTCTCATCATCTCTGGGGTCCTCTTCCTCCTCCAGTTCCAGCCCCAAGTTTCTCTCTCCTTCCTTCTTAGCCTTCTTCTCCTCCTCGTCCTTTATCTCCTCTTTCTTCTTTCTCTTGCCTTCTTCACTGTACGAATACAAGGGACCCAGACCACAATCAGAAACAGTCGCTCCCATTTAATGAGCACGTACCTGTGCCAGGCCGCGTGACAAGTGTTTTACACAAAGTGTCTTTGTTGCATCCTGGAAACAGTTCTTGTGAGGAAGCCTTATTTCTTTTTCACAAAGGCAGAAACTAAGGCTCAACCATCATGGATGGATGGATGGATGGATGGATGGATGTGTGGATGGATGGATGGATGGATGGATGGATAGATGGATGGATGTGTGGATGGATGGATGGATGGATGGATGTGTGGATGGATGGATGGATGCATGGATGGATAGATGGATGGAAGTGTGGATGGATGTATGTATGGATGGATGGATGGGAAGGTGGATGGATGGATGTGTGGATGGATGAGTAGAGAGGTAGTTGGATGGATGGGTGGGTAGATGGATGGATGGATGATGGATAGGTGGATGGAAGAATGGATGATGGATGACAGATGGAGGAATGAACAAGGGAGGGAGGAAAATACCAACTCAGGAGCTCTGGTGGGTTCTACAGCCTCCCACACATCCTGGGAGCAGGAATTGCGTTCAGCTGCAGCTGCGCCAGGTCTTGGGCAAAGAAAACCATCAGGTCTACACCTCTCCTTCACGTACATCTTGGGCTCGATGGAGACTCTTCCCTCAGACTGGCCTCCTCCCAGCTCCTGCTCTCCTCCTCCCATCCCCCAACTTTTGCCCAAGTTGAGAGGTTGTACCGGAAGGGCCCCCGCCCTGCCACATCCCTGAGCCTTCCATCAGCATCATGTCTGGAAGCCGTCAGGACCATAGAAGGCATTAAGTCCAGAGAATCACCCACAACAAACCACATGCTTGTGCACAGACAGCTACACAATCCCACACCACCGTCTTATTCAGCACGTATTTGCTAAGTGCCTACTGGGTGCCAAGCCCTGGGCTGAGCACCGGGCACACAGCCAGGACCAAAGCTAAGTTCTATTCATCAATTGGAAGCTACTGTGTAGTGTCGAGAAAGGAGCAAATGACTAATCTCAGCTGGTGGTAATTGCAAAGAAAAATGCACAGCTGCGGGACACAGAGCACTGGGAGGGCTGGTGGTCAGGGTGGGCTTCCGTGAGGAGGAAATATCTAAGCAGGGACTGAAGGAGGAGCCAGCCAGAAGATACAGCGAAAGGTGTTCCAGTCAGCGAGAACAGTAAGTGCAAAGGCCCTGGGGCAGGAATGTGCTTGAAGTGTTCAAGAGCAGAAGGCGGTCATCTGTGCACACCCATGCCTCCCCACCCCCGGAGAGGGCTCACACAGACCCCCTGAGCCCGGACACAGACACACACGTTCACACAGGCAGTACCTCATGTCCTGGTACGGGTTGATCTCCATTCTGAACCTGGACTCCTCCTCATCCCCATCTCTGTAGGAGAGATAGAAACCGGATGTGAGGGAGGTGAAGGGCAGGAAGTAGGGGGACCCTCGGCCCCAGTCTCTCTCCCATGAGCTGGGACTCGTGAACTACAGAAAGCAAAGGTGGGTGGACTGCATGGCGGTCCTGGTCCTGGATTGTGAGGTGGGGGGCAGGGAAATGGGGAGGCGGAAGAAGGCACCAGAGCGAGTCAGAAAGTGGGAGGGGCGCCAGCACTTTGGGGAGGGGAGGGGGACGGGGCAGGGCGGCGGGAGAGGGGCTCTCACCTCACTTTGGAGCACCAGATGCGATTGGCCAGCATGAGGACGAAGACAATAAACAGGAATCCGACCACGGCAGCCAGGCCCACCAGCCAAGGCTTCAGGCGATGCTGCCTGGCTGTCGGCAGGGGGGGCAGGTGGGACTCAGAGACGGGGAGGCCAGGGGCCCGCGCCCCGCGACAGGGGGGAGGGGAGGGGTGCTGGCGGGTGCTCAAGCAGATGGGGTCTTGGTAAGGGGCTGGGTTTCAGAGACCAGCTCTAGAGAAGGGGAGGGGGCTAGGGGCTGTGAGAGGCCGGGGTGCGTGCCCTCAGGGATGGGGAGGGAGGCCCCGAGGGAGTGTAGGGGCCCGGGAGGGGGGAAGCTCCAAGAGGGGCGTGGCCGCTCTCCTCATCTCCCTGCCCCCTCCTCTCAGAGGCCTCAGGGCCTCATCACAAAAAATGGGGAGATGGGGAGCCTATGAACCAGCCCACCCGACGACCACTCCCACCCCCCTCCCAGGTCCAGGTTGGAGCCCTACCCTCCTGAGCCTCGGCCGGTGACAGGAGCAGGGCGCTGAGCAGGAAAAGGGTCTCCAGGGTCCCCATGGCCACGGAGGAGGCAGCAGCAATGCACAGTCAAGGTCGGCCAGATGAAGCTCAGCCCAGCCCGCGATACGGTGGCTGCAGGCGGGCCAGGGGTGGGGCCCGGATCGGAGGGGGCCCTCCCTTCCCTTTCCCCCCTCCCCACCGGCAGGTCAGACTCTGGACTTGGGGTAACAATTAACACCGGGAGTCCAGCCCGTGCCCTGCCCCAGGACTCGGCCTCCAGGCTCCCGGGCTCCCTGCTGCAGGGCCCGGGCTCACCAGGTCTCCGTCGCCGAGCTCCCCACCAAATGTTATGTCTCCATTTTGCAGGGAAGCTCCAGCAGGCCAGGAGCACAGGTCACACGGAAATTTCTGGAGCTGGGATCCGAACCCAGGTCTCCGTCACCACCAGCCTCGTCCTGGCTGCCGGATCGCTGGGCACCCGCAGCCAATGCTGGGATGAACACAGGGACAAGAAGTGACGGCCACATGCCCACTGGCCACCTCGAAAGCCAGCCACGCCCTTATGGCTGGAGGACCGGTCGCCCAGGCAGCCAATGACTCAGGCTCCAGGCTCTCCTGTCCTCCTGTCCTGTCCGTCCACCTTGGTCCCCGGGCTGATTAGATAGGGGATCCTGCCCGAGCAAAGGAGTGCCCCACCCCAGCCGCCACTGGTCAGCCACGGCCCGGGCCCGTGGCAGGAAGCCC
Source organism: Cryptoprocta ferox (assembly GCA_028646485.1). Classification (NCBI taxonomy): domain Eukaryota; kingdom Metazoa; phylum Chordata; class Mammalia; order Carnivora; family Eupleridae; genus Cryptoprocta; species Cryptoprocta ferox. The sequence goes on from CM053574.1 coordinate 2,463,627, forward strand.
AGAGTGGGGGGCCTCGTGCAGGGGGAGGGGCTGGGGGAGGTCAGCGTCATTGCACACAGGGGGCCTCCTCCCTCCCTGAGGGCTGACTATAGACAACGGGCCACCCAGCCGAGCTCCACCGCTCGGGCGAGCCCACCTCCACCACCCAGGGGGTACATATGACCCCCTCCTGTGTGCCCTGGGCTGTGCAAAGCCCTCAGACGGGAGGGAGGAAGCCTCAGGCCCTGTCCTCCGGGAATTCTCGGGTCAGCCGGGAAGTCAGTTCGCCCAGAGACTGGCAGACCCGGCGGGCCCAGCAGCAGAGCCCGAGAAGGAGGCCAGACTGGGGGACCGAGCAGATTCGGAATTCCAACCAGGGGCAGAACCCCGCCTTGGGGCTTCTGCTTAACAAGGCAGGTCACAGAATGGGCCCTCTTTCCGCAATAAGTTCTCTCTGCTGTGAGCAAGTCATTTCTGGGCTTCCTGCCTCCATTTTCCCGTCTGTTAAATGGGGGCAGTAAGTCCTGCCTGTGAGAATCAAATGAGACAATACATGGAAAAGGACCCCGAACACAGTAGCAGGTGGGCACTGAGCACTAGGTCAGGGTTAGCCACCCCGATTACTACTTTTAAAAAGTCTTCTTGGTGGAGGCCGGGCCGGATTAGGCTCTGGGGAAGGGGGGAAAGCAGGCGGAAGGCGGCAGCGACCAAACGCTGGAATCCGGCAGCCAAGAGAGAGAACGTTCTGCGCCAGGACAGGGCTGATCAGCGGAACAAGGGATCCTGCGCACACGAGTCCGCTCTACACAACCGCCAAAGGGGTTCAAACCCGGGTCCCGGGCCAGAGGGCAGGGCCGGGCTCAGTTCAACCTCCAGACGGAGCTCTGAACCGGTGGGTCCTTGAAGGCAATGGAAGGGCGGCGGGGAGCGCGGGCCGAGGCTTCTGCGGGGGCTGCGTCGGGGTCCTCGTCTCCCCGCCAGGCCAGGGCCACCTGCAGGTCCAGCTCCTCCAGGTCCTCGCCCTCCAGGCTCGGGCGCAGCTCCTGGGGGCCATCCTCCTGGTCGGGCTTCGGGCCAAAGGCCCAGTCTGCGGTAGGATGCGCGTGAGGGGCCTCCCCGGGCCGTGCGCGCCGCGCCCCCTCCCTGGTACAGAGGGGAGGCCCTCGGACCCGCCCCCCAGTGGCCCAGCACTGCCCCAAGCCAGCCCCTGGGGTGGGCAGCGGCTCACCGGCCAGGTCGTGGGCGAGGTCCTTGATGAGGTGGCCCACGATGGCGTAGGCCACAGCCACCACCAGGAGCGCCGCCAGCAGCAGGTACAGCACGTGCGTGGGCAGGCGGACGGCGTCCAGGGGCGGCGGGCGGTACTCCCGATAGAGCGGCGGGGCCGGGCTCCAGCCCTCCATGCCCTCCTCCTCTGCCAGCCCCGGCATGGCGGCCACCCGCAACAGGAGAGGCCCGGAGGTGACCCTCGAGGCGGAAGTATTAAGGGGCTTTGGGTAAGAGGATTGAGGCACCTCCAAGGCCACCATCTGCCCGGACTAATCACAGCGCCCGCCGGCCCCTCCCTCGTTCAGCTCCGGCCAACCTGGCTGGAGCTCTGCATGTCCATGCCCACCTCAGGGCCTTTGCTCGAGCTGTTCCCGCTCCTGGGAAAAAGCCCTGCCCTCATGGAGCTGACCTGCAAGACAAGGGGACAGACTCTGAGAAAAACAGAACCTCAGAGTAAGTGATGGGTTGGGTTAGAAAGTGAAGAGTGGTATTGGGGTGGGGGTCTATGAGGCCACATGGAGGTGCGTGTGAGCAGAAACCCAGAGGAGGAAGGGAACCAGGTATGGGCATCCCAGAGGGAAGAGCAGGCCAGGCAGCGGGCACAGCACGTGCAAAAGCCCTGGAACAGGACCTGCCTGGGATATTGGAGAAGAGCGAGGAGGCCCGTTTGACTGGAGCAGAGTGAGTGAGGGGGAGAGAGGGAGGAGGGGAGGGCAAGGAGGGTCTGGGGCCGACCATGCAGGGCTTTGGGGGCCGTGGGGAGAATTTGGGCTTTTACCCTGAGGGAGGTGGGAGTCCTGGAGGGCTGTGGGCAGAGGAGGGTGGGACCTGGCTCAGGTGCTCACAGACGCCCTCTCGTGGCTGTGGCGCGGAGGACCGACCGTGAGGGGTGAGGACAGGCTGGAAGGGACTGCTGGGGTCCAGGTGAGTGCAGGAGAGGCTGCACCTCAGGGTTTTTTAGTCCAACTTTTGTTCCTTGCCATTACAAATAAGGTTGCAACGAGCACTTCTTTTCCACCTTTCAAAGGGAAAACACTTCACATGTTTAACTTCGAAATGTTTATTATTTTTTAAAGTTTATTTTGAGAGAGAGAGAGAGAGAGAGAGCAGGCGCGTGTGGAGCAGGGGCAGAGAGAGAGGAAGCGAGGGAATCCCAGCATCTCCGCACCATCAGCGCGGGGCCTGAGGCGGGGCTCAAACTTACGAACCGTGAGATCATGACCTGAGCCGAAATCGGGCGTTTAACCCACCGAGCCCCCCAGGCGCCCCTGACTTTGAAATCTTTAAACGCTGGGAGTAGTAGTCAGCCTTTTCCCTGCCACTGATTGTTCCAGTGATTTATTATGAAAACTTTCAAATGTATAGAAAAGTTTAGGTTGGGGGCGCCTGGGGGGCTCAATGGGTAAAGCTCCCGACTTCGGCTCAGGTCATGATCTCACGGTGCGTGGGTTCAAGTCCCGCGTCGGGCTCTGTGCTGACAGCTCGGAGCCTGTTTCCAATTCTCTCTCTCTGCTCCTCCCTCGCTCACACTCTGTCTCTCTCTCAAAAATAAATAAACATAAAAATTAAAAAATAAAATAAAATAAAATAAAGGTGCGGATGTGGGAAAATTGGAACGCTTGGGCAAGGCTGGCAAGAATGTAAACTGGAGCGGCCACTGTGGAAAACAGCTAAGCAGTTCCTCAACAAGTTAAACGTAGAATTACCGTAGGATCCAGAAATTCCGCTCAGAGGTATATGCCCAAAAGAGTTGAAAGTAGGGAATCAAACAGATTCTCGTACACTGATGTTCACAGCAGCCTTCGTCACAATAGCCAGAAGGTGGAAACAGTCCAAATGTCCATCAACAGATGAAAGGGATGAACAGAGTCCCCTATGAACATAGGGTACAATGATCTGTTTGAGTGTGTGTCTCAGACATACCTCCAAGAGCAGAATCGCTGGGCCTGTGGTATGTTTAACCTTCTGAGGAATACTACACTGTTTGGACATAACTGCTTAAGAGCTCGCTTGGGCTTGTGTGGACACCATCCTGGTGACAGCGAGCGGAGGTCTGGACTCTCATGGGGGCGGTAAAATAAAGCGACAGGATTCCGACCCCATTCCAGACCTCGGATGGCAAGGGTGGCTTCCCGTTACTGGTGAAAAACCTTGTACTTATCCTCGACGGCACTCCTTCTCCTAAGCTCCATATCCAATCTGTCCTCGAATCCTGTTCGCTCTACCTTCAAAAGTAATCCAGGGATGCCTGGCTGGCTCAGTGAGTGCGTGTCACTCTTGATCTCGGGCCCCACGCTGGGTGTAGAAATTACTTAAAATCTCTAAGTAATAATAATAATAATAATAATAAACAAAATTAATCCAGAATCTGAGTAATTCTGGTCTCTTTGGTTCCACCCTCCTAGTATCTATTTTCTGCCTACCCGTCCAAAAAAGCCTGTCCAGAATGTTCCCGATGGGAACACTTCCCGTGACTTATTTGTCAGAGTAAAGCCAAGTCCTTCTTATGTCTGGGTGGCTCTGCCCCCAAATAACCCCATGGCTCCTTCCCGCACCTGCCCGGTCCTTCCTCAGAAGTCATCACCGCAGACTGTGGCCACGCCCCCGAAGGCTTCACGCCCCACCCAAGCACCTCGCTTGAGTACCTTACTCCCCTTAACTTGCGTCATCACCTAACATGTATTTTATGTATTTATTGTCTGTCTCCCTCAGACAACCAGTCTGTGAGGTTTACGAGGGCATGGACTGCAGGCTGTCTTGTCCTCAGCCTCCATTTAACTATTCGTCAGGTGAACGACGCACGAACGACTTGACCGTGCGGGGACAAGGACAAGATCCCTTCGTTCCTAAGCTCGCGTCCCGCCCACTGAGGCCACTGGCCACGCCCCCAGGGCTTGACCACGTCCCAGGGACGCCGCGCATGCTCCGTTGCTAGCCGGCCCCGGGCTCCGGGCTGAATCGGCACAAACCATTTCCACTTGTCGGACCGGGTGGGGAGGCCGCGGAGAATCTCTTCCGGGGAAGGAACGAAGGTTTGCCCTTTCCCTTCCCTGAGGGATGTTCTTGGACTCCGTCTGGTGTGTAAGTGTGAGCTGTGGCACCGGTGCCGACTCACGTTCCAGGTCTCTCTCCCCCCCGCGGAGCCTTTGACGGGAACTCCCCCCGAGGGCTGCGTTGGTGCCGTCCGGGCCGGTCACGTGGGCAGGAAGATGGCGGCGCCCGGAGCGCGCGGAGAGCGTCGCGGTTGGTGAAACGCAGGTGGCGGCGGAGGGAGCCGGCGGGCTCGGCGTCCCTGGGCTTCCGGCGGGTCGCTCGGGCGTTCCGGCCGCAGAGAGCGCGGTACGTGGCCGGGGCCTGGCGGGCGGGCGCGGGGAGGACGCCGACGGAGGTGGTCCCGTGTCTGGGATTCGTTGCTTGGGGTGGGGGGTCGAGGGGCCCCCTCCTGAGGGGCTTAGAGTCCGGACGAGCTCTTTCCCCGGGTTCTGGGGACCCTTCGTTGGGGGGAGTCGGGGAGCCAGAGCGTGTTCGGGGTTCCCATAGCGGGCGACCCCTTTCTCGAGTTTCTGGGAGAACCAGCGGCGTGAGGGATCCAGTACGAGGGGACCCGCGTAGACGGGTCTTGGGGCATCCGGTTCCTCGGGTTCTCTTCCAAGGGGGGGGAACCTGCGAGCAGCCCCGAGGGAATCCCGAGTCGGGAGGACCCGTTCCTGGGGCAGAGCTGGTTACCAGGCATCTTTTTGTTGGGAAGTCTTGGTTTAGGTGGGTGGCGGGACCCCGGGCTCGTCTCTCCCCATCCCGTACTAATTCATCGTGTCTGCCTCTGAGAGGCTTTCCCGGGGGCGAGCGGATTCCCAGATTCATCTTGGTGGGGGGCGGATCCCCTCAACCCCACGCCCACACCCGTGCCCCCGCTTCCCACGGAGAAATGGGCCTCAAGTGTGAGCTGCGGGCTTCCAGGCGGCTAGGTGCGCCCTCCCGGGCCCAGAGGCGGGTTTGGGGCTCCCCGCAAAACACCAGCTCTGGTTTGTCCAAGGGCCTGCTAAGTGCCAGCCGTTGTACGGGGCGCTGCACGAGCACCCCTTCGTTCGCTCCATGTGCCCCTTCTACCCATTTCACGGGTGGCCCAGGTTTACACCGGGTATGCAGTGCCTAGCACCGTGCCTGGTGCGCGTAGATGTTCCAGTTCATTCAAACAAATACGGATTGGGCGCCGCCTACCAGGGCGACAGATCGGCGCTGGGACAGAGCAGAGAACAAAACAGTACATACACCCGTGAGTGTGTGTGTGTGTGTGTGTGTGTGTGTGTGTGAGAGACAGAGAGAGAGAGAGAGAGAGAGAGAGGTTTATCTTTATTTACGTATAAAGTCCTGCCCCCGTGGCGCTGACTTTCTACTAAGAAACAGATGACAGAAATGTCCTGGACGCCGGGAACCGCCAAAGCCACCACGAACGGAAGTGCAGGGCGGTGGGGGGCTTGCGGTGTTAAACCTGGGCGCTCAGAATTCCTTCCTGCGCATTTAACATCTGAGCAGAGACGGGAGCTGTTAGTTTGATTCCAAGCGAAGAAGCCGAATCCAGAGACTTTTGCCCCAGTTCGGGTCTTGCCCTGGTTTCTCTCCGCGTCCCTCTCCCGGAGCTGGAGCTGCCTCCTTGGCTAGGTTTCCCCTCATCCCCAGGCATCTAAGGACCCTGGGGACGCGTAGGATGAGGGGCCCCTCCCAGGTGACTTGAGGCAGGAGTCCTGGGCCCTGTGTGCCCCGGGCTGGCTCCGTGACCCCAGGCGAGTCGCTGCCGGTCCCTGTGGAGGAGAGTCCGATCTCATGGCCCCGAAGGCCCTGTCCGCTCGCTGGCTCCTGGGCTCCGTGGTCCCTGGTGGTCCTCATTTTAAGGTCACCTCCTTTGATGGTCGTCCATGCGCCGGCCGCCGCCCAGCCCGCCGACGCTGCAGGGGACCAGAGGCCGGGAGCGTCGGGCAGGTCTAGGTTGGTCTGGAGACGGAGGGGGAGCCCCTCCTCCCAGCCCTGCCGGGTCCTTTCATCTCAGTCCATCCATTCAGCCCAACGATTGTGGCTTTGAACTTGACTCTGGAGCCCAGCTACCTGGGTGTAGCACGCCTTACGCGGTAGGTAGGTATTATTACCCTAATAAGGGTAATAATAAGCGAGTTATTACCCTCTCTGCGCTTCTGCTTCCTCGCCCGCAAAAGGGTGACGATCCTAGTGCCCGTCCCGTAGTTTCGTGGGGAGAGTCACGGGAGCTCGTGAATGCAGAGGGCTTAGAAGAGGCGCCCGCCACGTCGCAGATGCTCTGTGCGTGTCACCCGCTGTTGCTGGCAGGGCTGCTGTTTTCATCGAGGGCCTACTGTGTACTGCGCGTTTAGTGGTGACCAGGATGGACTCGGTCCCTGCCTTCAGGGTTCTGGCGAGGGATCAGCCCGGCCACAGGCAGCTAAACTGGGAAACATCCTGTACAATGTCTAGTGGTGGTGAAGTGCTTTGCAGAAAAGTAAAACAAGGGATTAGAGTAACAGTGAAGACTGCGATCAGGGAAGGCTTCCCTGAGGAGGTGACATTTGAGACCCGAGAGAGTGAGCATGGGAGGGATCTGGGGAAGAGTATTCCTGAGGAAGAGAACAGGTCTGTGCAAAGGTCCCGAGGCAGGACTGGGCCTGGCCCGTTGGAGGAACAGCCAGGAGGCCCGTGTGGCTGGAGCAGAGGGAGCGAGGAGGGGAGAGGGAGGAGGGGAGGGCTGGCAGGGGTCGAGGCAGGTCATGCAGGGCCTTGGGGACCGTCAGGGAGTTTGGAATAATAAGCGGACGCAGGAGAATTACGCAGGGCGGTGACATGGTGCAGTTTACACGCACCGGTCACGTGAGGGATTTCCGGCCCGATGGGGCTGGGGGAGCTGTTCTCAGCCTCCTGCTCTCAGGTGACAGTGGCTGGCGGTCTCAGTCCCTTGCCACGTGAGCCCCGGCGCGGGGCTGCTGGAGCCTTTTCATGTACGGCCGCTGGCCTTCCCCAGAGCAGGCAAGGAGGAAGCCGCCGCGTCTCTTGTGACCTGCCCTCAGGAGTCACTGTCGCTTCTTCCGTGTCGTGTCCGTTGTTCACGCCGGTCAGCCCTGCTCCGTGTGGGGGGGAGGGGCCGCACAGCGCGGGGCTCATCGGGGCGCGTTGGCCACCCGCCACCACGGTCCCGCTGGCGCCTGTGGGGAGCGCAGACCAGCCCAAGTCCTTGCTGCTACAGAGGCGAGAGGCCCAGAGAGGGAAGGTGACTTCTGGAAGGCCGCCCAGCGGGCGGACAGGGCAGACCCCGGCTTTCAGCCCGGACGCCCAGGCTGGTCAGCAGGCAGGAACCCGCCCCCCCAGGTCCAAGCTCTTAACTGGCCCGCGGGCGGGCGCAGAACGCCTCTCACTGGGCTCTGGGTTTTCTGCCCGCAGGTCCTTGTGCCCCCGAGCCCCCGGCTTGGGCCCAGGCGGGGCTGTGAGGACGCGGCGGGCGGCGCCATGGTCACGGAGCAGGAGGTGGAGGCCGTGGGGCGCGCGCTGGCGGACCCCCGGCAGCCCCTGCACGCCCGCTTCCGGGCCCTCTTCACCCTCCGCGGGCTCGGCGGCCCGGGGGCCATCGCCTGGATCAGCAAGGCCTTCGGCGACGACAGCGCCCTGCTCAAGCACGAGCTGGCCTACTGCCTGGGCCAGATGCAGGACCCCCGGGCCATCCCCGTGCTCCTGGACGTGCTGCGGGACCCCCGCCAGGAGCCCATGGTGCGCCACGAGGCAGGTGGGTGGCCCCCCTGCCTCAGCGTCCCCCTCTCGCGTGGCCTCGCAGCCCTGGGCACGCCGCGTCTGCGAAGGGCGGGCACGGCTTCCAGCCCCACAGGCCCGACGGCCTCCGTCGCCGGACTCAACTCTGCCCCCGGCCCTGTGCGTAAACGCCACCGGAACCTGGCACCCGGCACCTGGCACCCGGCGGCAGCAGAGGGGCGTGGCCACGGGCGGGGACTGGGGGGACTTGATGGACGCTGAGATTTGCATTTCACGGGATTTTCACATGTGGCTGAACGGCGTCCCTTTAAGTTTATTTATTTTGAGAGAGAGAGAGAGAGAGAGTGTGAGCACGAGCAGGGGAGGGGCAGAGAGGGAGACAGAATCCCAGGCAGGCTCCGCGCTGTCAGCACAGGGCCGGACGCGGGGCTCGATCCCGCAAACCGTGAGATCAGATCCGGAGCTGGAGGCTTGACTGACTGAGCCCCCCCAGGCGTCCCTGGTCCCCTTGATTTAAAAGAAAGAGATTTTGGGCGCCTGGGGGCCCAGTCAGTTAAGCATCGGATGTCAGCTCAGGTCATGATCTCACAGTCGGTGAGTTCGAGCCCTGCGTCAGGCTGTCTGCTGTCTGTAGAGTCCACGTCAGACCCTCTGTCTCCCTCTCTCTGCCCCTCCCCGGCTTGCCCATGCGCCTGCTCACTCGCTCGCTCTCAGAACTAAATAAAAATGTTTAATAAAAAAATTTTTTTAAGACATTTAAAAACATAAAAGCCGTTCTTTGCTGATACAAAACCAGAAGGTGAGCTCGCCAACTTGTGACGTCTGTTTGACTTGTTCCTTTTATTCGCTGTGCCGATGTTTATTGAGCACCTGCTGTGTACCAGGCCCTGTCACCTGGAGGGACACAGAAAACAGGAGAAATGAATAGAACCCTGAGGAGCCGGGCTGCTGAGGCCTTGTCTCTCCAGGCAGGGAGCTCCTTTGCGGATGGGGGGGGGCTGCTTCCATTTTATTCTTTTAGGTAGTTTCAGTTTTCCCTGAACTGGTCTCCAGTCTCTGGGAGCTGCCCCCGCCCTGCCCTCAAGCTGCCCCAGGCGCCCCTGGATGTGTCATCACTATTTCCACCAGACTCTCCTTACCAAGCGGGCTCTAGTCCAAACCTCACCTTTCCCATAAGTCCTGCTATTTTGAGTGTGTGGGATTGCGGGACCCCTTGTGGTGTGATGGCGGAAACACCTGAGTGCTGAGGAGGAGATGAAGCAGGGGGTCGGATGGGGGAGCCAGAGGTGATGCCCTTTCTAATCAATCAGTGGACAGAGAGCTGAGTGAAGGAAGGCAGTGACGTGGAGAAAAGTGCTTCAGGCACAGGATGCAGCCCATGCCAAGGTCCTGGGGCAGTACCCTGCCTGTTCCTTGCAAGAGTGGCAGGGAGGCCTCTGTGGCTGGAGCAGAGTGAGCGAGGAGGAGCGGGAGAGGAGGGGAGGACAGGGAGGGGGTGGGGCAGGTCCTGCAGGCAGAGGAGGGCGGGACCTGACTGGATTCAGGTCCATCTCTACCAGCGTGCAAAGCGGAGGAGGAGGAGGAGTTGAGTGGGAGCGAGTGTTTGCTGGCCTCCGGTCTCTTCCCACCCGGGCCTGTGTAGACCCAGGGGGCGGGTCAGCCTCCTCCCGCCCTGCCTGGATCCGCCCACCTTCCTCCCTCACCTCCAGGCTCCTCCCGGTGTCCTTGGGGCTCCATGTTACCCACTGGCCCCGAGCTGTAATGTCATGCTGGCCTGCGCCTCCCCCTCTAGACCATGAGCTGGCGGGGGGCGGAGCACAGGCCCGGCGGTGGGGGGGGGTCCCAGCCCAGCTCCAGCCAAGTCCAAATTCAGGGGGAGGGGTGCAGATCAGGGCGGCTTGGGGGCGTGCCCGCCCCCTGCTCCAGCGGGGGGGGGGGGGGGGGGGGCAGGGCTGGTCACAAGATACGCAGAGCTGCTGGGAGGGGGAGCACAGAGCAGGAGCTGTTGCTGGTCAGCGCCCCTCCCCCCCAGCATCCGGGGCCTTTCCTACTTTCCTAACAGTGAACTGTCCCCTGGTTCTTGTCAGGGGAGGCGCTGGGGGCCATCGGGAACCCGGAAGTCCTGGACGTCCTGAAGCAGTTCTCCGCCGACCCTGTCACCGAGGTAACGCGGCCTGACCCCTGCCGCCCCCGCCTAGAGCAGCTTCACCGGGTCTGGTTGCCAGGGCGGCCGCAGGGTGGCTTCGGGCTCCTGATCCCCCCCCACCCCCCGCCAGGAGCCTCCAAGCCCACCCGCTTCTGCCCGCCCCAGGGTCCCCCCGCCTGCCGATCGTCCTTCTTCAGGCAACGACTTTATTGAGATGTAACACACACCATAAACCTCACCCTCTGACACTGCGCTTCAGCGGTTTCTGGAACGTCCGCGGAGGCGTGCCACCATCATCTCCCATTCTGGAACATTCCTTCACCCCAAAAGGAGCCCCGCCCCATCAGCAGTCACCCCCCTTCCCTGCAGCCCTTGGCAATCTCTAATCTGCTTCCTGTGTCCGTGGACGAGCCCGGTCCGGACGGTTCACGCACGTGCACTCACACCCGCGGGGCCTCCCGTGTCTGGTTCCTTCCCGGAGCGTCGTGTGTTCAGGGTCCGTCCGCGGGGTGGCGGGTGCGGGTGTGGGCGCCTCGCTCCTGCTCGCGGCCGAGGGACGTGCGCGTGCACGGCGGACGCACCTCAGGGACGTGCGCGCGCGCGCGGTGGACACGTTTTGTTCATCTGCTGATGGACGTTTGGGCCATTTTCACTTTTTGGCCGCATGAGTCGTGTTGCCGCGAACACGCGTGTACAGGTTTCCGTGTGGTCGTGTGTGTTTCTCACTTGCTGCTCTTGTCATCTGGTTCCCATACGTCACCCTCCGTGTCCTCTTGGTACCTGGGGGTAAGACTAACGGATTTCGGGCCCGGAGCACTCATGTTTCCAGTGGCCTTTAGGACAGAATCCCAAGCTGCAGCAGCTCGCAGGCCCTGACTAGTCCGGCCTGGCCACCGGGGGTCCCACCTCCGCCCACTCAGCCGGCTTGCTCTTCCACGCTGTGTCCCACAAGGTCCTGCCTCAGGGCCTTTGCACCGTCCATTTCCACCCACCTCGCTCGCTCACTTGGTTTTGGCCTCTGCTCCACTCTGATGCCACCTCCTTACCGAGGCTCTCCTGGCCCTCTGTCCACCTGTCAATCCCTAATCACATAAGCCCCTGCTGGTCTGTTTCCAATCTAGAATGATCCGTTAACTCCCGCGTCTATTGCTTCCGGCTTCTGTTAAATCTGGAACCCCTGAGGTTGGGGAAGGGGGGCCATCGCGTCCGCTGTCGTGTCCCCAGTGGCCACCCGTGCACCCCTGTCCCCGCAGGTGGCTGAGACGTGCCAGCTGGCCGTCAAGCGGCTGGAGTGGCTGCAGCAGCACAGCGGGGAGGCCGCGGGGGCAGGGCCCTACCTGTCGGTGGACCCGGCCCCTCCGGCCGAGGAGCGCGACGTGGGGCGGCTGCGCGACGTGCTGCTGGACGAGGCCCAGCCGCTCTTCGACCGCTACCGCGCCATGTTCGCCCTGCGCAACGCCGGCGGCGAAGAGGCTGCCCTGGCGCTGGCTGAGGGTAAGTCGGGCCCAGAGCGGGGGTGGGGGGGGAGGCGGGGGTCATGGTCAGCGCCCCTCGGTGGGGCTCAGCAGCTGCCCCTGGGAAATGGAGCAAGTGTGACCCAGGGAACGTGCACCCTGGGCCTGGCCCCAGCGCCTCCCTAGCGACGGCTGTCCCCAAATTAACTCGTCCTCGGTGGTGGGCGGCGGAGTCGGGTTCTGATCCGCGGCCGTGCGGCTCCAGCGCCCGAACCCCTTTCTCCCGTCCCGGCTCTGCAGACCTCTGTGCAGGCCTCCTCCCGGGGCTCCCTGGTCCCCCACGTCCCGATGTCCGGGCAGTCCCTGGTCCCCCCGCACCCCGATGCCCGGGCGGTCCCTGGTCCCCCCGCGCCCCGATGTCCGGGCCGTGCCCGCAGAGGATGTAGAGCCCTCACGGCCCTCCCAAAACTTCCTGTCTGGCAAGGAGCCTCCTGGTCATCGCTGTGACCCTGCGTCAGGGGCGGGAGGCCCAGCGAGGCCCGGCGGGGGCCCAGAGGGGCTGGTGCTGGTTGGGAAGGGGGGGGGGGGGGACGCAGGCAGGCAGGTGCCCTCGGGCAGTCACCACCCGTCTCCCGGCTGTGGTTTCCCGTCAGTGTGAAGCACGTCTGTAGAGTGGCAGCAGGGTGCCCGTGACTGTCCCCTTGTTAAACGCTGTACCGTGTGGGGACGTGCGTACGGGCTCGTGGGGAGCACCGGACGGCGCAGTCAAGCGCGTGATCCAGGGGCCCAGGGAGACGTGGGGGCGAGCGGGCAGGGACCCGGGCCGGGGGAGCCCACGCCTGGCACATTTGTTCCCAGGCCGTGCCCTCCGGCCGCCCCTGCCCCCTGTGGCCCCGGGGCCCTCCCTCTGAGCAGACAGGGAACCCCTTTCCACCCCTCGGGCCACCTCTCTCCGTCCTTTTCTGCCCTCGGGTGGGTGCCGAGCCCTGAGTCCCCGCCCTGCCGATGGCCCCGCCCAGCCCTGACCACGCCCTCCCGCCCGCAGGCCTGCGCTGCGGCAGCGCCCTCTTCCGCCACGAGATCGGCTACGTCCTGGGCCAGCTGCAGCACGAGGCGGCCGTGCCCCAGCTGGCGGCGACCCTGGCCCGGCCGGCCGAGAGCCCCATGGTGCGGCACGAGTGCGCCGAGGCCCTGGGGGCCATCGCCCGGCCCGCCTGCCTGGCCGCCCTGCGGGCGCACGCGGCCGACCCCGAGCGCGTGGTGCGGGAGAGCTGCGAGGTGGCCCTGGACATGTACGAGTACGAGACGGGGCGCGCCTTCCAGTACGCGGACGGGCTGGAGCAGCTGCGCACGGGCCCCGCCTAGAGCCGCCGCGCCCCTCCCCTGCGGGACCCTGGGGCTCCGCTCCGCCAGATCCGGCTGCTTTCGCACCTTGACGTCCCTGGGGCCGGGCCGAGGCTCCTGTGTCCCCCGCTGCGGGGCCTCGCTGGGGAACCAGGGGTGCCGGGAGGGGCCCCGTGGGCAAACCCAACCAACCCCCTTGGGCCTCTGACTCCCCAGCCCGGGACTAGGCAGGCAGGGGAGGGACGAGCCCACGCCAGGGTCCAGATGGACTATTAAATTATTTTCGCTGAGCGGTGACTCTCCGAGTGCGCTGGGGGGTCTGCGGGGCTGCCGTCAGGGAGCCTCTAACGGGGAGGAGAGGGGTCCGGTGTTTGAAGAGCTCAGCTCTGCGATCTGCCCGCCCGGGTGCCCGGGGTCACCTCCGTCTGTGGGGGGTAGCATTAGCCCAGCTGCCCCTCCAGCCTGGCCTTCCCCCACCCTCATTGTCACCCAGCCCCTGCGGGGGGCAGAGGGGAAGGCGCCTGGCGGCCTGGCTGGGGGTTCTCGTCACAGCTCCCCCTCACTCTCCGTGTGCGGCCTTGGACAACCTGTTTACCACGCTGAGGGCAAAGCCTAACCTCCGGTGGGACACTGCCCACGTTCCTGCCGAGGACCCCACCCTTGTCAGCAGCAGCCCTGACACGGGCCCAGGCGGGGGTCCTGGGACGCCGACCGCCACCCGGTTTTACCACCGAGGTCTCAGCAGTTCGGACACCGGGCGAGTGGGCTCCTGCCCTTCCGTTCTGACCAGCCGGCCCCTCCCCACTCGGGCGATCTGCTGGCCTGGCCACAGAGCCCAGGAAGGCGCCTTTCCCGCCCTTCATCATAAAGGCTGCCCAGCAGCTGCTTCCCCAGGGAGGTTGGGGCGCGGCCCCCCCAGGGGGGGTGCAGTCACCCGCCCAGAGCCACTTGGGTTGGGGACTTTGTGGAGTCCACAGTGCCCCTGTGATCGATTAGATCAGTGGCCATTGGTGGTTACCTCTCCCCGCAGGGTCAAGGGTGTGGCTGAGAGTTCCTCCTCCCTCCGGCCCCCGGCCCCAGGCCCCGTCACTGTGCCTGGGTGTGCTGGCAAGGCCCTCACCTCTCCGGAGTCACAGGCTTGTGGAAGGGGCTGCGACCCGGGACCCACATTGCCGGCTCTCTCGGTTTTGCAGGCCCTTGGCCCCTAGCTCACAGCCAGGCTCCTGTTACCGGACTTACCTCCCGCTCGGCTGAGACAAACTGGACTTTCTTTTTTTGTTTTCCTAACGTTTTTTAAAAGCGTATTTGTTTGAGAGAGAGGAAGAGCAGGGGAGGGGGACAGAGAATCCCAAGCAGGCTTCCCACTGGCAGAGCAAAGCCCCACACGGGGCTCGAACCCACAAAGTGTGAGATCATGACCAGAGCCCAAACCAAGGGTCAGACACGCAACCGACTCAGCCGCCTGGGTGCTTCCGGGCTGGACTTTCTTAAAAACAAGGGGAAGACACATCCCCCAGCCTTGCTGACCCCAGGTCATCCCCACGTTCTGCCTCACGCCTGTTTCTGCTCTCTCTCCGGCAACGGCCCCCGGGAGAGCCGAACCCTGACCAGTCCCCACGGCTCACGTTTCTCTGGCCCCTGCGCCAGCCAGGCTCTGCCCCGCCTGTCGCCGGGCCTGTGCTTGCCTGCAGGTGACCCGTGTCCAGATCCAGCAGTCACATGGTCTCTTCCTCCCCCTCCCCCACAGTGTCTGACTGGCCCATCCCCCTCCTCCTAGGAGCGCCTCTGGGACCCGGCTTCCCTCCCATCTCTCCAGTCCCCCTGTCTCCCACCCCTCCCCCGGTGCGCACCCTGGGTCCTCGGACCACTTCTCTCCCTACTCGCTCCCCTCCCCGGCAGCCTCGTCCACTCTCGGGACTGGAACCCTGCCTCTGGCCCGACCACCCCCACAGTCCTGTCTCCAGCCCGGGCCTCCCCTGAGCTCCAGACTCAGGGTCCCACCGCCCCTCACGTCTCCACTTCGGTCCTGGTCAGGCGTCCCAGACTTAGCTGGGACGCTAGAATTCCTCATGTCACCTCCCAAAGCTGCTCCTCCCATAGGAGGTGGAAATTCGCCCGTCATTCAAGGTGCTCAACCTGAAAACATTGGGGTTGGAAATCTAGCCCAGATCTGTCCCCGTCCCCCGACTCCTGTGCCCCCAGCGACCATCATCACCCACCTGGACTGCACAGTCCCCTCTGGCCCCTTCCCCCGCCCCGACCTTGCTTCCCACGGGCCGTCCTCCCTGCAGCGGCCAGCAGAGGGCGCCTGGGAGCACCCAAGTCAGGTCCCGTCCTCCTCTGCCCACAGCCCTCCAGGGCTCCCACCTCCTTGGAGGAAAAGTCCAAGCCCTCCCTTTGACCCCCAAGGCCCTGGACAACCTACCCGGTCCCTTCTGTCTCTCCCCCTCGCCAGCCACACAGGCCTTCTCACTGTTCATCACGTGAGCCCAGTGCTGCCCCAGGACCTTTGCATTTGCTGTTTACTCTACCTGGAACCTTTTTTCCTCCAGGTGTCTGTTCACTCCCTGACTGAGATGTTTGCTCAAATGTCCCCTCCTCCCTGAAGCCTGCCTGAGCACCTGCAGTGACATGATAACCTCACTTCTAATGTTCCTTTATCCTGTCCCCTGCTCTATTTTTCTCCACAGCACCTCTCTCTTCCCGTGCACTCTCCTTAAATGTTTTGTTTATTGCCCGTTTCCTCCACTCGCATAAGCACCGCGAGAGCAGGGATTTTGCCTGCGTTGCCTTCCGCGGCGTGACGGCGGTGTCAAGTACGTAGCGATCTGGAACAAAATAAAGCCCCAGTGTGTAGTGTGTCCCGTCCCCAGACCCACCGCGGCCCGCTCATGCAGTTCCTGATCGTGACTTTTGTGGTGACACACCCGGCCTAGCGCCGGTGGCATGTCTGGTTGGAGGAACACCCGTCAACAGGGGCGCTGGGTAAAGAGTGGCGCATTTCTACGCGAACGATCAGACCTTCCAGAAGTCGGCAAGGTCTACCTCCAAAGAGTGAAGGAGGTGAAGCGCAGAATAAAGACCTGACCTGCACAAGCGGGATTATAGATGTGAACCACACGTGGGTGCCCCCTCTGAAAAGTGCCCCGCCTGTCCCCGGAGCACTTGAACCCCCTGTGCCACTTGAGACTTTCTACCATAACGTGTGCTTTGACATCCGTTAGACACGGTGCCGTGGCCCCTCCGGAGGGAGCAGCGCTTTCCTGGGGGACAGATGTCGCCTGCCGCTCAGGTGCCTTTCCTGGCTTTCTCTTGCTTCCCGGGCAGGCAGGAGGCGTAAGGGGACGGGGCAGGCATGACGGCGCCCTGGTGCGCGCCCGTCTCCGCCACTGGTTGAGCCTTGTGGCCAGATATTCTGGATTGTTGTGTTTTTTTTTTTTTAAATTTATTTTTGAGGACAGAGTGCGAGCGGGGGAGGGGCAGAGAGAGAGGGAGGCGCGGAATCCCAAGCAGCTCCGGGGTCCGAGCTGTCAGCCCAGAGCCCGACGCGGGGCTCGAACCCACGAACCACGAGATCACGTTGAAAGAAACGTGGACAATTAAAAACATGCAAGTGCCGGGCACAGCAAAGAAGTCACTTTCACCGGCCAAGTAGGGGTGTGAACGTCCGGGCGTTCGTTTCACAGACGCTTCTTGGGCATCTGGCGCGGGGCGCGGGGCGCGGTGTCCGGCCTCGCGGCGCTGGCGGCCTGACGTTACTTTCCTCGTCTTCCTACGTGCGCAGAGGCCGACTTTGCAGCGGCCGCGCGAGGCCGTCGGCCCGGCTGCCTTCGGGGACTCGGGCCGACGTTCGCGGGGCTCGTCCCGGGGGTGATTCACCCCACGGCTGGTCCGGGGGGAGGGGCGGCGCGGGGCTGCCGGAAGCGGATAGCGGAAGCCACGCCCCAGAGCAAGGCGTGGAGACGTCAGAGAACTTGAGATCTCGAGCCTCCAGACGCGTGACAACCCGATAGCGGGAGACACATCTGGTCCCTGCGAAGCCCTCCCCCCCCCCCGGCCTCCTCCAGCTTCTCTGGTTTTGCCGGTTATCCTTGACCTTCCCTGGCTTGTGGGCACATCTCTCGAGCCTCTGCCTCGTCCTCACGTGCCTTCCCGATGTCCGTGGCCAAATTCTCCTGCCAGAGGCACGCCACTCCCCAGAGGTGGGCCCCCCGCCCTGCACAACGTCATCCGAGCTTGAGCCCCCTGTTCCCAAGCAAGGTTCCATTCCCAGCTGCTGGGCATTAGCACCTGAACGTGTGCTGCGGGGGACGCAACCCCGCAATACTTCCTCACGCTCCCGGTGTCGCGTCCCTGCCCCAACCCAGGCTCAGTAAGAGGACTTCCGTGGGCTCCTTCCTGCACCCCCGTCCTCTCTCGGGGCCCAGGGCAGAGATCGGGAAGGGTGTATGGGATGTTTACCAGGCTCTGTCACCCCCTGGACTTCTGGTGTCCCGAAGATAGGAGCCTCTGCTTAAAAAAAAAAAAAAAACAAAAAACAAAAACGGGGGCCCCCTGGGTATCTCAGATGGTCAAGTGTCTCTCTCTCTCTCTCTCAATGTTTATTTTTGAGAGAGAGACAGAGTGCGAGCAGGGGAGGGGCAGAGAGAGGGAGACACAGAATCTGAAGCAGCTCCAGGCTCCGAGCTGTCAGCACAGAGCCCGACGCGGGGCTCGAACCCACGAACTGTGAGATCATGACCTGAGCCGAAGTCAGCACTTAACCCACCGACGCCCCCAGGCGCTGAGTGTCTGACTCTTGATTTCCGCTCAGGTCATGCATGATCCCGGGGTCACAGGATCAAGCCCCACGTTAGGTTCCACGCTGAGTGTGGGGGACCTGCCGGAGATTCTTGTTCTCTCTCTCTCTCCCTCTGACCCCGCTTGCACTCTCTTTCTCTCTAAAATTAAAAATAATTTTTAATTAAAAAGAATTAAGCAGGAATTAAATGTTACTCCCCCCAAGAGAAACCAGAGAGCGGAAATGGTTTGTTCAGCCGTGCAGCAGCTGAGCACGAAATTGAAGGGGGTGACCAAAAACTCCGCCAATAAATCAGCAATATTTTAATGCATTTTTTCTTCTTTTTAAAAATCAACATGTAGGGGCGCCTGGGTAGCTCAGTTGGTTAAGCATCGAATTTCGGCTCAGGTCATGATCTCACAGTTTGTAGCGCGGGTTCGAGCCCCACTTTGGGCTCTGTGCTGAGCCTGCTTGAGACCCTCTCTCTCTCTCTCTCTCTCTCTCTCTCTCTCTCAGTCCCTCCCCCAGTTGCATGCACGTACTTCCACTCTCTTTCTCTCTCCCAAAAATAAATAAACGTCAAAAAAAATCAGCATGTATGTTGCGGTCTTTGCACAGTCACAGTCTTACCTCCGCGTAAGCTCGTGCACCCACCACGACAACCATGGCCCAGAGCAGCGTGGACAGCACAAGTGCGGCGGCAGAGGGTCGGGGCAGACAGACGGGCGGACCCCGTGCCGCGGGCGTGAGGCCGGAGGAGGGGCCGCGGGCCCAGGATGCAGCGCCGCTGGAAACCAAAGAAGGGGGGAGACGGGTGTCCCTGGGGCCCCGGGGGAAACCAGCCCTGCCCGGGCCTGGGTGTCAGCCTGGAGGAACTCGAGTCGGATTTCTGGCCTCCAGGGACACCTGGGTGACTCGGTTGAGCAACTGTCTTCGGCTCAGGTCATGATCTCAGGGTCCGTGAGTTCGAGCCCCCCGTCGGGCTCTGTGCTGACAGCTCAGAGCCTGGAGCTGCTTCCGGTTCTGTGTCTCCCTCTCTCTCTCTCTGCCCCTCCCCTGCTCACGCTCTGTCTCTCAAAAATAAATATTTAAAAAATGATTTAAAATAAAAGAAGGCTCTTCGCTTGACGTTTATTGATCTACTCTGTGCCAGGCACTATTCTGGACCTTCTTTGTCCAGTAGAACTTTCTATGATAGACGTATTCTATGTCTGCATCATTCACTATGATAGCTACTAGCCAGAGGGGGCTGGGGGCTATGGAACATTTGATATGTGGCCAGTGCAACTACAGAACTGATTTTTTAAATATTTATTTATTTTGAGAGAGAGAGCAGGGGAGGATCAGAGAGAGGGAGAGAGAGAACGCCAGGCAGGCTCCTCACTCTCAGCACAGAGCCCAACATGGGGCTCGAACCCATGAACCATGAGATCATGACCTGAGCAGAGACCAAGAGTCAGACGTTTAACAAACTCAGCCACCCAGGTGTCCCCAGAACTGAATTTTTAATTTTATTAAAAAAAATTTTTGACATTTATTTATTTTTGAGAGACAGAGAGAGAGTGTGAACAGGGGGAGGAGCAGACAGAGAAAGAGACATAGAATCTGAAGCAGCTCCAGGCTCTGAGCTAGCGGTCTGCACAGAGCCCGACGTGGGGCTCGAACCCACAAACCGCGAGATCATGACCTGAGCCGAAGTCGGACGCTCAACCGACTGAGCCACCCAGGCGCCCCTGAATTTTTAATTTTAAAATTTAAGTAATTTAAATGGAAGTGGAAAAATCTGACATTTGATTCAGTTGTTGGAAAAGGTTTCAGCATGCTTGGAATCCCTGGGGCCTGTGAATCCGCTTTTCCCATGGTCAACTTTATAAAATACAGAGACCAAGTGTTTCCAGTGAAACGTAGCACCCAAACTGAGATTGGTACTGGATTTTAAGACTTAATATGAGACAAGGGATATGAAATATCTCATTGATAATTGTTGGTTAAGATTAAATGTTGAAATGTAAATATTTTTGACATATGAAGTTAATAAAATATATTAAAATTAACTACACTGGGTTCTTTTGTGTCTTGTCATTTTTATTGGGGCGCCTGGGGGGCTCAGTCGGTTAAGCATCCAACCTTCGTTCAAGTCATGATCTCATAGTTCATGAGTTCGAGCCCTACAACGGGCTCTGTGCTGACAGCTCAGAGCCTGGAGCCTGCTTCAGATCCTGTATCTCCCTCTCTCTCTGACCCTCCCCTGCTCACACTCTGTCTCTCTCTCTCTCAGCAATAAATAAACGTTAAAAAAAATTTTTTTTAACGTTTATTTATTTAAAGTAGGCTTCATACCCGGCGCAGAGCCCAATGCAGGGCTTGAACTCACGACCCTCAGATCGAGACCTGAGCTGAGATCAAGAGTCGGATGCTTACCCGACTGAGCCACCCAGGTGCCCCTCTTTGTATTTCTTTCATGTGGCTACTAGATAATTTTAAATTACGTATGTGGCTCACGTTATGTTTCTATCAGGTGACGCTGCTCTAGAACCGACGGTGTTTGCAGAGTTCAATGAAATCAGTTGTTGTATAACATGTATGATTTCATACCGAATGAATGAATAGAAATCCTGTACCATGGTATGTTTTTCCCCCCAAATCTTTGCCCAAATGTCACTGATCACTGTGTTGGAGACCATAGCCCTCCATCCCCTTTCCTTGTTTTGCTATTCTCCATACTTCAGCTCCAGGCAGACAGATACATATTTTTTTAATTTATAGATGAATTTGATGAGTACTGAGTCTTTGCTTTTTCTTTTAAGCTTATTTATTTTGAGAGCGAGCGAGCAAGCAGGGGAGCGGCAGAGAGAGGGAGAGAGAGGATCCCAAGCAGGTTCCACACTATCAGGGCAGCGCCCAACGCGGGGCTCAATCTCACGAAGTGTGAGATATGACCTGAGCCGAAAGCGAGTCAGATGCTTACCCAAGTTAGCCACCAGATGTGCTGGAAGACAGGATTTTTTAAATATATATAGAGAAGTTTTATTGAGATACAACTCACATACTATAAAATTTGCTCACTTGAAGTGTGTAATTCATTGGATTTCAGTATACTCAGTCGTGCGACCATCAATCACATCAATTTTAGAACACTCCATCACCCCGGCAAGGAAATTCCTAGCTGGCACTGCCTATGCCTGCCTTTCCCCCCGCTCCTGGCAACCACCGATTTCCTTTCTGTCTATGGAGTTGCCTGGACGCGGTGGGCATTTCAGGTAAACGGAAAACTACGACACAGCACATCGGCCTTTTACGTCTAGCCGCTGTCACCGAGCGGATGCACGCCACCGCCTGGGAGCGTGTATCGGCGCTGCACTCCGTTTTACTGCCAGACAATATCCCGCGATGTAGACACAGCACAGCTCGTCTTTCGTGAGCCTGCTGGCCGTTCAGCCGTTTTGTCGCACGTCCGCCTGCACCCTTTGCCCACGTTGGGGGCAGAGATTCTTCTGGCCCGCGGGGACTCTGCAGGAGAGCAACAAACGCCGGCTACTGAATGGACGTCTTCCCGCAGGCAGCGGGGTGCGCCTGTCCCAGACGTGCACCTGCGGTCGAGTCCCACCTGCGCTTACCACGCAGGGTGACTGCTTCATGGGGTGCGGGCCTGCCCTTGAGCGCCCGCGCCTGCGACTGTCCCCTGCCGAGAGCCACGTCCTAAACTCGGCAGAGCCCTTCCCGCAGTTCCCTCGCCACTGGCTCGGCGGGGTCCCGGGCGCCCCTGGCGGCTCCGGTCGCCCGTGGCAACGCGCGGCTCCCCGCTTCCTGTATTGATTCGAATCACCGGCTACGTCACGTCCTCCCGAGATGCCCGACGCGCGCAGGCGCAGCCGCGCGGGGCAGGAGGGGCGTGGCGCGGCCGGGGCGCGAGGCCCGGGCGCGCGGGGGCGTGGCGGGGCGTGGCGGCGGCACGCAGCGCGCCGGCGCGGGGGCGTGGCCGGCCACGGGAGCGCGCGCGGCGGAGGAGGGCTCCGGGAGGCCGCGGAACCGCGACCGCCGCCATATTAAGGAGCGCGGAGCCCGGGGTCCCGTCGGCTGCGGCCGCGGCCGGACCGGTGGAGCTGCGGGCGGCAGAGGCCGGCGCGGCGCGGCGCCTGGAGAGGCGGGGTCGGCGGAGCCAACGGGCGACCGGAGCGAGCCAGGTGAGGCGGCCGGGGTCTGGGGACCCGCCCCCCGGGCCCGAGCCGCGACCCCCCGAGCCGGGCGGGGCCCGACGGCGGCGCGGGCCTACCCGGGGTCCCCCGACACGGCGCCGGCGGCCGGGGCTGCGGCCCCCGCGCTCGGGGCCCCCTCCCGGAGCCGGCCCGACCCCCTGAACGCCGCCCCCCGTGCCCAGCTAGGCCCGCGGTGACCTCAGCATCTCGCTCCCCCCGGTCTTCGCCCCCCCAGTCCGGCCCTGCGTGGCCGCCCCAGCCCGAGCCACCTGCGACCCGAGACCTGCCCCCCGCAGTCGGCGTCCGGGGTCCGCTTGTAAACAGGGGGTTGAGCTCTGCCCCCTCAAAGCGGGGGTTCGCCCCCGAAAATAGCCGCTGACCGCCTCTGGCCTGTCAGAGCCGCTTCCTGCAAACGGGGACCAGCCCAGCCCGGGCTGCCCAGAGCTCCGCTGCCCCCCGTAGCTGTCACGACTCGTCCCGGCCCCGACCGGACCCCTCCCCCCACCCCAGGAAAATACACTCCGAGCCGTGCGGACCCTGAAACGGGTAGTCGGAGGTGTGGGGACCCGTCGTGCTGGGGGCTGTGCCCCCCTTCCCCCTCCCCCCGGTTCGGGCACAGGGACGCTCTCGGGCGTAAGTGCCCCGGTGCCCCCAGCCCTCCCGGGAGCCAGGCTCTCGGTTCGGGCCCGACCCCACCACAAGCGGGGCCCCGAGTGTGGAACGTTTGTCCCCATCGGGCCGTTTTCCCCTGCCCCAAACTGCCGACCCCGCCCACTGGCCCCCACCCCCAGCCCCCAGCCTGAGACCCTCCGCTGGGCGGCTGTGCAGCCCAGACCCCTTTAGTTTTCTGTCGCCGCGGAATCCTGCCCTTGCAGGCGCCTGTCACAGGCTGCGAACTGGTCCCCCTCCCAGCCTTCAGCCCGGCCCCCAGAGTGATGACCTCACTCTGCGCCCCCTCCCCCCTTCTCACCGGGCTCTGAACAAGGGTGATTTACCCAACGAGCCACGACCCATCCCAACGTTCACAGCTGCGCCTCTTACCCCAAATTGGGCACACGTGAGAGGGTGTTGGCCATGAAGGGGGTCGGTGGCCTCTCCTGGAGGGGGCGGGGGTTTTGCACCCTGGGCGCTGGTGAGACCCTCTGGGGACAGTCCCCGGAGCGGTGCGTGGTCCCCTGGGTCGCATCCTGGCCTGTTCCTTGTGCACAGTTCCTCGGGGGCGCATTCCGTGCGGGCGGGACGGCCGGCGTGCCTTCCGAGCCTCAGAGGGAGGGCAGGGGCCCTGGCCGCCCCATGGCACTTTCGGGGGCGCTGGCCGCCACGTGGCGCTCTGCCGAGCCAGCGAGGTTAGATGGGGCTGGTGAGGACGCGGGTCCTGCCCCTCTGGTCTTGGGACAGCTCGTGGTTCACGGCACAGCCGCCTCGCCGGGCGGCGGGCAGTGCCCAGGGAGTGAGCTGTGCCCCCGTTTTGCCCCAGTGACTGTCCCCCCAGGGCCATCTCCGCTTCCGAGCCCCGGCCGGTGGTGGCTGTTTGGGACCAGGGGAGAAGCGCCGAGTCTCCAGAGCTGCTCGTCTGTCTGAGCAGCGCCGTCCTGCCGCCCTGACTTGCCGGGGCCTCGGGCCTGGTGGCAGTCGGACACCAGGGACCTCTGGGTTTGCGGGTCCACAGGGGCGTGGGTTGTGGGGATGTTTTCGTGGTAGCACCGAATGGGGTGAGGATCCAGGTTCAGTGTTGGGAGGGCGAGCCCAGGGACTCGAGTCACGTGTCACGATCAAGGGACGTGGTCTTTGAGGACCCAGAGAATCTCGGGCCGGGTAATTGTCTCCTGGAGCCCAGGTTCTGAACCGGAGGCCTGGGTGCCGTCTGGGGACATCTGCGGTGATGGGGACGGGGTGCTCCTGGCATCCGGGGGGTGGGGTCACCCCAGCGCTCAGCGTGGCCCCAAATGTCGGCAGTGACCAGGAGGGTGGCCGTGGATTGGAGTTGAGACCGGGAGCCCTGTGAGGGCAGGGACGCTGTCCCAGAGCCCGCACGGTGCCCCGGTGAGGCCAGGGTGTAGGAACGCCGGCTTGAGTGGGTGCTGGGGGGCGGGGGGGGCTGGGGGAAGGGAGCCGCCAGGGGCCGCGGCCCGCACAGCCGGGAGGGACTACTTTGGCCGCCCCCCTTCGGCCCGACAGCTTCCTGCCCTCCAGGCTCTGTCCCGCCACAGGCCACGGTGGCCTCCCCCTTGTCCAGCCCGCCGTCACCCCGCGGACCGTGGCTAGTTCGCAGCGGGTACGTCTGGCGGCCCCTCCTTCAGGGGCCAGACGTGTGGCGAACGCTGGGACCCCGCAGACCGCACACGACCAGACCTCCTTCTCCTGTGGCATTGACCTTCTGATGGGGGACATTTCCGTCCCCAACAGCTGTGCATCCTTGTCCTTGGCAGGTGACCTCTTTCTCCTCACTTGGTACCGGGCGGCACATCTGGTCCTCGCGCACTGTGCCTAATAAACGCACCCCCCCAATAAAGGAGAGGACCCCCCGTCCCCTGCTTCCTACGCCGTCTCCTCAGGGAGCAGCCTCCTTTTCGTTACGTGTTCACTTAACCTTTGTTGCCAACAGATCCGTTCACATCCGCTTCCTTCTTCGTGTGAGTTACTGACTTAAAGTATTCAACTTAGGGGTTTTTGGCTTGTGTATCTATCACCAGATGGATTCCAGAACATTCTCATCACTCCAAACAAACGCTCTTCCCATCAGCTGTGCGTCCCACGCCCTCCCCAGCCCCCGGCACCCACTACCCCACCTTGTTCAGGACGAGACCCGTGCACTCCCACCCTGCGCGGCCTCTCGTGTCCGGTTCCCTCCCCGAGCGTCGTGTGTTTGGGTCCCTTCCCGGGGCGGCGGGTTGCAGGCGCCTCGCTCCTGCTTGCGGCCGAGGGACGTGCGTGTGTGCTGGGGGGACACATTACGTTTGTTCGCTCCCCAGTTGGCGGACACTTGGGCGGTTTCCACCTTCGTGACGTCTGTTCTGGTCAGAGCGGCTGCGGACAGTCGAGCGCCGGCGCTTGCGCGGAGGCCGTTGTTTCCGATCCAAACCGAGCGAGTGCGTTCTTGGTGGGCACAGTTAACCCCCGTCCTCACGCGCTGCTGGTCCCCGAGGCCAGCCCCTGAGCGCCAGCCCCACGTGGCCAGTGCCGTCGCCGGCTCCTGGGCGTCCTGCCGGCATCTGGGGTGACTTAGCGCAGAAGAGGGCCCTCTTTCCGCAAACCTCTCCCTCCCGCAGCCTCATCTGCGCCCCCACCCTCTCAGGGCCGCCTGCTTCCCCACCTGCACTGGGCAGGCAGGGGCGTGATGGGGGGAGCAAGGGAAGGGGCGGAGCGTGCTCGGAGCGGGTCCGTGCCTGTGCCTGCCGCTCACCCAAGGCTGCAGCGCGAGAGGAAGGTCAGCGCTGGCCTCCTGAGCCCGACAGGGGCCTCGTTCCCCACCAAGGATTCGCCCAAGCCGGGGGTCCCCTGGGGGCAGCGTCACACTGGGGGTGTTCTGCATCGAGTGGGTGGGGGCCGAGTGGGTGGGGGCCGGGGATGCTGCAGCCCCCTGCCGTGCCCAGAACGGCCCCCCGAGGAGCATGACCCGCCCAGTGTCCGCAGCGCCAGCAGCTGGGGTTGGGGTCCCTGCCCTAAGGAGTCTAGGTTTTAGGTTTCCCTTCTGCCGCCACTAGGACCCATAAGTGGGATCCCGGGAGAGACACGTTGAGGAGCACTTTCTGATGCTCAAGGTGGCCTGCGAGGGGGTGAGCTCCCTGTCCCTGCAGGCATGCGAGCAGACGCAGTTGTGAGGGGGCTCACTTCGAACGCCTGCAAGGCCTGGTCCAGCCTTCAGATCTGGTCCTGTGACGTCAACCACAGTTTCAGTCACGTAAACGATCGTGAGTCCCCTGGTGCCGTTGTCCAGTCACCCTCCCTGGCGCGGGGTCTCCGTCCTCGGGGCTGCTGCAGCCTCCGTGCCCCGAGCGGGCAGACGAGAGGCTTTACCTGGGGCGCATTCTGAGGCCTAGAGCAGCAGGGCTCGCCTGGGGTGCCAGCGGTGTGGCCGTTGTCACAGGGTCAGAAGGGAGAGCCTCCAGTCCAGAAGGCCATGTCCTCTAGCCCTTCCGCCCCACGGCCGCCTGCACAGAGCGGGGAGCACGCGTGGGTGCTGGAACGTGCTCCTCGGGACCCCCACCTCCAGGTCTCCCCAGAAAGAAGTCGCCTCTTGTGGTGCCTCACGTCAGCCCCCAAGGGCAGGCTCGTTGTCTCCGTTGTGTATGTGAGGCTCAGCCCTTCTGTTTTTGTTTTTGTTTTTGTTTTTAAACTACTTTTTTTAACGCTTGTTAATTTTTGAGAGAGAGACAGAGCGTGATGGGGGAGGGGCAGAGAGAGAGGGAGACAGAATCAGAAGCAGCTCCAGGCTCCGAGCTGTCAGCACAGAGCCCGACACGGGGCTCGAACCCACGAACGGTGAGATCATGACCTGAGCCGAAGTCGGACGCTTCACCGACTGAGCCCCCCAGGCTCAGCCCTCTGTGTTTCCAGCTCCCCTGGGCTTTGTTTTTGCTGTAGTGAGCGGTGAGGGACCACTGGCCCGTCGTGTCCCCTCCGCAGGCAGGATCTCGCTCTTCAGAGGGCCCATTCTGTGCATCAGCTATTGGGAGCACGAGAGCCCGCGTTCTGGGCCATGTCCGGAGACCACGGCCAGCCCTCCCGCCACGCCGCCTCATGTCTTTTTATTTTTAGTATTTATTTGGTTTTGAGAGACCGAGAGAGCGAGCAGGGGAGGGGCAGAGAGAGAGAGAGGGAGACACAGAATCGGAAGCAGCTCCAGGCTCTGAGCTGTCAGCACAGAGCCCGACGCGGGACTCAAACGCCCAGACAGCAAGGTCACGACGCTTCACCGACTGAGCCACCAGGCGCCCACAGCCCCGTGTCTTTTCCAGGCCCACAGCTGCGGCCAGGATCCCCCCCCGCCCGGCCGTACAGCCCACACAGGCTGCGGGTGGAGGGACAGGAAGCAGGCGCGTCCCGGATGTGCTGTGCACCTGTCACTGAGCCGGTGGGATTGGCCGCCCCTTCCTGGCATCCCCCTCGGGGCGGGCACCCCGCTGGCTGATTCAGAGTCAGGCCCAGGTCAGAGCCCCGTGGGCGTGGGCGGCGTTACCGTTAACCCGCTTCGCAGAGAAGTTACTGGGCCGGTAGGCGTGGCAGCCGGGACTCAAAGCCAGCTGTGCCCCTCTCTGAAGCCCCCCTTTTCCGGGCACCTCTCTAGGACCGTGGGGTATTCGGGGTTGCTGTAGCTGGGGGGGCTCCGAGCTTGCCTGAGCCGAGGCAGGGGCCGCGGAGCCAGAGAATGAGACGAGCCCCTTCTTCTAGCGGGGTCTTTCTCAGCTGCTGCTGCCCCGGCCCCTTAGAGAATGGCTGAGGGCGATGCATCCGGGCCCCGGGCCCCCCGCGGGACCCTCTCCTCTTTCTCGGGGGGAAAGCGCCGGTAGCCGGGTGGTCTGGGAGCATCAGGAGCCCCGCGAGAGGCCGCGCCCCATGGTGACTGTGCCAGGGAGCCCCAGGCATTTGTCAGTACTCCTACTTGGGGGGTGGTTCCCGCGTGATGGGGCGGGGACCCCTCCCCCGGGGGGGGGGCGTCGTGATCCGAGCGGCCGTGGGCAAAGGGGGAGCACGGGTCCCGGGGCCAGAGCTGCCCGGGGAGCGAAGTACGAGGCCTTGCGTGGCGCCGGCCCGCGGAGGGGCGCGGGCAGGACCGTCATCCCGTGGGGCCAGGAGCGACGCCCCGTTCACCGAGGACCCCGTGGCGCGTGCATAGACGTGGCGGAGGGGGTGTCCGCGGGCTCCTCCGTGCCGCGTGGGGACAGCCGGTGCCGCCGGACTCTGGCTTCCCCTCCGGAAGCTGGGTTCCCTTGGCCCGGACTGTTCTGCCAGGGACGCTGGGTGGCGTGGAGGACATCGGCCGTCACCACGGCTGAGCCTCCGGTAAAAACCCATCGTATAGGCTAGTCCCGTCCAGGCCACAGTCGCCCTCGGAACACTGAGTCGCGGAAGACCTGCCGCGGGGATGTTTCATTTTTCCTCGGGCTTCCCGAGGGGCCTTTCAACATCCAAGTGCAGGAGAGACCGGTTTTTCAAGATGAGCAGGACCTTGAAGGATGTGAAGTTTGGCCAGCGTTTGGCCTTGGGGGCCTGGGGCTCGAGCGCTCTGTCTTGGGAGGGGGGTATGGGGGGCCCTGCTGTGCCCAGGCCTGGAGAAGAGGCCGTCTGGTCTACGTGACCTCCACGGCCGCACCCCTGCTAGTGGAGGCCTCGGAGACGATCGCAGGGGCCTCATGCTGCGTCATCGGTGCTTGCTCACCCCAGGCCTGGCCTGTGTGTCCCCTTGAGTCCCTCATCCGCTAGCCTCCCCGGCCTGGCCCCAGAGCAGGTCTGGCCCTCGGCACCATGACCGTTCTTCGGGGGCGTCCTGGGCACGGAGGGCAACGGGGCAGCATCCCCAGCCCCTACCTACTCGATGCCAGAGCAGCCCGGTCCTGACTGTCGTGACACACCCACGTGTCCCCAGACACTGCCCAGGCTGAATGCCCCTGGTCATACCTGGGGTGTGTCGTCTCGCTGAGCGCCTGGTGAGCGGAAGCCGTGGGAGCACGTGCTGCAGGGCCGGGCGAGGCGGGGGGCTGTGGGAGGGCGCCGCGGGCCACACCTGCCCCGAGCGGGCGACTCCTGACCCTTGCTCTAGCTGTGCAGGAACCGCACTGTCCCATCAGGTGACTGGGTGGCGCCTCTGTCCTGGGAGAGCAGGCTGGGAGGAAGCTTGTCCGAGGCTGTAGAAGAGGGGACCCCCTTCTGAAGGGTTGGCGTGGGGGGTGGGCGAGTCCCCCGGTGAAGGGTACCCTGTGGAGGGGGCAGTGGCAGCGAGGGGCCGGGGGCCTGCGGACGGTCTGCGCACAGCGACTGCTCGTTGATGTTTGGTTAGGAAATTCTCAAACCTGGGGAAAGGGCGGCCGAACGTTCCGGGCGCCGCCAGCCATTCCACCCCCCTTCCCCCTCCCCGCCCCACCTCGCCTCTGCTCTCCCGTGACGCAGAATCCAAGAAGTACCCGACACGCCCGCCAGGCGAAACCAGGCTCCTTCCTCTCCTGTGCCCCGCCCGCAGTTCCCCTCCGAGAGCTGACCGGTGCTGCTGGCGTGTCCCCGCCTTCCGGAAGTAGCTGGTTGACACAGTGCTGTGCTCCCGTGCGTGGCTCTCGGTGGCTCTGGCCGACCCTCCTGCTGCCCTTTGCACCGGCCCCTCTCCCGGTGGAGCCGCGAGCCTCACCTTGCGTTGTCACACGCAGGTCTGTCTTTGTATCCATGGTTTTGCACACACAGCCCAGAGTTTCTCCGGGGGAATTCTTGGAAGTAGAGACAGCGCGTCAGAAAGGATGTGCCTTGTAGATTCGGGAAGCAGCTGCCAAATTGCCTTCCTTAGAAGTCGGGTTCCAGCTCCTGCCAAGGCGCCCAGGCGCCTGTCCCCTCGCTGCGCCGGGGCGGCCCGGAGCGCGTCCGCGTGGGGTCGCCGCCTCCCAGCTCCACGCGGGGGCGTCTCTCAGGAGCGCTGCCCCCCCCCCCCCCCCCGTCCATGTCTCCCGTGGGTGGCACGTATTTTTCCCGCTTGTGGTTTGTTTGGGTTTTTTTGAGAGTGAGAGAGCGAGAGGGAGAAGGGCACAGCGCGCGAGGGAGAAGCCCAAGGCGAGGCACAGGACCACGACCTGAGCCGAAATCAAGAATCAGATGCTTACCCGACGGAGCGCCGCAGGTGTCCCTGGGTCGTCTTTCCAAATAAAACCGTTTGTGGTGTGTCTTCCCTCGCAGCCGCTTTCAGTTTCTCCTGACCTGTTGCCGGGCCCTGCTGTCCCTGAAACAGACCAGCCGCCGGCCTCGGGGGCCACCCGGGGCCGTCAGCGCGGTGGCTTTGGTCTGATTCGGGGGCGGGTTTCCATTGGAAGGAGCCCATCAGGGCTGAGATTTTGGACACTGCA
>CM053574.1:2494098-2575014 GCA_028646485.1 Cryptoprocta ferox
GGGGGGGGCCCACGACAGCCCTCGCTCCCCGTCATCCGATGGTTTGCGATGACCCACGAGTCCCCCCCGACCTCCCAAGCTGTCGGCCGGGGGTGGGGGGGTGGCAGGACCCCCGTGCCTGCGCGCTGGGGGTGCTCAGAGGCCAGGGTTCTGGGACTCGCCGTTCCCACACCCTGGGCTTATGACAGGGCCGGGGCTCCTGGTCCAGAAGCATCCAGGTCTGCTCCTGCCCGCACCTGGAACAGCGTCCCGCCGGGGTCGGAGGGGAGGGTGCACGGCGGGAGGGGCAGAGCCTCTGGATCGCACACCAGGACTGTTTCTCTTTCCGGAAGCGAGAACCACGCCCCCGGAGGCCCAAGTGAAGAGGCCGCGCGGCTGCTGGTAAAGCAGCTGCAGGAGGGAGGCGCCCCAGAGCCCGGCCTCAGCCCCGCCCGGCCCACGGGGGCCCGGGCATTGGGCAACCCCGGCTTCGGCGCCCGCAGCTCCGCGCGCGACGAGGAAGTCAGAGGCAGGGGGAGGCCGGGCTGGGCTGGGGCGGGGAGGGGGGGGCAAGGAGGAGCGCACACCTAGCGGGCGCCTGCCGTGAGCCAGCCCCTCCCCGGGCGCTGGCCACAGGGGCCGCCACCACCTGTCTAGCTCCTCCGCCCCGCGCGCGATTCGTCTCCCTCCCCGCTTCCTACTGCCCATCCCTGGCCTCTGCGACAATGAAAGACGAGGCCCATGAAGGGCCTAGAACTGTGCCTGTACACAGCAAGCACTGCATAAATGCTCTCATCATATGGGGGGGGCGGGGAGCCCCCTTCAGTGCCAACAGAGAAGCCCAGCGCCAGCTGTATCCACGCGTGGCAAACAGGATTCTGAGACGGCCCTGGATGTCCCACACCCTGGTCCCGTCCTATCTAACCCCTGCCCCCGAGGGGGGGGGGCGTGAATAAGCGAGATCACTCCCACTGTTTAGGTAAAAGCGACAGAGGTAAAGGGGTTCTGCAGATACCGTTAACGGAGATCCTCCTGGGTGAGCCAGGCCTAATCAGGAGATCCTTAGAAAAACCCAAGCCTCAGATGAGACCCCAGCCCTAGGCAGCGCCTTGACGGGGGGCCTCCAGACCGACCGTGGAGCAGAAGGTGCGGCTGAGCCGCAGACCCGTCGCCCCCAGAACCCACGGGCTGTCCTGAGCTACCTCGGTGGCCGCTCGTTAACGCCGCAACAGCTGACAGACCCGCGATTTTACAGTCGGATCAGCTGGGGCTTCCGCACGTACCTGAGGGCCGTGAGCTCCACCTTCTCGTGGTCGTTGGTGACGAGCTCGGGGATGAGGCTGAGGTGGGCGATCTGCGTGGCAGCCCAGCCGAACTGGAAGATGACGATGAAGGGCCCGTAGTACAGGAGGGCGACCCACTCGGGGGTGCCCGCCCCGCAGCCCAGGCACGGGCTGAAGATGAAGGGGAAGGACAGCAGGACACAGACGGTGCCTGTGGACGAGCGGAGGGCGCGGGTCGCACCATGAGCCGCCGGCTCCCCGCCGTGCGACCTGCTGGGGGTGACGTGGGCCCAGGAAAGGCCCCCCCCAAGTCATGCCATGGGGGTCGGAGTGAGCGGCCCGGCGCTCCCCAGGACAAAGGGGGAAACCGAGGCGGAGGGGCCTGAGGTCATGCAGCCCAAGAGGACAGCAGGGCCAGGCCTCCGCCTGCCAGTTCAGCTTATGCGCCCCTGGTGTCCAACAGGGAAACTGAGGCACACGAGGTCACGTGCTTCAGCGAGTACACGGGCAGGGCCGGGACCTCCAGCCAAGTGGTAGGAAAGGGACAAGCGCGGCGCCTCCCCACGCCAGCCTAGGGCTCCCCGGGGCGGCTCCCTTGGTGACAGGCGCGGAAACGAGAGGAGCCTGAGGTCAGCGCGGCAGGTTGAAACGGCGCCTCACGGGGGGTCCCCGGGAGCACTGCCCACCAGGCACCCCATTTATGCCCATGGCTTCCGCTTCCTGCCTCGCCCGGCAGGCTCCTACCGAGTGGCCCGCGGGGCTACCAGCAGTCAGGAGGCCAGGGGACGCCGGGCGAGGCCACCCTGGGCCCTGCCCTTCCTGAGTCCCAGTGTCCCCATCAGCTCATGAGGGGGCCGCTTCCTGGGGAGAAAACCGAAAGTCAAAACGAGCCCAAGACCTCAAGGGGACCCAGCAGGCCCTGCGGGATCTGCTCTTGCCCCCTCTGCCCCAGCCACAAGGGCCTCCTCCCTGTCCCAACACGCCAGGCTCTATCCTACCCCAGGGCCTTTGCACGGGTCACGCTGCAGCCTGGAATGCTACTCCCCTCACGTCCTAGCAAGACTGAGTCCTTTTCCTTTGTCAGAACTCAACTCAAACCCCGCCTCCTCAGAAAAGCTCTCCGTGGCCACCCCAAGTGACCGGCCCTCCCGCCCCCGCCCGACACAGTCCGTCTGGACACGGCTTCCTTCTCACGCGCCTTGGCGCGCTCACGGATGCTTTTGTCTCCGCTTGCTTCCTGCCTGCCTCCCCCGCCAGACCGGGCTCCGGGAGCGTGGGCCACAGGTCTCTCTGGGTCACCCGTGTGGCCCTGGGCCACCAGCACGGAGCCTGGCACAGAGTCTCTGGACGACTAATAATAATGCCACCTATTTACAGCCTGAAGGGGTGGGTGTTCCTGCTGTCCCCCTCTTCCCGGTGAGGACGCGGGCCCGTTGTGTGAGCCGCAGCGCCGAGAACCCGGCCTGCTGGGCACCCCCCCGGGCCCGGCCGCCCCTCCCCTGCAGCTCGGGGCCCTCTCCCCCACCCCCCTGCTGGGCCCGGCCGCTGGCCTCCGGGGGCCGGGATGGGCCGCAGTCCCAGGATGGAGAAATGAAACCAAAACCACCTTTCCTTGCTATTTCTCTGGAGCGGGTGGCGGGGCGGGGGGGGGCTCCTGAGCTGGTTCCTGGGGGCCCCGGGGGCCACCGCAGGGCCCGGGCACAGATCGTACAGTCTGGTCAGAAGAACGTGCTGCCCGGGCCAACCTTTGTCTGCACGGGGCTGCCTGGCCGGGGGACCTGGGGCAGGTGGCTTGGGGCCTCAGTTTGCAGACAGCGGAGATGACAAAGTACCTGCCTCACAGAGTCGGCACCAGCTAACGTGCATGGGGCGCCCCGAGGGGTGGGGGGGCTCGCTCGGTTGAGCGCCCGACTTCGGCGCAGGTCACGATCTCACGGGTCCCGAGCTCGGGCCCCGCGTCGGGCTCTGCGCTGACAGCTCGGAGCCTGGAGCTGCTTCCGATTCTGTGTCTCCCCCTCTCTCTGTCCCTCCCCCTCCGCCACCACTGCGTGTTCTCTCTCTCTCTCTCTCTCTCTCAAAATTAAACATTAAAAAAAATTAAAACAAAAAAGATGAACGTGCGAAACCCGCCTCGGGAGCTTTAAAACTGTGGTGTGTCACACCTGCACAGCTGTCTCAACCGGCTGGAACGCACCCCCGACCCACAGCCACCCGCGCGCACTCTCCTATTCGTCCTTCAAACCCCCAAAGCTAATGTCCCTTCCTTCGGAGCCCTGCTTCTCCTTTATGAAACCCAGTCCGCCCGCAGGCCCCAGCCTGGACCCCACGGAGAACCCCATGTCCGGCGGCTCGGGGCTCGGGGCAGCCCAGCGAGCTCGTTCAGGGAAACGCTGAATCCATCAACACCACCCGCGGGCTCAGTGGCAAAAAAAAAAAAAAAAAAAAAAAGAGAGAAGTGGGAACTGTTGCCAAGGTGACTTTCACTCAGGTCCCCTTATCAGGCCTCCAGAGGGGCTACCTCAGCTTCCTCTCTCCTCAGATCCTCCGGGATCTCCCCGCACCCTCACCCTGGGGCGGAGAAGGGGTGCGGGTGGAGGCCGTGGGGTCTGGTAGCCGAGCGCAGCCCCCAGGCCTGTTTCACATAAACACAGGGGCGCCTGCGGGGCTCCGTCGATTGAGCGTCCGGCTTCGGCTCAGGTCATGATCTCGCAGTTGGTGGGTTCGAGCCCCGCGTCGGGCTCTGTGCTGACAGCTCGGAGCCTGGAGCTGCTTCGGATTCTGTGTCTCCCTCCCTCTCTGCCCCTCCCCTGCTCACGTCTCTCCCTCTCAAAAATAAATAAAAATTAAAATTAAAAAAAAAAAAAAACACAAAGCCTTCAGCTCTTTATTTACAAAGGTGCCTAACCTTTGCTGGAGGGACGCCGATTCTTCCTCTGGGGCCAGAGCAGAGCCTCACTGAACCCCAGGCCTCCCACCGACGGAAGGGGCGCACCATCAGGCCTGGAGGGTCCAGGCTGCTACCAGGTCCCCCCTCAGAGCTTTTAGACACGCGCATCCGCCGCCAGGGACACCTTCCCACGGCCGGCTCCGTCTCCCCAGGGGTGTCTCCTGTCCGCCCCGGGGAGAAGACCCCACCCCCACCGACCTCTGTCACCTGGCAGCCTAGGAACTATCTTGTTTGCTGGCCAAGGAGCCGAGCTGAACAAAACTGCATCTAAGGCTCTGGGCTCAGCTCCGCAAGCGATCGGCCCCTCAGCCCACAGACGGGCACCTTTCCCGTCTCTTTTCCCGAGGAGCTGAGCACCGGTGTGTGAGCCTCCTGTGCCCCCTGCTTCCCGCCCCGGCTGCTGCCACAGTCCAACGCGACCCAGGCACAGCCGGGGCACCCGGGAATCCTGACGTCCGGCCACTTGCAGATCTGCTGCACTTTGCAAAAACCGGCGCTCACGAGGGCCCGGGGCAAGTCTTTGCCTCCTCGGTCACTGTTCCCAAGGGCAAGGAGACATCAGCCAGCCCCTCCTAGCTTCTAGAAAGCTGCTGCCCAGAATGCACAGGACTGGGCGGGACTCCTGTTACTGCCTCCTGAAATGCCCCGCGGGCCCCGAATGCCAGGATGCCGGGATGCGACAGGCACTTCTGCCAGGGAGAGAAGGGCAGAGAGCGAGGCGCGGAGAGGGGGGCTAATCTCAAGGCCCAGGGTCCCTGGCGGCAGCGAAGGAACTCGGGGAGGCAGGCCTTATCAGGGGTGTGCACCGCGCCGGACACCGCAGCCCCGCGGGGTGTCTGCAGCTGTTCCTGCAGCTCCCCAGACACAGGCCCACCCTGCTGGCCCCGCAGACCCCAGGCCCCGCAGCCAGACACAGACCCCTGACTCTTTGGTCTAACCCGCCCCCAAGTCTTGGCTCCGGGGACACCACCCTCCCAAGCACCAGGTTGCCCGAGATGGGGCAGAGGACGGGCAGGAATGCGCTGGAGAAACGGGCAGACGGACAGAGGGGGGCTCTGGGCAGCCTGACCCGCACCCACGCCGACTTGTCCACCCAGACAGACCAACAGAGAGGCCAGACCGGGCCCACTGACGGAGGTGGCACCAGGCAGGCAGAGCGTTCAGGGTGCCCATGGGTGTCAGACAGAGAGACAAAGGGAAGTGACACTGGAGGGTCACATGGGTGGTCAGATGGCAGAGAGAAGAAGTCCAGGGCAGCTCGGCAGCCAGATGGGGGAGGCTCATGGATGGGGCAAAGTACAGAGCAGCCTGACACAGGAGGCTCAGGCCTAGGGCAGGGGGGCGGGCGGGCGGGCGCAGGAGGGAGGCTCGGGCCCTGGGGCAGGCAGTCGGATGGGGGAGGTTCAAGCCGGCGGGCCGTCAGATGGAGGAGGCTCAGCCGAGACTTACCGACCAGGTGCCAAGACTTTCGAGGGCCGAAGCGGGCGCAGCGGCCGGCGGCGCGGTCGGCCTCGTAGCCCACGAGGGGGGTACACAGCCCGTCGGCCACCTGGCCGAGCAGCAGCAGCAGGCCCGCGCCCCGGGAGCTGTAAGCGCGCACCGAGTGCAGGTACAGGAGCAGGTACGTGAACCACATGGACGCGCACAGGTCGTTGAGGAAGTGGCCCACGGCGTAGCTCAGCCGGGAGGCCAGCGACAGTGGCCGCGGGGGCGCCCCCGCTCCGGCCGCCGGGGGCCCCGGGCCCATGGCCGCGGCTCCGGGCTCCGGCAGGGCGCTCGGGCGCGCGGCAGACGCCCCGCGCTCCCCGCGCCGCCGCCCAAGTCCGCCCCGCGGAGCGCGCCTGCGGCCGCCCAGCCCCGAGCCCAAAATTAAGGCCCGGGCGGGGCGGGGCGACGGATACTGGCGGCCGCCTCCACCAATGGGGCCGCGCGCCGGGGCCCGGAAGCCAATAACCAGAGGGAGGGGCGTGGCCTCGGGGCGAGTTCGGCCTCCGTGCCCGGCGCCGACGGGCTGAGACGGTCCTAGCGCCGGCTGCTTCGCCTTCGGGTTAGAGGGACCCCCGCGGACGTGGGCGGCGACGCAGGAGCGCCCAGAGCCAGACTCCTGGCTCCAGGCCGGCGCCACCCTAGCCTGGCCGCAGCTTTACGAGGCCTACTGTGTGGGCCGGGGGCGCAGGGGATGGGGGACAACTCTGAGTCTGAGCTCGCCCCTCCTCGGGGTCCGGTGACTTCCCGGCCCGGAGAGACCCAGTCGGACGCGGAGAGGACGCATTAGTTCTAATTAATTAGTTATTAAGGATAATAATGGGGATAATCATCATCATAACACCAGCTGGTATTTAATGAGCGCCGGCTGTGCCAAACGGCCCACGTGGGTTTTCTCACCCAAGCCTGGAGGGAAGCGGAGCGAGTGTCTCCCACTTCACACGCCACGAACAGGCCCAGAGAGCGGAGCGGGCGCGCCCGGGGGCGCAGGGGGTCAGGCGCCTGCAAGGCCTGTGCTCGTAACCCCTCCCCACCCCCCTCCAAGGGTCCTCCCACAACTGGGCCGCCACCCACACAAGCGGTTTCAAGTTCCCCCAAGCTTTGGGTGCGGGCGTGCCCCCAAGCCTCCAGGCCGCCTCCAGCAGCGGCTGAACACCTGCACTCTGGAGCCAGAGACCCCACTCCCTCCCGGCTGTTACAGCCTTTAACTTTGGGGGAGTCTCAGTCTCCCCAGTTCTGGAATGGGTGTAATGCCCGTGAAAAGTGATATGGGGGAGGGGTGCCTGGGTGGCTCAGTCCAGTAAGCTTCCGCTCAGGTCATAATCTCCCAGTCCTTGGGTTCAAGCCCAGCTTCAGGCTCTGTGCTAACAGCTCAAAGCCTCGACCTTGATTCGGATTCTGTGTCTCCCTGGCGGGGGGGGGGGGGGGGGCAGAGAGAGGAAAGACACAGACACAATCTGAAGCAGGCCCCAGGCTGAGCTGTCAGCATGGGAGGTGGGGCTCGAACCCACGAGCCCTGAGATCACTACCTGGGCCGAAGTCCTAGGTTTAACGGACTGAGCCACCCAGGCGTCCCTAAAGGAAAAAAAATTTTTTTGTAAGTGATTTTGGGGGCCTGGCTGGCTGAGTGGGCAGAGAGTGTGACTCTTGATCTCAGGGTCATGAGCTGCAGTCCCACGCTGGGTGTAGTGATTACTTAAAATATTTTTAAAAAGTGGTATCATCGTTAGTTCTTAGTCTCCAAAAGTGTACTCATCACCCTTCCTCCCCTGTCATTACACAGGACTCTGGGCTGCGCTGCATCACAACCGTGATATCTGCTCTCCATCACCCCCCACCCCCCCGTAGCTGGGACCCCACTGAACTCTGATCCCCATGAAGGCAGGGACCGGATCAGTGTCAGCCACTGCGTTGTCCCCAGTAATGCCCGACACATAATAGGAGCACAAGAAACATCTGTCCACGGGGCACCCGGGGGGCTCAGCGGCCGGCTTCAGCTCAGGTCACGATCTCACAGTTGGTGGGTTCGAGCCCCGCCTCCCATGTCAGCTGTCTTGTGCTGACAGCTTGGAGCCTGGAACCTGCTTCGGATTCTGTGTCTCCCTCTCTCTCTCTGCCCCTCCCCTGCTTGTTCTACTGTCTCTCTCTCAAAAATAAATAAATAAAACTTTAAAAAAGAAGAGAAATATCTGTCCAATGATTGGTGGGCACGCAGCGGCAGAGATTCAGAAGCGCATGGAAACGCATAGAAACTGGCAAACAGACCAGACCCCACCGGAACCCGCTGACAAGCCCGAGGCTCACGCGGCCACAGGGGGTCCCCGCCCAGACCCCCACACTGCTGCAGACCACCCGCCGCAGTACCCACATTTTTAGGAAAAGGAACCTGGGAAATGGGTGCGGATGGGGCGAGAGATAACCTAGCAGGGAGCGGGGAGATAAGAGGTCACCAGGTCACCGCCTTGGAGGAGATAAACCGATAAGGAGAGACAAGAATCTGAATTCTTTCCTTCCTGCTGCCCGCGCTCCCTCTGTTTCTGGGGGGGGGGAGGGGATGAAAGATGATGTGAAGAAATTCTTGCCTCAGCTTTACAGGACTTTCCAAAACCCTCACCCGAGCTCTTAAATATTTGTTATGTTTTGATGTATTTAATCTCTCCCCCCAACCCAACGGGGGGGGGGGGCTCAAACCACGATCAAGAGTCTCTTGCTCTAGGGACTGAGCCCGCCAGCCCCCCTCCCCCACATCCCTCCCTCGGGGATCTTGTAGTACTTCTTGCCCGTGTTTTACAGGGAAAATAGACAGAAGTCCTTGCCAGAGGGCACACGGCTCACGAGAGGCAGATTCAGGATCTCAACTGGGCTCCGCATGATCTCCGGCATCTTTGAGTTCTTTATTCGCTGGCCCCGGGAGGGCCCACCTGAAGATACCCTTCCAGCCTCCGCGAGCCCACAGGAACCTCCCAGCAGCCCTTGCAGCAGATGCACCACGGAGAGTGGGGTGGGGGAGGGGGTTGTCAGAAGGCCCAACAAATGTCTGGGTTTTCCTCCAAGGCAGGGGCGGGGAGGGGGGGCACCCAAGACTTCCTGGCCTGGACTCCGTGGGGGGAAGACAAGAAGGAGGCCGACCCCAACAGGGGGCTGCCTCGGAGTGGCTCATTCGCTCCTTCGTTTGTTCATTCATTCATTCATGGGCTCGTTCATTCAGTGGGTCTGGCCTCATTTTGAGCAATGCAGGAGCCCCAAAGATTCTGATGTCCCTGGTGTGAAGAGGGGACAGAGCCGGACCCTCCGTGGTCAGTGCCGGGTCGGGAAATGGGTGGAGGGCACACATCCCCCCCACCCCACGTTAGAGCAGGGGTCAGATTTGTGGGGAAGATCAGAGAAGGTCCAGGAGGGTGGAATGCCCTGCCCTCAGGATGGGACAGAGACAGACTTGGGGTCAGGAGAGATCCAGACAGGCTTTGATGTCCCCGAGGACTCCCAGCTGCTCCCCAGCCACTGCTGGAGATCGGACGTCCCGGTGGCCCCAGTGGGAAGAGGGGTTTGCTTTGATCTCCCTCAGACCCAGCCCGGGAGGACTGGGAGTAGGGGTGGGGGAGGCGAGGCGGAGAGGGGAGAGGTGGACAGAAGGGGAGGGAGGGCTCCTAGAAACTGGGAAACAGCCAGGAACTTCCTTCAATCCCGGGGTGGCTTTGGGGGGCCCAGGCAGCCTCAGGCAAGCCCCTGAGCCTCAGTTTCCCTTTTTGTAATGGGCCTGACAATAGCACTGCTGAGTAGGGGGCACCAGATCATGCTGTCCTGTGCGTGCAGACTCCGGCCCCCTCCAAGTTGGTGCAGCCAAAAGTGTTTCTAGGCCTCACCCCGTGTCCCCTGGGGGGCTCACTTACCCTGGGTGGCAACCACTCACTGTATAGAAAATTCTCTGCAACAGGGGTCTGAAGCTGCATGGCCTAAACCAGCCAACACTTTCAGTAACGCTGATCAGCTGGGTCCGGTTCTGAGGTCTCTACAAAGACCTCCTGAGGGTAGACCCAGTTATCCCACTTCGCAGAGGGGCAGACTGAGGCTCAGAGTTTGCAAGTTGCTCAAGTCACACATGAAGGGCTCAGGGCCACGTCCCTGAGCGTCTGAGGGTCCAGCAGCAGCTGAGGGGTGCCCCCTCCTTAGAGGCTTGAGACCCCAGGCCCCACACCCCTTCTGTCCAGCAGCTGTGACCTGCGAGTCCTCAGCCCTTCCCCGCCCTTCACACCCGCCCCCTGTGTTAAATTTGTCTCTAAAAAAGCCCCGAGGAGGGCTGGGAGTCCTGGGAGGCCTGGGAGGTCCTGAGAGAGTGCTAACCACCTTCTTGATTCTTCCGTGTCTCCCTGCGTGCCCCGGAAAAGCAGTCCACAGGCCCCAGACGGCGGCCAGGGCTGTCACAGCATCAGGCAGGGCTGTGCTTAGGCTGCGGTCGCGCCACCGTTAAAAACAAGATGTGGCCTCACGTTTGTACAGAAACATACACATGGACGCGCGTGTGTATTGTGCTTCCCCGCCACAAACACAAGTTAATGGGTGGGAGTCCTTGCTCCCCAGGACCTTGGAGCCTGATGTGGACATGGGGTCATCGCAGACGTGCGGCGTTCAGATGATGTCCCACCGGTACAGTCCAGTATTGACCCGCTGAAAAGGGAAATCCGGACACAGACACAGGGGGAGAAGCCAAGTGACGATGAAGGCAGAGAGATCAGGGTGGCGCCCGACAAGCCAGGGAACACCGAGGGTGGCCAGTGACCCCCAGGAGCTGAGAGAGCCTGCGGCAGCCTCCCTCAGGGCCTGAGAAGGAACCAGATCGGATCAAGTCCTTGACGTTGGACTTCTAGGCCCCGGAAAGGCGAGGCGATACCTTAGCGGTAGTCTAAGGCCCCGGCTTGCGGAGCTTTGCTGGTTCGAGCCCTAGAGAACCATCGCTGTGCGTGCGCGCGTTTGTGTGCAGGAAAAGTTTTAGTAAGAAGTGTAACAGGCAATGGGGAATGTACGGATTTTACTTTTGTACAAATGGAACGGATTTCCGCATCGTTGGCATCATCAGGTTAGTTTCAAAAACAAAGAGGTTGAAGCGTCCTTAATGGATCTCGTATTTCCAGGTCTGCCTGTTGGGCTTCCGCTCCTGGCTTCCGACGATGCAAATTTCCCAATGAAACGCAGAAATGGACGCGAAGAAACGAAAGCACAAAACGTATGACTTTAGACAGCGGTGGTTGTTTTGCTGAGAGCTAGGAATTGAGAGGCCTTAATGTTGCTAAGAAAAAGCCAGGGGGGCGCGCGGGGCCGGCTCTGTCGCTGGAGTGTGTGATCTGGGGGTGGTGAGTTCAAGCCCCATGTTGGGTGTGGAGGCTACTTCAAAAAAGAAAAAGCGATTTATAATTTGGGGGCTGAAAGGATCTGCTTTCGAATAAATGCATGAAGGATGTAAAGTCAAATAGGAGAAATGCTGCTAATCGTCGACGTCGCTTGTTCGGGGCTGTGGGTGCGCATGGATCGCATGAAGTGGACTGAATCCATTGCAGTCTGGACTGAAGACGCTTTTATATTTTTCTAGAACACGTCCGTGCCACGAGATGTTCTTCTCGATGCCAGGGAGCCGCAAATTGCTTTCAAAATCGACCTCAAGCCACCGCATTTCTTTTCGATGTACAGGAAGACCCCCTGAATTCCCCGAGTGGTACCCTGGGAGTGGGAAGACAGTTTCTAAGGCAACGCCTTGTCAATCAAGCCAAAGGGGCGGGGCTTGAGGGCGGGACTTCCCCCGCCTTCCCGCGTGGCCTCCTCACCTGGATTGTTTTTAACCGAGAGGCAAGGGCGACCCGCGAAGCAATGGCAGGGGCTGGATGGACTCTGGGTCTGTCAAGATTCCAGGGCACGCTCGCCTGACTCAACCCTCGGCTGCCTC
The DNA here is from genome assembly GCA_028646485.1 of Cryptoprocta ferox. NCBI lineage: Eukaryota > Metazoa > Chordata > Mammalia > Carnivora > Eupleridae > Cryptoprocta > Cryptoprocta ferox. The sequence goes on from CM053574.1 coordinate 2,505,728, forward strand.
TTAGGAAAACAGGTTCACCGAGATTTAATTCACATGCCATATAATGCATCCACCTCAAGTGAGCAATTCGTAGTTTTTAGTATATTTATAGCTATGCAACCAGCACCGCGGTCTAATTTTAGAACATTTTGATCACCCGCGAAGAAACTCCGTGCCCTTCAGCAGTCTCTGCCCATTCCTCCTCCCCACGAATTCCCCAGCCCCGGGCAACCACTCACTTCCTGTCTCTGTGGATTTGCCAGGTCTGAACATTTCGTCTGAATGGAGCCACACACTTGTGGTCTTTTGTGACTGGCGTCTTTCACTGAGCATCGTGTTTTCAAAGTTCACCCTTGTCCTAGCGTGAATCAGCAATTTATTCCTTTTTATGGCAACTCAAATTCTACTGGATGAAGGGACCGCATTTTGTCTATCGATTCATCAGTTGATGGGCATTTGGGTTGTTTCTACTTTTCAGCTGCTGCGAACACTCGTGTACACGTTTCTGTGTGGACGTGTGTTTTCGAGTCTCCTGGGTGGATCCCTAAGAATGGGACTTCCGGATCGCGTGGGAACTTGGCTGTATTCACTCCTTTGTGTATTCAACAAATATGTACTGAGCAGCCCAGAGGGGCACTGTGCTGGGTGTTAGAAGTGTTAAAAACCACATGACCCTAAAAGACCCACTGAGGCCAAGTCACCAACCTGGGGCTTCATAGCTAACCCAGTAGCAGTTTCAACTGCCCCCAGAAATGTTAAGTCTTAAAGCGTCAGTCAGGAACTTTCTCATAAGCACCGAGTAGGTAATTTGTCTCCTGGGCTCTCTCCACCTCAAAGAAAAGAGATAATCTGCATAATAAGACCCCCTGCTTAGAGAAAGTGACCTCGCATGGGACAATCCTTTCTTTTCTTTTGCTAAGAACTTCCTTGCCCCGCCCTCCTTCCCATAAAAACTCTGCATTTTGTACAGCTCTTGGGAGCTCCCCTCTGCTTGCTAGCCGGGGTGCTGCCCCATTCACGAATCCCCTAATAAAGCCAATTAGATCTCCAAATTCATTCAGTTAAATGTTTGTCCTTTAGGGGCACCCGGGGGGTTCAGTCTAGAGCATGTGACTCTGAATCTCCAGGTGGTGAGTTCGAGCCCCACATTGCGGGGGGGGGGGGTGTAGAGATTACTTAGATAAATAAATAAAGCTTTAAAATTTTTCTTTTGTTGTTGTTGTTGTTTATCAGAGGAAATTTCAAACATGTGGAGCGACAATAAGACAGGGTGTACGGGGGAAATCTCATTGAGAAGGTGACATTTTAGCAAAGACCAGAAGGAGATCAAAGAGGCAGGCAGATGACCTGGAGGAAGGGCACACCAGTGCAAAGGCCCAGAGGTGGGAATGAGTGAAATGGACATATCTGCGTTTGAGGAGCATCAAGGAGGTGGGCGGAGGAGGGAGATGAGGACAGGGAGGTGTTGTGGGCAAGGTGCGTGAGGTCTAATAGGACGTGGGGCACAACCAGTCACCCCAACTGTCATCCTGGGAGTAGGGCAGTCCCAGGCAGACCATAAGACCACGCTGCCACCTGGGGGTCCCCAAAATCTCAGAGCAGAGCCTCCTGCCCCACCATTTTAACGAGGTTCTTGCAGCCTTCCGGTCCCAACCTCCTGGTCCTAAACATCGTGCAAGGTCCCCACTGCACAGAAGGGAAAGCCGAGCCCCCGGGAGGTGGGGAGAGCAGCCCCTTCTGGCTCAGGGCTGGACGAGGCACTGCGGAACTGCGGCGGCCCTAAGTTCAGTGAATGGAAAGCTAACTTGCCCGCCAGGTTTGCCACGCAAAGGTCCCACCTAGTCCTGAGGCAGGGGCCTGCCTGGAAGGACCTTACTCTTTCCCTAGCAACCTGCCGCGGTCTCCATGACAACTAGGGAGGGGTCCGATCTGGCCCAGCCAGTCCCGGGATCCCGCAGGGGCGGGGAGTCTCGCCTTCACCGGGAGAGGAGGAACCAGAGCCGCACCTACTAGCCCTTTAAGGGGCTCCGCCCGGCAAGACCTCAAAGCGCCCTGATTGGCCCCGAGAGCGGCCGAGCGCAGCCGAACTTGACGCACCCGCCCGCAGCCTTCCCTCTCCGCCTCCCACGCGGCCCAGCGCCTATCCCAGCCAATCGCAGACCGGCGCGCCAACCCTCATCTGCATGGACACACCCCAGGGAAAGACTGCACCCAATCCGACAACTCGAAGAGGCCGTATTAGCATGCCTGGGGCGGGGCGAGCGGCAGGGGCGGGCTCGGGGCGGTTGGTTGGAGCGTCGCAGCAGCGGAGAGGTCCGGGAAAGTTTCTTTGGAGGTGAAAACAGCCGCGGAACTCGGGGCCCTGCGAGGGGGTGGGGGCGCGGGGCTCCTGGGATCGGGGAGAGGCCCCTCCCGGACTGGAGGACGGTGGGCCCGGGCCTTCCGGGGAACTATCGCCCAACAAAGGATCCCCGGGGCGCCCGCCCTCGAGGGCCTCCCCGCCCCTGGATCCGGCCCCCCCCACAACGCCCCGGGCCCGGCGTTCCGGGGGGCTCCCCCGCCGGCCCACTATCGGCGGCTCGGGCGCCCCTCACTCGGCCACGCGTCTGCCTTCCAGGTGGGGCCGGGAGCGGCCATGTCCCACGGCTCCAAGCAGCCCGGCGCGGCCGCCGCGTGAGTGCGACATCCCCTCCCCCAGTCCACTCGAGGCTGCAGCCCAGCCCACGCCCGTCCTGTCGGAACTTCTCGACCCCCGCCCCCCAGGGTCTTGACTCCCCCCCACACACACCCGGGGCAGGACCTCCCCCTTGGGTCCCGCCGGCCTCTTCCCCCACCACTGCCACTCCCTGGCCCAGCCCCTCCCAGGGGTCCCTGCCGCCCCTCTTGTGTTCCTGCCCCGTCCCGCGAATAATGACCCCGTCGGACCCCTGCCCCCAGGACTCAGGCCCCCTCAGTGCCAGCTCCGCGGTCGGGGGTGGAGAAGGTGGGGGTGACCCTGGCGTCCCGTGGCTCCAGGCCGGCGGGAGGCAAGGCTCCGGGACAGCACGGGGGCTTCGTGGTGGCTGTCAAGCAAGAGCGCGGCGAGGGCCCCCGGGCCGGCGAGAAGGGGTCCCATGAAGAGGAGGTGAGAGTCCCTGCACTGCGGTGGGGGAGGCCCTGGGTCGCGCCCACAGCCTGGAAGCTCCACCCCGAGCCAGATTTGAATTCGCTGTGGCTCCTCCCACAGCCCCGATTTTCCTCCCGAAGCTGAGGCCCCGCCCCATGCCCCATGCCACGCCCCCAAGGGGAATCCTCGGTCCCTAGGTCCGGGCCCCGCCCATCGCCCAATGCAGCTCCGCCCACTGCTCTGTGGGATGCACCTTCCCATAGTCCTATGGGACTTTGCTCGAGCACAGAAGCCACGCCCAGGCCAGAGACCACACCCACAAGCCCGCCCCATCCCTGGGCTGAACCCCGTTGCAGATGCGACGTGCCCGGGACCTCCGATTCTTCACCCGGACCGGCGTTCCCCGAACCCTACCCCCCAATCCTGGCCATTCACCAGGCCATACCTCCAGGCCCTCGTCCTTGGATAGGCCCCGCCCAGCCCTCTAGCCCTGCCCCAGCCCTCCAGGCCCCTCCCAACGGCGCGGTGCGGTTCTGCAGCCGGTGAAGAAGCGCGGGTGGCCCAAGGGCAAGAAGCGGAAGAAGATACTGCCAAATGGGCCCAAGGCCCCGGTCACCGGCTACGTGCGCTTCCTGAACGAGCGGCGCGAGCAGATCCGCACCCGCCACCCGGATCTGCCCTTTCCCGAGATCACCAAGATGCTGGGTGCGGAGTGGAGCAAGCTGCAGCCAGCGGAGAAGCAGGTGGGGACGGAGGGGAGCGGCGGAAGGGGCTGGCCCAGGACCACTGACCTTAATCCGACCCACTGGACACTGTGCTGAAGCCACATCCCCCACAGGACAGACTTCGGAGGGCCCTTGCCTCCGCCTGAGAGTTGACCACCCCTGAGCTCTCCCCGCAGCGTGCTAAAGCCAGGAGGGGAGGGTGGCAAGAAGCGACGTAAAGTTAATAACCTGGATGCATCTAATGAAGCAGGGGTGGGGGCTGGAGTCTTATGTTATACCTTCCGATTTTCAAATCCTGGCAATTAACTGAAAATTGCAACAACATCACGGGAACAAAAAACCACTGGTTTGCACCCTCTAAGTAGGATTCCGACAAGCAGAATGGGTGCGGGAGGGCAGTCCAGCCCACAGATGGGAGCCTGCGGTCCAACAGCAGGGAGTGGTTTATCATAAGGGCGGGAGTCTGGGGAGGCAGGAGGTCCCTGAGCTGCAGGCTGAGGAGCCAGGTTTTGCCTCGAAGGGCAGGCAGTAGGGAGCTATGGGCAGGTTGGGCATAGTGAGCTGAGTGATGGAGAGGGGGTGTGCCCCTGGGCCGGGCCAAGCCTTCCGCTGCCCCCACCAGCGGTACCTGGACGAGGCTGAGCGGGAGAAGCAGCAGTACATGAAGGAGCTGCGCGCCTACCAGCAGTCGGAAGCCTACAAGATGTGCGCGGAGAAGATTCAGGAAAAGAAGATCAAGAAAGGTGGGAAGGGACCCAGCCCCCCAGGCAGCTGGGTCCGGCTCTGAGTCAGGTGACCCCGGCAGACCGACCTGCCCTCCATGGGACTCACAGTCCCATGAGGACGAGAGACCCCCTAACCAGACAGCTGTGAGTGAACAGGGCCGGCTGATGCAGACATGGGGGCACACGGACACTGGGGGGCCTAGGCAGGAGCCTGTCCCAGGATGAGTGGGCTAACTAGTGGGGGGAAGGGTATTCCAGGCAGGGGGAACGGCACTTGCAAAGCAATGTGCGGGGTCAGAAGAGACCTGCCAGGCTGATCCTGCCCTCCTCCCTCCCTCACTAGAAGACTCAGGCTCTGGGCTCATGAACACCCTCTTGAATGGACACAAGGTAAGTGCCCCTCCTCCAAGGACAGTGCCTGGGCCAGAAAGGTCTGGAGGTCTTTAGACGCCTGGGTGAGCCAGAACCAACTCTCACCGGAGGAAGCGAGTGCCCCTCCTCCAGGCTATATAAGCGGAGGTGGGGCAGCCACATCGTGGGAATGTTGTTAAAAGGACCTCGACCCAGATGGCCAGAGGAATCCCTCCCAAGCTTGAGGGACGTCCCAGAGGGGTTTTGGCTGTCCTCCCCCCCCCCCACAAATCGTCACTTTGTCCTGTCATCCCAGGGTGGGGACTGTGATGGCTTCTCCACCTTCGACGTCCCCATCTTCACTGAAGAGTTCTTGGACCAAAACAAAGGTGAGCACTGACCAGGGGTTCTTGGGGAAGCGGGTGTTGGGGGAGTGGGTGGGCCAAGGCGGGAGGTAGCAGCTGGGGGGAATTTACCTCTCCAAGCCGAGGTGCCCACGTCCCGCACCCCCCACCCCCGGAGCTGAGGCGTGGGGCTGGAGGCAGAGCAGTGACAGCCGGCCTGGCAGGGGGACACAGCTAAGGCAAAGGCCCGGCAGAGGGAAGGGACGTAGCGCCAGGCTCTGATCCGGCTCCCCCACGCCGCAGCGCGGGAGGCAGAGCTGCGGCGCCTGCGCAAGATGAACGTGGCCTTCGAGGAGCAGAACGCCGTGCTGCAGAGGCACACGCAGAGCATGAGCAGCGCGCGCGAGCGCCTGGAGCAAGAGCTGGCGCTGGAGGAGCGGCGGACGCTGGCGCTGCAGCAGCAGCTCCAGGCTGTGCGCCAGGCGCTCACCGCCAGCTTCGCCTCGCTGCCCGTGCCGGGTGCGGAGGCCCCGCCCTCGCCCCGCCCCCGGCCCCACCCAGCCCACGCCCCGCCCCGGCCCGGCAGCGCCCCGCCCCCTTTATCTTTCGAGCCCCACCTCTTAACCCCGCTGGCTCCGCCCCCAACCGCTGCGGGCCTGGAGCCCCGCCCCCTGCCGTCCAACTCCGGCTCCGAATGACCCCTCCCCTTCCCGAGCCAAGCACGCGCCCGCCGCCCCCCGGCCGCCCGCCCTGCCCCGCACCCCGGTCCTCCCTGGCTTTCCACGCTCTGGCCTGAGGTGGCATCGGCTACCTCTTCGCCAATTTGGCCCCGTATCCCCCACCACGACCTCGCCCCCACCGCTCTCCATTCCCGCAGCCGACCTGGACCTTTCCGGGTCTAGACGTCTCGATCCTCCACCGACGCGCCGCGTCTTTGGCCCCCTCCCCGGGACCCTGCCCTTGCACAGCCCCACTGTCTGACCTCTGCTTCTGGGGATCCCCGCCTTCGTGGCCTGCCGCGCTGGGCTCCCGTGACCAGTCCCTTCTCTCCAGGCACGGGCGAGACGCCCACCCTCGGCACCCTGGACTTCTACATGGCTCGGCTGCACGGCGCCATCGAGCGCGACCCCGCCCAGCACGAGAAGCTAATTGTCCGCATCAAGGAGATCCTGGCCCAGGTCGCCAGGTGTGTGCCGGGGTCGAGTCCCCGGGCTCAGCTCAGCCCAGGGGGGCTGCCCGGCCTGGGGCTTGGGGGGCTGCCTGGGGCTAGACTTGCCTTGGCGGGCCCCGTGGAAAGGACTGGATTTCACCCTCCAACGTGGTTCCGGGAGGCCGTGGGCGCTGCGTGCGGGGAGGGATCCGGCCGCAGCATCTTATTCCGAGGCCACGGCCCACAAGGGTTCCACCAGGTGGAGCTTATTCGATGCAGGGGGCCAGTGGCCCGACCGCTGGGGGGCGCCGAGGAGACCGGGTCGTTTATTATGACTGCTGGGTGGGATACACCTGTCCCTCTTGGCCCGTGAGATCCTCTGGGGGGCCCTAGAACGTCCTACAGCTGCTCGCTGGGTATTTCTGGGTGGCTCCCAGATGCCTGGATTAGGTGGGATGGACTCCAGGCCCCCACCGCGGCCTCTGTTTAGGAGAGCTGAGGGTTGGTGGCTGGCCTGTAGTGACCCCCAGGATGGGGGTCCCCATGACGGGTCCCCTCCTCTCTCCTGTCACAGTGAGCACCTATGAGGGTGTCCGCCGCCCCATGGATCCAGAAAAGACCAAGCTCCGGTCGCGGCCCCTTCTCCACCCCACGGAGGAGGATTGGGGGTCCACCCTTTGGGGCCATGCCCAATCCCGCACCTTGGGGGCTCCAGCCCCCCTCAAATTAAATTTCTACAGCATCCCTCTAGCTTTCAAGTTCCCCAGCACCCCAATCCCAGAACAAGCACCTGCTGTATGAGGCGGGTCTAGAGCCCACCGCCCCGAGGCCCAGCAAGGCCTGCGCACCTTGCACATCACACTACAGGGACATGGGGACACCACACACGGGCCGCATGGCCCAGGACACAGGGGCCCCACAGCGGCTTGCACATCCCACACGGGGAGGGGGGGTCCCTGCTATACCGCGTCTTGAGGACCGAGCCCTGGGACACAGGAGAGAGAAAAACCCACACCCGACACACCGGGGCTCCCAGCAGGGGCTCCCCACAAGTGCCCCCTCACGGGCACGCAGCAGGGACAAGCTTCTACTCGGGGCGGGGCCCCCCTACCTGTCCCCCCAGATTCCTGCACCCCAACACTGGGGAGGCTGTTACTGACCAGCCTCCCCCATCCCGCTGAGCGACCCTTGTGAAGGCAGCCTCCGCCTTTGCTCAATCGGGACTTTTTAAATAAAAAACAAAAAAGTGGAACTTGAATTCCAGGTTTGTGACATTTTTGGGGGGAGGGGAGAGGTGGGCTAGAAGATGTGGCCCCCAAGACGCCTCTGCGGTGTGTTCCAGACCTGCCCTCCCCCAGCGCCTGGCTGCCACTAACCCACTTAACCGTCTGGATTTGCCTGTCTGGACGCTGCTTGCGCACAGGATCACGTGCTCTGTGGCCTTTTGTGTCCGGTCCCCTCCCCGAGCGTCCACTGGCCGGCGGGTGTCGGCGCCTCGTTCCTGGTCGCGGCTGAGTGACATCCCAGCATGTGGATGGACCCCGCGTTTATCCATTCACCCGCTGATGGGCATTCTGGGTTTCTGCCTTTTGGCCGCGCTGACTCCTGCCGTGAACCTGTGCGTATAGGTGTTTGAACACCTGTCTTCGGGCCGCGGGGCTTCTCCCCGGGGGTGGAATTGCCGGCCCTCGCGGTGATTCCGTGTTTCACTCACTGAGGGATCCTCCCCGAGACTTTCCGCTTAACGGAATACTTAAGACATCTTAAAACTTTGGGAGCGTGATTTGACCAACACCCGAATCATGGATCGAATCGTGTTCCCTCAAAAGATCTGCTGGAGCCCTAACCCCCGGTCCTCAGAATGTGCCCTTATTTGGAAACAGGGTCGTTGCAGATATAATTAGTCAGGATGAGGTCATCCCGAAGTAGGGTGGGCCCCTGATCCAATATGACTGGTGTCCTTATAAGAAGACGGAGATGCGGACACAGACCAGGGACAGTGCCACGTGACCGCAGAGGCAGAAATGGGAAAATTACCAGCTGCCAAAAAGCATGAAAAAGTGCCAGCCACCACCAGAAGCTGGGGCACAAGGGAGGGCTCTACTGAGGTCTGTAGGGGGCAGGGAGGAGCGTGGTTCTCACCCATAAACCGATTTCACACTTCGGGCCCCCCAGGACCGAGAGAGAAATCCCTGTCGGTTTAAGCCTCCCAGCCTGTGATGCTTTGTTAGGGTGGCCCTGGGAGACTGTCACAACTAGATATTGTCACCTCCCCACCCCAGGTCCCTCGTCCCACCTCCTCCTTGGCACAGACACCCCCACCGCGAATTTGGAGTTTATCAGGAGGCTCTTTCTCTACTTTTAGCCCATAAATATGTCTTCCTAAAAGAGTACCGTTTTCATGGGGGCTGGTTTCTTCGTTTTTTAAAGGTTTTGAAGTGCAATTCTGTGGTTTCTCGTGCGTTTACAGAGTTGTGCAATCATCAGCACGCTCTAACTCGAAAACATTTCCGTCACCCCGAAGAAACCCTGGGATGCCTGGGCAGCTCAGTGGGTCCAATGTCGGACTTCGGCTCTGGTCACGACCTCACCGTTCACGAGTTCGAGCCCTGCGTCGGGCTCTGTGCTGACAGCTCAGAGCCTGGAGCTGCTTCGGAGTCTGTGTGTCCCTGTCTCTCTGCCCCTCCCCCAATCACTCTCTGTCTCTTTAAAAAAAAAAATTAAGAAAAAGAAACACCGCACCTTAAGCAGTCAAGGCCCCCTTTCCCCTCCTCCCGCAGCCCCTGCCAGAACCTAGTCCACATCCTGTCTGTCGATTTGTCTGTTCGGTCATTTCACATAAATGGAATCACACACTATGTGGCCTTTTGTGTCTGGTTCTCTCACTAAGCACTGTGTTGTCTTTTTTTTTTTTTTAATTTTCTACAATGTTTTATTAAAAAAAAATTTTTATGTTTATTTTTAAGAGAGAGAGACAGAGTATGAGCAGGGGAGGGACAGAGAGAGAAGGAGACACAGAATCCGAAGCAGGCTCCAGGCTCTGAGCTGCCAGCACAGAGCCCGACGCGGGGCTCGAACCCGTGAACCACGAGACCATGACCTGAGCTACCTGGGTGCCCCGAGCATTGTGTTTTCAAGGTCCCTCCGTGTTAGACTGTGTGTCTCGTTTTGCAGGCTTTTAAACTTGACATAACCTTTTCTTACACTGTCCGAAGCCTTCTGCAATTTGCCTTTTCCATCAGGGTTTGCTTTCTAAGAATCTTGCAAGGCGGGAGGCCCCTCATCTGTGCCACTATATGGCACGCCTCCACTGCTTATTTATTTATTCATTTTTCTTATAAGTGTTTATTCATTTTTGAGAGAGACAGAGCACGAGCAGGGGAGGGGCAGAGAGAGAGGCAGACACTGAATCTGAAGCAGCTCCAGGCTCTGCATCAGCACAGACAGATGCAACTCATGAACCGTGAGATCATGTCCTGAGTCAAAGTCAGCCGCTTAACCGACTGAGCCAGCCGGCACCCCTATAGTTTTTTTTAAGGTTTATTGTGAGAGGGGGGGAAGGGACAGAAAGGGAAGGAAGAGAGAGAATCCCAAGCGGGCTCTGCACCACCAGCGGCCGACCCCAACCTGGGGGTCGAACTTATGAACCATGAGATCACGACCTGAGCTGAAATCAAGCGTCAGCTGCTTGGGGCGCCTGGGTGGCTCAATCGCTTAAGCAGCGGACTCCGGCTCAGGTCATGATCTCGCGGTTCATGAGTTCGAGCCCCGCGTCCGGCTCTGCGCTGACAGCTCGGAGCCTGGGGCTGCTTTGGATTCTGTGTCCCCTTCTCTCTCTGCCCCTCCCCTGCTCACACTCTGTCTCTCAAAAATAAATAAACATTAAAAAAAAAAAAAAGAGTCAGAGGCTTAACTGACTGACCCACCAGGTGTCCCTCCACCACTGTTTATTATAAGAGACAAAATTCTTGTTGGACGCCCCCTGCCCCTGGCCAGCCTCCTTCCCTCCCTCTCTCCCTCCCTTCCTTCCTTCCTATTTATTTTTAAGAGAAAGAGAGCGAGCGAGGGAAGGGCAGAGAGAGATGGGGACAGACAATCCGAAGCAGGCTCCACACTGGCAGCAGAGAGCCCCACGCGGGGTTCAAACTCAGGAACCGTGATATCATGACCTGAGCTCAACCGACTGAGCCCCCCAGGTGCCCCTCCTTCCCCCCTTTTTCATCTGTAACCGGGAGGTCCATTCATTTCCCCACCAAAGACTGCCCGAGGGTCTGCTGTGTGCCAGGCACCGGGCACCGGGATATGGCTGGGGAAAAAAGAGACCAGAACCGCTGACCTCCTGTAGCTGACATTCCCGTTGTGGGGACAGCCAGCTGTTATATATTGTAGTGCTCAGTACCAGGGAGAAGGATCTGGGGAAAGAGATTGAGAGGTGGAAGGAGGAGGCAGTATTTGATCAAGCAGCAGAGGGACGTGAGGGAGGGAACAGGTGGATGACTGAGAGGTGGCACTCCGGGCAGCGGGAACAGCATGTGCAAAGGCCCCGGGGAAGGGCAGAGCCTGGCGCATTAGGGGAAAGGCAAGGACCCCATTTGGCTGGTGCAGAGCGAGGAGGGGGGAGATGGGGAGGAGAGAGGGCAGGAAGGAGATGGGACAGGTCCTGCGCTTTCACCGTGGGGAGGACGGAGCACTGGGGGGCCGTGGCCGAGCAGGGACAGGAGGTGGCTGAGGTTATCCCAGGGTTTGTCTTCCCACCTTGTAGGCTTGTTGCAAGACAGCGGTTTTCGTCTTCATTGGTGATCCCGGTCCCCGCCCCTCCCCGCCCGAGGGCGCAGCTGGCCCCCGGCAGCGCCCGGACACCTGGGGCCGCCCCCACCCCCACCCCGCTCCCGCGGTGTCGCCTTCCCGGGCGGCTCGGATTCCCGGATCCCCTTACCCCGGCGGCTCGGCTGTCGTGCCCTGGGCCGGGGGAGGGGAGGCTGCAGGAAGCGGCGGATCCGGCGGCGGCGGCTGTGGCCGGGGCGGCCGAGCTCCTCCGGCCATGGAGAGCGCAGCGGCCCCTGAGGCCCGGGGCGCCGAGGCCCCGCGCCCGCCCGCGCCCCCGCCCTCGCCCGCCGAGCCCCCTGCCGCGCCCCGCGCCCGCCCGCGCCTCGTCTTCCGCACGCAGCTGGCGCACGGCAGCCCCACGGGCAAGATCGAGGGCTTCACCAACGTCCGCGAGCTCTACGCCAAGATCGCCGAGGCCTTCGGGATCGCGCCCACTGAGGTGAGGACCCCGGGGCCCAGCGCCAGGGGCCCAGCGCCAGGGGCCCACCCGTCTGACCGGGAGGGGGGGGCGGGAGGGAGTAGGGGTAGAGCCTGGACCCCCGGACTGGGGGCCCTCCGGGTCCCCTCTCCCCTGATGGAGGGGATCCGATCACCAGGTCTCAGATCCTGGGGTGCCCATGCTCCAGAGACCCTCTTAGCCCGCCCTGCGCAAAAGATGGACATGTCTTAGGGTTAGTGGCTGCTTAGATTGTCCAGGAGCCGCTGGACCTGCCAGGAGAGACCCCAGCCCTCGGGAGGCGCCTGTGTGGTCCCTGGGCGCGGCGGGGGGCGGGGGCTCCGGGCGGCCCCTTTCCAAGCGAGAAGTCGGAGGCCGCGGGGTTCAGGGGCTGGGCTGCAGGACGGTGCGGCCCGTAGCCCCCAGGGGGCGCCAGCAGATTCAGAATCGCGGAAAAAGGTGGTCTGGGGTGTCAGGGCACCAACGGGGTAAAACTGAAAGTTTAGGGGTGAAGGAGGGGTCTCTTCCTGCCTACAGCCTCCTTGTCACCCCATTCTGAGGGCCCCACGCCCTGCCCTTTCCCATGGACTGGGATCCTGGCAGCTGGGCGATCAGACCAGTGGTGGAGCCTCTTTGTGCCTCGGTTTCCCTCTCAGGCTCCTGAGCGCATCCCCGCCCCCCAGTGTGCACAGAGGGCGAGGGGCACTGTCATTAATTCTGGGCTTCCCCTCCCCTCGGGACAGATCCTGTTCTGCACCCTGAACAGCCACAAAGTGGACATGCAGAAACTCCTGGGCGGCCAGATAGGGCTGGAGGACTTCATCTTCGCCCACGTGCGCGGCGAGACCAAGGAGGTGGAGGTCACTAAGACGGAAGACGCCCTGGGGCTGACCATCACGGACAACGGGGCCGGCTACGCCTTCATTAAGGTGCCCACGCAGGGCGGGCGACGTCCCGGCTGCTCGGGGACCTGGGCTGAGCCACCGCCCCTCTCTGGTCTATCTGGGCTCTGGGGGAGCTGCGGGGGGTGGGGGGCTGGGGTGGCCCCGTGGGTGACTCTGGGTCCCTGCAGAGGATCAAGGAGGGCAGCATCATCAACCGGGTCCAGGCTGTGTGCGTGGGCGACAGCATCGAGGCCATCAACGACCACTCCATCGTGGGCTGCCGTCACTACGAGGTGGCCAGGATGCTCCGGGAGCTGCCCAAGTCACAGCCCTTCACTCTGCGCCTGGTGCAGCCCAAGAGAGCCTTCGGTGAGGGCCCCCTGGGGCCCCGGGGGGGGCGGGCGGCGGCGCCAAGGAGCTCGTCCAGAATCGGACTGTCTGGATGCCCAGTACAGTGGAAGACCGGGGTGGGACGGGATGGAAGGTTCTAGATGCCCCTGGTGACATGACTGGGAGCTTCCGGCACTGTGTCAGGTGTAGGTGGGCAGTTTCTAGATGGTTACAGCCAGCCCAGGGATGGAGGGGGGTGGGAAGGTCGGGATGGGGCGAGGAGGTGTCTGGACCTATTTTGCCGCCTGGCTGGGAGCTTTCAACCGACTGCCTTTGGGCTCCGGTTCTGGAGAATGTTCTTCCAGGTGAACTCGAATGGTGCCAAGAGAAATCTGGGACCCAGCCGCGCATGAGTGTCTCGGCCTCAGCGCTGTGACATTTGGGCCAGATCATTCTCTGCGAGGGGGCCGTCTTGGGCACTGTACGATGTTGAGCAGCGCCCCCGGGTTCCACCCAGCAGACGCCAATGGCAAAGTCAATGTCACCCCGGGGCGGGGGGACCACCCGCCCCCACCCCCAGGCTGAGACCCTCTGCTCTAGAACGCAGACCACCGTGTGGAGGACTTTCAAGGAAGGAACCGGCATATCAAGTTTCATCCTGACACCATCTTATTTCATCGTGGACTGGGCCCCCCCTTTTTTTAATGTTTATTTTATTTTTGAGAGGAAGAGCATGAGCAGGGGAGGGGCAGAGAGAGAGGGAGGGAGAGAGGATCCCAACCAGAGGATCCTCTGATGTGGGGCTCGACCCCACGAATCGCAAGATCATGACCTGAGCCGAGATCGAGAGTTGGATGCCAGGGGCCCCCCGGGCGGCTCAGTCGGTTAAGCTTTCGACCCCTGGTTTCGGATCAGGTCATAATCTCGTGGTTTTATGAGTTCAGGCCCTGAGTCGGGCTCCGCACTGGGATTCTCTGTCTCCTCGCTCTCTGCCCATCCCCCACTTGCACTGTCTCTCTCTCTCTCTCTCTCTCTCTCTCAAAATAAATAAACTTAAAAAAGAAAAAAAAGAGTCGGATGCTTAGCTGACTGAGTCACCCAGGAGCCCCTAGAGAGAGTCTTTTTAAAAAGAGCGATGGGGCGTCTGGCCGGCTCAGTCAGTGGAGCGGACGACTCGATCTTGGGGTCATGAGTTTAAGCCCCATGCTGGCCAGAGAGACTTCTTTAAAAAAAATAATAATAATAAAAATATATATATATATATAAAGAGAAGGTAGATTTGGGGGAAGAAAGGATTCTCAGGCAGGGTCTCTGAAGATCCACCCATGGACATAAAGGAGGGTTTTGATGGACAGAAGGTTCTAGAAAGGCTCGGCTGGTAGCTTCGGAGGGACCCACAGACGTGGGTCCTGCAGAACAAATGCCCTCCCCCACCGCGTCCCCCGCAGATATGATTGGCCAGCGGAGCAGGAGCAGCAAATGCCCCATGGATGCGAAAGTGACCAGCGGGAGAGAGACCCTGCGACTTCGGTCTGGGGGGGCCGCCACCGTGGAGGAGGTGGTGAGTGACGGGGACGGGAGTCTCCAGGGGCTCTTGCACCAAGCACTCCGCTGACTCAGTGCGGCCTCGGGTGAGACCCTCTCCTTCGTCCAGCCCGGTCCCCACCTGCAAGATGGCAGGGGGACAGCGGTGGCACGGAGCCCCTGTGAAGCCCCGCTCTGCTCTCACCCGCGGGGTGGGGGCCCGTGGAGGGGCTGGGCTGGAGGGACCCCAGGCTTCTGACTCTCTGCTCCTCCCCCCGCTGCAGCCCACCGAATTTGAGGAGGAGGCATCCCGGCGGGTTGACGATCTGCTGGAGAGTTACATGGGCATCCGGGACCCTGAGCTGGGTAAGGGGCCAGGGTAAGCCGGGTGGACCCTGGGGGAGGACAGCCTGCAGGGAGGGGGCAGGGGCCCCAGGGAGCACCCTCACCCACCTCCCCTCCTCTTTGGCCCCCAGCGTCCACCATGGTGGACACAGCCAAGAAGACGGCGAGCGCCCAGGAGTTTGCGCACCGTTTAGATTCCGTCTTGGGCGAGTTCGCCTTCCCGGACGAGTTTGTGGTGGAGGTGTGGGCCGCCATCGGCGAGGCCCGGGAGGCCTGTGGCTAGTGTGCCCCGGCGCCGAGCGCAGCCCCAGCCCGGAGCCCAGCCCCCGGCCCCAGCCCTCCCGGCCAGCCCCCGAAGCCCAGCTCTGCACCAGAGCCCAGTCCAGACCCGAGACCCAGCCCTGCTCCAGAGCCCTGGCCGCCTCTGTGTCCGAGTTCATCTCTGGAACCCACACCGACTTCAAGACCAATCCCAGCTCTGAGGCCAAGCCCTACTCTAGACTCCAGGCCAGCTCTGAGGCTGCGCTCATCTCTAGAACTCAATCCACCTCTGAGACCCTACCCAGCTCCAAAACCCAGTCCCCCTCTAGAGCCCAGGCCAGCTGTGAGACCACCTCTGGAACCCCTACGAATTCTGAGACCAGGCCCAGCTCTGAGGTCAAGCCTGGCTCTAGAACCAAGCTCGGTCCTGCGACCCAGCCCAGGTCCAAAACCCAGCCCTTTTCTAGAACCTGGGACAGCTCTGAAGCTAAGCCAAGCTCTGAAATCAAGTCAAGTTCGGGAGGCCAGATAAGTTTCAAGACACAGCCGAGCCCTGAGATCAGTCCCAGTTCTGGAAGCCAGCCCAGATCTGTGACCGAGCCCTGCCACAAAACTCGACCGGACTCTGGCACTCAAGACAAGCCCGTGACTCAGCTGCACCTAGACGCACGGTCTAGTTCAGGAACGCCCATTAGTTCTGGAGCCCGGGTCAGACTCAAGAAACAGCCCAGCCACAGCAGCCGCCCCAGCCCAGGATTGGACGATGGCCCCCAAACCCAGCTCTGCTCACAAACCCAGACCCCAGCGGAACCTCGGTCCAGACCCAGGGCCCAGCCCTGCTCTAAAACCCAGCTGCACTCAAGTCTTCACCCCCATCCTGGGGCCCAATCCAGTTCCAGTGATGAGTCCAGCTCAGAGACTGAGCCCAGTTCTAGACTCCGACCTAGGGCTACAACCAGGCCCATCTCCAGAATTGACAGGAGCTCTGGAACCCCATCCACCTCTGAGGCGAGGCCTGCATCCAGAGCTCCACTTGATGCCGAGTCCTGCTCTCACGGCCAAAAGCAGACCAGCTCTAGAATATCATCGAACTCTGGGACGCAGACCAACTTCAAGGCCTGGACCATTTCCAGTGGTCAGTCCAGCCCAGGCACACCACCCAGCTCTGGAACTCAGCTCAGTTCTGGAGCACAGAATGGGTCTGAGACCCCATCTGGCACCCAAATACAGTGTGTTGGTGAGGCCCCACTAAGTTCCAGAATCCAGCTAACCCCTGGAACCCCATCTAACCCTGGGACCCAGACCAATGCAGCAACAGACTTGCTAAACTCCACACATCTGTCTGCCGCCGAGAGCAGACCCAGCTCCAGGACCCAGACTTGCCCAGGAGCTCAGTCATCCTCTGGGAGTCAGCTCATCTCAGAAACCCTGCCAGGTTCTAGATACCAGCTCCAAGCCACAGCCCAAGGCAGCTCTGCTACTGAGCTCAACTTTGGGAAGCAGACCAGCTCTGGAACTCAGCTCATCTCTAGAGCCCAGCCCAGCTCTGGGGCCCAGATAAGTTCGAGAATTCCACCCAGCTCTGGAATCCAGCCTAGTTCCAGGATTCAGTTCAGCCCTGAGACCCAGCCCAACTCTGAAGCCCAGAGCAGCTCAAGAACCCAGCCTATTTCTGGAACCCAACCAAGCTCTAGAACCCTGATCAGTTCTGGAACCCAGCTCAGCTCTGAGACCCAGCTCACTTCAGAGACCCAGCCCAGTGCAAGAATTCAGCCCGGCTCTGGAGCCCAGTGTGGCTCCAGGATACAGTTCAGCCCTGAGACCCAGGCCAACTCTGAAACCCAGAGCAGTTCAAGAATTCAGCCCAGCTCTGGAGATTACCTTAGTTCCAGAACCCGGCCTGTTTCTGGAACCCAACCCAGCTCCAGAACCCAGACCAGTTCTGGAACCCAGCTCAGCTCCAAGACCCAGCCCAGCTCTGGGACCCAGAGAAGTACAAGAATTCAACCCAGCTCTGGAGCCCAGCTCAGCCCCAGAACTCCATCTAGCTCTGAGACCTGGCTCAGCTCTCCAATTCAGCTCAGCCCTGAAACCCAGCTTAGCCCTAGAACCAAGCTCAGTCCTAGGATTCAGTTTAACTCTGAGACACAGCCCAGCTCTGGAAGCCAGACCAGTTCAAGAATACAGCACAGCTCTAGAACTCACATCAGTTCCAGAATCCAGCCTATTTCTGGAACCCAACCCAACTCCAGAACGCTGATCAGTTCTGGAACCCAGCTCAGCTCTAAGACCCAGCCTGCCTCGGAGACCCAGCCCAGTGCAAGAATTCAGTCCAGCCCTGGAGCCCAGCTCAGCTCTGGAGCCCAGCTCAGCTCCAGACCTCAGTCCAGACCCAGGATTCAGTTCAGCCCTGAGACCCAGCCCAACTCTGAAACCCAGAGCAGTTCAAGAACTCAGTCCAGCTCTGGAACTTGCCTTAATTCTAGAACCCAGCCTGTTTCTGGAACCCAACCCAACTCCAGAACCCTGATCAGTTCTGGAACCCAGCTCAGCTCTGAGACCCAGCTCAACTCTGAAAGCCAGAGCAGTTCAAGAACTCAGCCCAGCTCTGGAACTTGCCTTAGTTCTAGAACCCAGCCTGTTTCTGGAACCCGATCCAGCTCCAGAACCCAGACCAGCTCAAAGATCCAGCTCAGCTCTAAAAGTGGGCTCCACCCACAGACTCCTGGCCTTGACCTTAGAACCCAGGCTGATCTCACTCTTCCAGCCCGACATCAGCCTCCAGGCCCGCCACCCAGAGCCCTGACTGTGGCCCCGAGCGCAGTCTCTAGGCCTCAGCCCCAGCCCCATGATCGGGTACATGGAGCCCAGGCCAACACTGGCCTGAGCCAAAGCCCACCAACTTCCTACCTGGCCCCTCAGCCACAGATCCCCTCGGCCCCCCGGAAACCAGCCCTCTTCCCCAAACCTCGGCTAGAACCCCGGAAGTCTGCCCCACCCACCATATCTGTCACCCCTAGTTCTGCCCCCAGGGAGCCCCTCCTGCGTTCCCAGCCCCCTGAGTCCCTAGCTCAGGGGCCAGTCCCCTCCCCCATGCTCAAGGAGCCAGAGCCCCTCCCCCACCAAGGGGAGTTATAGTTTGAGGGTGACACTTGTTGGCCTTCATGGCCCCCCCATCCTGTCTCCTGCCCTTCCCAGCTTGGGTCCCCTAGAAGCAGCAGGTGACCTCATTCCCCCAGCAGGTTCCAGGGGGGCGGGGTGGTGGGTGGTAGAGAGAGTGGAAACAGGGGCTTTAGTTTCACCGGGGCCTGGCTCTGAGAGTGTAAGTGGATCCCAGGTCTGTGGAGTGGAAAGCTGGGGGAGGGGGGAAGCCTGCAGGCAGGAGGTGGAGAAATGGGGAGCAGGAGGGTAATTCTGTCCTCATGGACCTTGAGGGCTCATGGGAAATAAAGGCACCTCCCACACTTGCAGCTGGGCGTGTCGTTTTTGGGGCGAGTTCGTGGGAGGCACGAGGGTTTAGGGGGCTGATGTGGCCCCACTGGGTGCAGCTTGAGCGCCTACTATATGCCCAGCCCTTTGCCCAGCGCTAACCGGGCGCAAGCTGGGCACCTGCACGCACACGGTGCTCCGTGAAGGCTCAGCCATCTGTCCCTTCCATGGGTGTTTATTGAGCACCTGCTGTGGGCCAAGCGCCCTTTGTTCAAAGCCCTGGGAGTCTGAAGTGGTGCGCGGCCCGCTTCTGCTCTATGAGGGACTGAGCCCTGCTTGGGACACCTCCGTCCTGAGCGCCTCCCCTCTTTCCCTCACCTGCAAATGGGTTTAATACCAGAATCCCAGGGACTGGTGGGAGGATGACAGGAGACCCCACCTACAAAGTGCTTAGTAAAGACTCAATAAAGGAGGTGAGGAGAGGAGTCAGAACCGGGCCCCCTCCCCCCCCTCCCCTGCACCCCAGTTCTGCCCAGGCTGCCGCCCGCATGTGGTTGAAGATTGATGCCATCTGCCCCAGAGGAAAATAAAGCCAGCGGGTGGGGCTAAGATATATTTCGGCGGGGGAGGGGGCGTCTTGCCTGTTCACGCTCAGTATTTTCCAAACAGAGCCTCCTTGGGTCGGGGCGTCAAAGGGAATCAACTGCACCCCAGTAAACAGGTCACAGCCAGGGGCCCAAGAGTCCCCCATTGCCAGAGGATTTCTGGAAGGGGAGGTTTTCAAGTCTGATTTCCTCAGACCACCCCCCCATGCCTGCCCACCCTTTTTGGGGTGGGGAGGGGAGGGGAGGGGCAAGGGGGGGTCAGGGAGGAGTTAGGGAGTCCCCAGGGCTGACGGAGGACAGACAGCCCGGAGTCCTGCCGGTCAACGTCTCGGTCCCTCCGACGCTCCCGGCTCCTGGGACTTCAGAACAGACCAGCCGTGACCCTCCGGGAGGACAGAGGTTTCGTGAGGGACACGCTGGCTCGGCGCCCTGTCCGGCTGTCCCCCTCGGGCCCTACTGCCCCGTGGGCCTCTGGGTGAGCTGGGGCTGCAGGGACAGCGACCTGGACCGGGCGCTGAGGCGGGGGCGGAGGCGCCGGATCACGGCGCGGCGGAACAGGATGTACACCCAGGGGTCCAGGATCTGGTTCCAGGTGGCCACGCGCAGGTAAATGAGCAGCTGCTGCTCCGTGGCTCGCGACAGCTGTCCCGTCGGGCTCATGGCGGGCGGGCTGCGCAGCACCGACTGGGCGATGAACACCTGCCGAGGGTCAGAGCGTTAGGGCCCCGCCCCCGCCGGCCCCGCCCAGCCGGCCCCGCCCAGCCGGCCCCGCCCCCCGCCTGCAGGGGCCGTCCTGAGATCAAGGGCCGATTCTGTCCCCGCTTTGCTGTGTGACCTTGGGAGAGCGGCCTGACCTCTCTGGGCTGCAGGTGATGGAGCTAGAAAACAGCACGCTCTTCCTGCCCCTGTCCTGGGCACAGTTAAAACAGTTAAAAACGGTGGGAAAGGAGGCCTTCGGAAACACTTCATAATTGACCCAAAATGTAGAATATAAAATTGTACTATAACATTGGACATTAAATACTTAATTTTTGTAAGTTTACTAATTTATTTTGAGAGAGAGAGAGAGAGAGGGAGAGAGAGAGAATCCCAAGGAGGCTCCACTATGTCAGCACAGAGCCCGACCCCGGGCTCGAACTCACAAACCATGAGATCATGACCTGAGCCGAAACCAAGAGTCAGACGCTTAACCGACTGACCCACTCAGGCGCCCCTAAATACTTAAGTTTTACAGCATATATTTTAAGGAATTATATCTTATGTTAAAATTTATATTTTATATAATTATATTTTTATAATTATATTTTATGATTTTAAGACACTATTTTATATTAAATACTTCTATATTAAATTTGTATATTGAATCATTTAAGTATATTTTATTACTATTGACATTTATGTTTAATATTACATAATATGTCCTATGTTATTTACAAATATTATATAATAGAATTAATGAATAATTAATATATTGTTAATTATAATATATAGTATTTAAAATTATATATTACAAGTATAATTATATAGTTGTATAATTGATATAATTAAATATAGGTGATAATTCAATAACAATGTAATTGTTATAATGTATATTATATTTTGTAACTATAATGAAAATTTATATGATGTGAAGCATAATTATCATTCATATTGTGTTAAATGTTACATTAACATAAAACTATTATATTGAAATTATATTAATATTGGGACGCCCGGCTGGCTCAGTCTGGAGAGCATGTGACTCTTGATCTCAGGGTTGTGAATTCGAGCCCCACGCTGGGTGTAGAGATGACTTAAAAGTAAAATCTGGGGGGCGCCCAGGGGGCTCAGTCGGTTAAGCGTCCCACTTCGGCTCCGGTCATGATCTCATGGTTCGTGAGTTCGAGCCCCGCGTCTGGCTCTGCGCTGACAGCATGGGGCCCGCTGCAGGTCCACTGTCCGCCCACAAAGAAATAAATATTAAAAAAAAATAAGAGGGGCGCCCGGGGGGCTCAGTCGGTTAAGCGTCCAATGTCCGCTCCGGTCATGATCTCGCGGTTCTTGAGTTCGAGCCCCGCGTCAGGCTCCGTGCTGTCAATGAGGACCCTGCTTGGGATTCTCTCCGGCTCCCTCTGTCTCTGGCCCTGCCCTGCTTATTCTCTCTCTCTCTCAAAATAAATAAATACACTTTTAAAAATAAAACAATACAAGAAAAAGAAAAGAAAAGAAAATCTTTAAAAAGTTATATTGTTTCCTGAGCACCTGGTGTGTGCTGGGCGATGCTGAGGACCTGCAGACCAGGCCCCTCCGGCGTGGGTGCCCCGTCGCAGCAGGGCGGCGGCCAGGCTGTCGGAGCGTGCGCTGGGGGGACAGAGCCGCGGCGGGGGGCGTGCGAGGCGTGGGAGCCCGGAGTGGCCCCCGAGCTGACCGAGGGCCGGGGACTGGCCGGCGAGCGGGGCCCCGGGCGGGTCTGCAGGGAGCGTCTGTGGGCCTGTCACCTGGGGTGACAGGGGGAGCCCGGGGAGGCCTCAGAGTGGGCGTTGGCCGTGCGCCAAACCTGGCCTTCCAGGCCTTTCTGTCTTACTCTGTTTGCTTTGTTATTTTGTTTGGTGTTGTTTTGTCGAGAACGTGTTTCCACGTGTGACTCGTAGGAGGGGAAGAAGGGAGCCTATTTGTGGCACGTGAAAATGACACGAACTTCAAACCTCGGCGTCCACGGCCGGAGTCCTGGGGGTGCAAGCCACGTGCTTTCGTGTCCATGTTGTCAGTGGCTGCCTTCACGCTGCGCCGGCAGAGCCGAGGTGTTGTGACAGAGACCGTCCCTAGAATATTTACCACGTGGCCCTTTGTGGGAAAGTTTGCCCGCAGAGGGGACTCAGGAAGTGTTTAACGCTGCACGGATTCTACCCGGGATGCCTCCCTGCTTTGGGCCAGCAACCGAACTCCTATTCACGCTTCAAAGCCCCAGTTCCGATGACTCAGAGCCCGACGGAGCTCGTTCTGGGTGTTCCGAGAGGCTGGAGGCTGGAGGGCGGGCAGGGGGGAGGCGCGGGGCGGTGTGCGGGCAGCACGGGCTCGCGCGTGTCTGCGGGGGGCCAGGGTCCTAGCAGGCTGCCGCCTGTGTGTATCTTAGCAGGGGGAGGGGAGCAGGGAGCCCGCGAGGAGCCGGTTCCTGGGGTGGCTCCCAGCCACAGGCGCCTATGGCTTCCCACAGGGGCGCCGCTTACGGGCGGCGCTTCTGGCTGACAGATGTGTCCTTGTCCTGTCCTTGGCGTGTCCCCCCCAGGCCTGTCCTCAGGGATCTGAGAACATTTATGTATTCGCTTAGTATGATCCTTACTATGTATTGGGCGGCCCCTGAGTCGGGCCCCGCCCCCCTGCCCACAGCCCTCCAGGGCTTCCCCCTCCCCCGGGGTAGAAGCCCAGTTTCTCCCCTCAGCCCCCCAAGGCCCTCCACGACCTGTGCCCGCCCGCTCTCTGCCCTCCCCTCCTCCCCCTCCCCCGCTCTGCTCCAACCACACAGGCCTCCTGGCTGCTCCTCCAACACACTAGGCAGGGTCCTGCCTCAGGGCCTTTGCACGGGCTGTGCCCTTTGCCTGGAATGCTTTTGCTCGCTGATCTCCACACAGTTTACACCCCCACCATGTCTTTGCTCAAAGGTCACCTCCACCAAGAGGTCCCTGACCAGGATCTGCCCTCCAGCCAGCAATCTCTTGGGAGGGACACCCAGAATGGGCCCTGCCCTGCTCTGACCCCTTGAGCCAGGGCTCTGAAGCACGGATAGGAGTTTAGCTGCTAGATAAAAACCAGGAAGGCATCCTAGGTAGAATCTCAGTGAATCATTAAATGACCCCTGAGTCCCTTTTGGTGACAAACTTTTTCTTTTCCTCCCTCCCTCCCTCCCTCCCTTCCTTTTTTTTTGGTGACAAGCTTTTTCTTTTTTCTTTTTTTAATTGTTTTTAACTTTTATTTATTTTTGAGAGACAGAGACAAAGCGTGAGTGGGGGAGGGGCAGAGAGAGAGGGAGGCACAGAATCCGAAGCAGCTCCAGGCTCCGAGCTGTGAGCACAGAGCCGGACGCGGGGCTCGAACTCACGAACCGCGAGATCGTGGCCTGAGCCGAAGTCGGACGCTTCACCGACGCAGCCCCCCGGGCGCCCCAATGTGACAAGCTTTTCCTTAAAGGGCCACATAGCAAATACTCGAAACGTGGTCTCTGTCACAACTAAGCTCTGCCCCGTGAAAGCTACATGGAACCAAACGGGTGTGGCCATGTTCCAATAGGACTTTATTTCTGGACGCAGAAGTGTGAGCCCCATGGCATTTGCACGCGTCACAAAATATGCTTCTTTGTACCTTTTTCTCTAACCATTCACACGTGTAAGACATTCTTAGCAAAACAAAACAAACACCAAGGCAAAAGCAAGAACAAGTTCGCGATCTTTCCATTCGCAGGTGTTTTTTGTTTTTTGTTTTTTTGGAGACTTTATTTTTAAGTAATCTCTACGCCCGATGCGGGGCTCGAACTCACGATCCTGAGATCGAGAGTTGCGCGCTCCACCGACGGAGGGCGCAGTCTAAGCTCACGGCCTGCCCGTCCCACTGGCAAGAGCTCCCGGACGCAAAGGGTGTCTGCCGTGTCCTCCGCGGCTAGAGCGCAGCCTGGAACACCGCGGTCACTCGTGACGTGTTTGTTGCAAGAACAAGTGAGTAAGCGAGTCCCTTTCAACGTCGCCGTCACTCAGAAGGACAGACAGCTTTTTAATCCCCACAACCAGACACCGGGGCTGGAGGAGGGGAGCCCGGAGCCAGAGTCGCGTAGCAAGTCCCTGTGGGACATGGGTTGGAAACCGAGGGTCTGACTCTAGACGCCAGGCTTGCCGGGATCAAACAGAAGTGGAAAGATAACCACCCCGAACGGCCCACTCGCACCAGTCAGTGGAAGGACTTCGGCCAAGCCAGGAACTGGGTTTGGGTTTCAGCCCGGAACCAGGCACAGAGCAGACTCGGGACGTGTTTGCTGATTCAGGGAGGCCGCCTAGAATGTCTTGGTTTTGTTTAGTAAGCAAACTCCTATTCATCCTTCAAAACCCCAGCTCCAATGCCCCGCCTCTGGGAAGCCTTCTCTGATACCCCAGAGAGAATCTTGGAGCCCCTCCCTGGGCATCCCAGTCCTGCCCCCGGTTTGGGGGTTATCTGTGCCTTGCTCGTGAGCTCCCCGAGGGAGCACACCTGCGCCCTGGGGTCCGTACCCACATTTTCTTGGGCAGATGAGCGCCCGAAGATTCGAATCGTCGTGGATGAACCGAAGCCCAGTCACCAGGAGCGGCAGGAGCCCCCGAGCCGACCCCCGCCCCCGCCCCCCCGCCCCCACCCCCGCCCCCGCCCCCGCCCACCACTCACCAGCAGCGGCATCCAGCAGATGCTGGCCACCACCATGATGCCCGTGAGCTGAGCCATCATCTCGACCTCGCAGTCCCGTGGGCGCTGCTGGGCGGCCTCCTGCCCGTGGTACACGTGGCACAGAGCGGCCACGCTGATGGTGTTGAGCAGGAAGGACAGCGCCACCGAGAGGCTGCCGAGGAGCGAGAAGAGCAGGCCGAAGGCCACGTCCCCGGGCTGCGCGCCGAGCGTGAGGAAGCACCAGGAGCCCGGGTACTGCACCGTGTAGCGGCCCACGCCCAGCAGCGGCAGCAGCCCCAGCGCCAGCGCCGAGCCCCACACCAGCCCCACCGTGGCCCAGGCGCGGCGCTGGGAGGCGGCCGCGGGCCGCGAGAAGGGCCGGGTGATGCCCAGGTAGCGCTCCGAGGCCATGGCGGCGCCCAGCCACAGCGGGCAGAGGCCGAAGAAGACCATGACGACGCCCATGAACTGGCAGAGGCGGCAGCCGGGGTCCACGGCGCGCCAGTCGAAGAGGACGGCGTGCTGGGACACCACGATGGCGCCGGTGACCAGCAGCCCCATGAAGTCGGTGAGCACCAGGCCGCAGAGGAAGGTGAGGAAGGAGGAGCGGGCGTGCGGGCCGCCCTGCCGCGCCCCCGCCAGCACGCTCAGGGCCAGCAGGTTGGACGCCAGGCCCACCAGGCAGAAGGAGGCGGCGAACCAGGGTGAGGCGATCAGCCGCCGCTCCTCCAGGGTGATGTTGGTTGGCCGGAAGCAGGGCCCCAGAGAGCTGCCATTGGGCCACATGGCGCCAGAGTGGAGAGGAGAGGGTCACCAGCCCATTGGGCCGCGGCTGCAGGTGGGGACGGCTGGTGCTGGCTCAGGCACACCTGGGGGGGGGGGCGGACAGAAGAATTGTCGGTGAGTCACTCTGCTCTTCAATCTGAGCAGGCCTGGTGAACTCCTACTTAAGCTGCAACACCCCAGCTCAAATGTCCCTCTTTTTTTTTTTAATTTTTTAAATGTTTATTTATTTTCAGAGAGAGAGAGAGAGAGAGACAGCACGAGCAGGGGAGGGGCACAGAGAGAGGGGAAGAATCCCAAGCAGGCTCCACTCTGTCAGCACAGAGCCCGACGCGGGGCCTGAACCCACGAATGGTGAGGTCATGACCTGAGACGAAATCAGTCGGACACTCAACTGACTGAGCCACCCAGGCGCCCCAAATAACCCCTCTTTGAGGAAACCTTCCCTGACTTACCTCACTCCCCACTCAGTAGTATTCTTACTACTAGTTGGCACTATTACTCTCCCTCTTCCCCTCTCCTCCTCCCCTCCCCCTCCCCTCCTCCTCTTCCTCTTCCTCCCCTTCTCCTCCTCCTCCTCCCCCTTCTCTTCCTCCCCCTCCTCCTCCTTCTCCTCTTCCTCCTCCCCCTCCTCCCCCTCCTCCTCCTCCTCCTACCTTCAACCCTGTCCTGCCCCAGGTGCCGTGACCCTCAAGGGTAAGGACCAGTGCTCTCTCCTCTGTGACCCCTGGAGACCAGTTAGTATTTTCGGGGTCTCAGAGGAGACCCGAGGGGCCCCCCTGGGTTTGAACGGCAGCCCCGGGCACCCACGGCGGCTGATTTCTTCTCTCCGGGCTCCGCCGCCCCGCTCGTCACCCGTCCGAGCGCTCGTCCGGCCTGAGAGCCCGGGACGGACCTCAGCCGTGGGGCGATGGACGCGTCCAAGGTGAGGACGGCGGCTGGAGGTCGGCCACAGGTCCCCGGCTTACATGCCGGCTCTGAGGTCAGCCCCTGGGTCACAATCCGTCACGCACGCGTGGTGGGGGCCCGACACCTTCCGTGTTGTAGGATGATGCTTCCTTACACATGTTGCAATCGTGTAGATTCCCGCCCCCCCGCCCCCGTTTTCAGGGCGTTGTTTTTATAATTAGAAATAAACCCAGAAATCCAGTTCCATTCTGGGAACAAACACAGCTCATGCGGAGCAACAGACTCCCTGGGGACGGGCTATAAGCGGCAGTGAGAGGGACCTGGTGCTCGCTGTGGGGCTGGGGGACAACACTGGGGACATCTGGGCCTGACTTCCACGACGGTGGACGACTACACCAGCTGTGGGGACGTCAAGTAGAAATGAAACGAGAGATCATTCAAAAAACAGCTCCTGGTTCCCCAAAAGACGGGACGTCTCCCCGTGTGGGCGGGGGGGGGGGTCCCTGGTGGGAGGAAGAGCGGGTGAAGATGGGCAGACGTGGGAAGCCCGGAGATGCCAGGCAGGGAAGGCTCATAAAGGTCTTACTGTGGTACCCATTTTGCAGAGGGGGCAGAGCGAGGCACGGACGTTAAACCTCTCGTCCGAGGTCCCACAGCCTGGCCCGAGTTGACCTGAGGTGCAAATCCAGGCCTTGTTACATATAAATGCATGTAAATGATTCAAGGGCTTGCCACTCAGATGGGGGGGTGTGGGATGGAGATTTTCTTTAAGGGACAGAATTTTCCTTCTTTTTAATTTTTTAAATGTTTTATTTATTTTTGAGAGACACAGAGTGCAAGCGGGGGAGGGGCAGAGAGAGAGCGAGGGAGACCCAGAATCGGAAGCAGGCTCCAGGCTCCGGAGGAGCTGTGAGCACAGAGCCCGACGCGGGGCTCGAACCCACAAACCGCGAGATCATGACCTGAGCCGAAGTCGGACACTCAACCGACTGAGGCCCCAGGCGCCCCAAGAGATAGAATTTTCTAAACCGCCAGTCAGATCGGCCTAGAATCCAGGCTTTGCCGCGTTACCCTCTCACTGACCCTGGTCTTGTCGCCTGCGGTCCCTTGCTGTACTGGGGCTGATGATGGGAATGAGCGAGCCTGAGTGCAGGGCTCAGGGCTTTGTGGGTCCCTCGGGGTGGTGGCCGCGGCCACCGGCCCGCGCTCCGCATCTGGTTGGTGGCCGTGCTGGCCTGGCCCCTCTGCTCAGCGACTCCTTATTGAGCCTCATAAATTACCCAGCTCCTGACAGCCTCACTGAGCTTCCCTCCCGGGCTGAGCGCCAAGGCCCCCACCTCGGCGGTGGGGTGGGGCCTCCAGTGGGAAAACTGGGGAGAGGTGCATCCGGCGGCACGGCGGGGGGCGGGGGGGGGCGGCACTCCACGGTGACCCCCAACCTTCCCCTCCGCGGCAGGGCAGGGGTGCGTGCTCTGCTGTCACAGATTTGGCCTGCGTTCGGATTCCCCTCGGGACGGGGCGCTCTCTGCCTCCAGAGCTGGTATGCACTGTTTCTGGACATTCCTGGGGACTTGGGCCGTGCCTGCGGCCACTGACCTGACCCCAGCCCGGAGTGACCGCTGGCTGGGGGCTCCTCCTGGGTCCACAGCCCCAGCCCTGCGCGGGAGCTCGGGCGCGGCTGATTCAACTGCTGATTCACCCCGAGACCGCCTCACGCCTGCCGTGTCTGGGAACAAAGCTGTGACCCAGAGCTCTGGGCTCCCCGGGGAAGGCTGGAAACTGGCGTGACTCCCTCTGGCCACGGCCCACGGTTTCCAGGCCCCCGGGGACACGCGCAGGTGATAGCTGTCTTCTCAAGTTCCCAGGCGGCCACGCCAGCCCAGCAGGAGCACCTGGCGGAGCCTCCCGTCCCCTCCCAGACTGGCTGGGACCTCACCAGAGCGCGAGGTCCAGAATCAGCCCTGTGTGGCCCGTGGGGGCGTCCGTCTTCCTCTCCCACGAGGCACGGAGCCTAGATTTGCGAGACACACTCAGGACTCCGTGGCCCAAGGGACGGGAGGCT
This sequence comes from Cryptoprocta ferox, assembly GCA_028646485.1. Lineage (NCBI taxonomy): Eukaryota > Metazoa > Chordata > Mammalia > Carnivora > Eupleridae > Cryptoprocta > Cryptoprocta ferox. The sequence continues at coordinate 2,533,885 of CM053574.1, forward strand.
TGGGCTCTGAAGGACCAGGGCTCTGGAATTCCACCGAGCTCTGGGTCCAGAACCCGCAAGGCCCGAGTCTAGAATTCCAAGAGGCTGAGGCCCTAGAGCTTTGAAGGGCATGTGGCTGGGTTCTGGATTCCAGAACCTCCCTGGAGGACGGCAGCCCACCTGGGTGAGGCCCCGAGCCTCAGGCACCAGGCCTCCCGCGCCCAGCCCCCCACGGAATGTGATCTCTGGCCCCCAAGCGCCAGGCCCTGCCTCTGCCTGTGGGTGGGTCGCTGGCGCTCCTCTCCCAAGAGCCAGCCGTCTCTCAACATGTCCCTCTGCTTCGCGACACTTGGCACCCTGGCTCGTGAGGCCACCCGTCCCCTCACAAAGGGGCACCCGGACCCTCGAGGGAGCGACGCCGACCTCTGACCGGCTCGCTGGAGTCCCAAGCTGGGGGTCAACAGTGCCTCAGTGTCCCCTCTTCTGTGAAACGGGGGAAACTAGGACACGGAGTCGCCTGCGGGCATTCTGGCCAATTTTCTGGGCCTGACCTGCTCCCGGGGGGCTCCGAGCTCGCCTCCTGGCTGGCCAGGCCCACGGGGGCGGCCCCCGCACATTTGCTACGGGCTCCGAGCGCCCTTCAGGTGACCAACGACATCACCCTTTGCTGTGAAACTGCAGGGACCAGGCCAGCCCGCGCCTGGGGCAGAGTCGCAGGCTTCCGGTGAGGACCCTTCTGCCAGTACAGGCACACGCGCGCGCGCGCGCACACACACACACACGTCAGTCCCCGGGTCTGCCCCGCCTCCCCTCACCACACCATAAGGCTTAATTTCCGGGAACTTTTCCTGTTTGTGACACCAACCAGGCCCCCACCCCAAAGGGTGCGAAGTGGGCCCCACTGGGTCTGGGCCCAGTTCCACCCTGACTGCCCCCCATGAGCTTCAGCGTCCTGATCTGTACAGTGAGTGTCCTCCAGGCCTCCACACTCACCTGCACAAGAGGGCAGGGGGACGTGAGGGGACAGGCCTGGGGGCCCTTGGCGGTGGCCGAGGCCGGGCACTGAGTTACAGTGACGGCACCGACGTGAGCCGAGCCCGGCCCCGGCCCGTGCACACACACGCAGACACCGGCTCGCCGCTCGCCCAGCGCCTGGCACGCCCCCCCCCCCCCCCCCCCCCCGCGGCCCCGAAGGACCCGGAGCGGCCCCGCAGGCTCCTAGGGAAACACACAGGCACTTCCGCGGCCACACCGGGACAGGCCCGGGCCGGACGGCAGGGACGCGACGGCACACTGGGTCACAGACCTGGCCCCAAGCACGGCCCGGGACACCCAGCACCTGGCGGCCGGCGGTCCGGGGACACACCCACGGCGGGGCGGGCCGCCGCGGGACACATCCAGGCCACTCTCACGCCCCGCCCCTAACCTGGCGGCCGGCCTCACCTGGACGCGACGATCGGTGGCACGCGCTGGGGTCGCCCCTGTCGCACAGCCCGGCGGGCGGACGTGCGGGCGCCGGGCTCAGGCCGGGGAGGGCGGAGCGGGGAGCGGGGTGGTCCTGCCTCCCGGGGCGCCCGGGGCAACCGAGTCACGGCCGGCGGCGGGACGCACCGAGGACCCCGGCGCTGCCCCGTCTCCGAGGACGCCGGGGTGCGCGAGGTCCTCCGGGGCTGGAGGAGGGCGACGAGTCCTCCCAGCCTGGAAGCGGGGTCCGCGGGGGCTAAAAATAGCCCAGGATGGGGGGGGCTCCGCGCGGCAGCCGGCGCCCTGCCGGTCCCTGTGTGTCTCTCCTGCGTCCCTCCCCGGCCCCTCCCCCGGGCGCTGGCCACGCCCCTCGGGCCTGGCCGGCCTGATGGGGGTCAGCGGGCGCCCCCCAGCCCGCCCGGGACCCTGCTCGGCCCCCTGAGGGCAGGGACAGGGATGCGGCGGCGGCCGGGGCCCTCTCGGGAGACTGTAGCCTGGGCCCGCCCTAGCCAGGCCCCCTCTTTGCGCTCCTGCCGCCAGGCCTCGCATTATTCACCATCTGGGCAGCACCCAAGATCGGGAGCGGCCGGACTCCCCCCACCCCGGCAGAATCAGGCCCGGAGGGGCCCAGGGCTCTAAGTTGGTGAACCTGGTGGGGCTGGGCCTGGCACACAGTAGGTACCTAATCAGTGCAGGGTCTGTTTAGACGGGAGGGGCGGGCGTTCTGCTGAGACAGGCTTTCCTGGAGCTGGTCAGTGGGCCGTGGTGGGTCGTCGCATTCCAGGGGAGGGTCCTGCGAGGACAAAGGCTGGGAGATGACAGTGAAGCTGGAGAAAGGGCAGCCTCTAGAGAGCCGCCTGCAGTGAGGGGTCCCTGCAGTGGACCGGGGGTGGGGGGTCCCCGCAGTAGATGTGGAGGAGGAGGCCAGGAACTGCAAGCCCGGCTTGGCCATTGGCTCCCAGGCAGGGTCCGCTTCCTCGAAGACCCCCAGACCCAGGGCTCTGGGCCAGGGTCTCAGCAGCCACAAAAGCAGAGGGTGACCGGGCTGGGCACGGCACAGCAAGGGCCTGTGGAGGCTACACTGTGCTAGTCAGTCCTTAGGTGGCGGCAGGGCAGCCGTGGGCAGGGGCCGGTTGGGGGGTGTTGGCCTTGGGGCTGAGTGGAGGGGTCACCCTGGGCCTCGCTGGCCCCGAGTTAGGGCCCGGAATGGGCCAGGACCGGCTGGTTTAGCCTTGACCCTGCCCCACCCAGTGCTTGGGGGGCTGGGAGAGATGCTTGAGGTCGGGTTCTGAGTGAGGACGAAGTGCTCCCACTGCCCTTCCACCATCCTTCCGGCCTCCAAGCCTGTACTCACACCCAGCATCCTTCCAGAAGGCCCCTCCCCTGCCCTATCCCATTGTCTGAGGCCTGGAGGCAGTTAGCCCGTTAACTCCTTGGTAGGGGGTCTCCCCAACTCCAGGGTCTGGCAGAGACCTGGCTCCTAGGACCCCCCATCCCCCACCTGCTCTCCTACCCTCCAACCCTATTCAAGTGCAATTCTGAGTCCTAGCCCATGTGCCAGGGCAACTTGGAGTCAGACCTGCCTTCTAGGGTGCCCCCCTGGCTGGGGAAAGACAGAGCCGGACACACAGAGCAGCCTTCTGTGGTCAGGCAGGGCTTAGGGGAGCCCAGAGGGGAGCCAGGCAGGCGTTCCGAGGCGGGGAGGTGTGGGCACTGGGGCTCTGTGGGATGAATAGGAGTTCTCCTGGTCTGAGAGCGTGGTGGGGGCAGACACTCCCTGTTTAAAACCTCTGAGACGAGAGAGCACGAGGCTTCTGGGAATCGCAGGGAAGGTAGATGTGATGGAGGGGGTGTGGAGCAGGGCTAGAGGTGGGGGGGCACTCGGAGGCTGTCCTCTCCCCACTTCCTCTGGCCTGAGATAACAAGGGCAGCAGCCCTTCTGGGAAACGGCCACAGCAGGCATCCCAGGAAGGCACTTAACTCGCATTTCATCTGGGCCCCGTGGCAGCGGGAGAGATGCTCCTTGAAAAGATGGGGAAAAACAGGGGCACCGGGCTGGGTCCGTCGGTGGAGCACGCAACTCTTGATCTCAGAGTTGTGAGTTCGAGCCCCACGTTAGGTGTAGAGATGACATTAAAAAAATGTTTAATAATAATAAAAAAAATCATGTGTCCACGGCCACATGTGGGTGGGACGTGAACATGAGCTCCGGCTCCCACCGCTTCCCGTCCTCCCTCCCTGACCCCACCCAGCTCAGTCAAGTCAGCTAGGGAGGCCTGGGAGGGGTGGAGATGGCCTGGGGGGAGCAGCCAGTGGGAACAGAGGCCAGGCTCAGGACGTGCCCCCCGTGGCTGTGGTTTCCGGTGGGTCCAGGAAGGGAGTGTCTATTCTTAGATTCCACAGCCAAGGGCGGAAAAGGACCGGGTTGGGGGTGGGGGCAGCTTAACGCACTGGGTGGACCCCGGGCCAGGGTGGGGGCCGTGGTGCCTCCGGCCTGCCTGAAGGGTCTCCCTAAGCCCCAGTGCGGGGCCCTGTCTGCCTCACTTGTCGGCTATGGCTCCCCAGTGCCCTGGGAAGGAGTCTGGGTCCGGGGTTGGCAGTCAGCCCTGCTGTGGCCCTGCCGTGGGCTCACCTGCAGCCCCGTCGCGCCCAGCGCCTGCGAAGCCTTCCGTGTTCCTTCTGGGGTCCCCCAGACCCACTGCCTGCCGCCGCCGTAGCCGGACTCCTGGGGCTGGGGGTGTCCGAGCCCAGCCCTCCTCCCTCTGGACTGGGGGTCCTGGCTCTAAGCACGCACCTGGAGATCGGGGGTGGGGGGCATGGCCACTTTGGTCCCCCGCCTCGTGCAGCAGTCTCCCCCTCGCCAGGACTGCAGAGGGGGCGTGAGGAGCTGGGACTCCCCGGGGAGCAGATGCAGAGGCCGGGCCCTGGGCGGTGGGATTCTCCAAGCTGCAGGAACCGGGTTCTAACCGTGGCCACCGCTCTCTAGGCCTGAAGACATGGCCGTGCTCCGTGTGGACGGAGCGCTGTTGCGTGGGGCGGGGCGGGGCCCGGACGCGGCTGCCACGGCACTTACCCGTCCTGACAGCGGGCAGCGAGCTGGCACCAGAGCCTCCAGGGCCTGTCCCGCTCAGCCCTGCTCCGGGGGCCCGTCCCCACTCAGCCCTGCTCCAGGGGCCTGTCTCATGCTCGGGGACAGCGGCGCTGGCCAGGAACCAAACGGTACCAACTGCTCGGACCCACGGGAGATTCTGAAGTTGCTCCGACAACCCACAGTTGATCGGTGATGTCTGTCAAGGCCTCTGAAGGGGATGGACGTGCTCCATGTGACAGCACGACAGGCGGCCCTCACCCTGGAGCAAGGTTTGGGTGGGCCAGGGTCTGCGGCTCGGAGGCCCCTTAACCAGACACACTTCCCTGTAGTGTCACCAGGCCCTGCTGCCCGGTGACCTTGTGTGAGGACAGGGTTGGGAGCGACCAGTGCCCCAGGGAAGATCCGTCTTGGCCGTGGGCACCGTGGGGGGGCTGTTGAACAGCAGCCCTCCACCCCCACCGTCGTAATGACCACAGACGTCCCCAGACGTCCCCACCATCCCCGGGGCCTCTCCCCTCCCAGCAGCCGCTCCGTGGGGGAGGGGGAGGGGCAGGGGCAGGGGCAGGGGCAGGGTCAGGGGCGAGAAGGCTGGAGAGAACCTTCCTGAGGGGCGACCGCTGACTTGTGTCAAGCGTCACGGCTGTTTTGAAAGGTCTCTCTGGGGGCACCTGAGCGGCTCAGGCGGTTAAACGTCCGACTCCTGATTTCAGCGCAGGCCGTGATCCCGCGGTTCGGGGCTCGGGGCCCGGGTCCCACATCCTGCGCTGTGCTGCCGGCTCAGAGCCGCCTGGGACTCAGTCTCCCTCTGCCCCTCCCCCGCTCGCTCTCAAATAAAACAAACGTTTACAAAATAAAAAAGCAAGTAAGTAGGCGGCCTCCCTGGCTGTGTGGGGTGCCTCGCTCTGACACGCGCGCCGGGGCTCCACGGGATGCTGGCGGAGGGACCGCGGGCGGGGGGCGCCGCGCTGCACAGCTCCTGAGAATCTAGAAGTATTCTAAAATAAAGTGTTTATTAAAAAACATGCAACTCCATGAATGGACCAATTAAGTGAAAATAAGACATTTCCCCACACCTAAAAAACGTGATTTTAGAGAAACCACCTAAAATATTTCCAGATGGAGCAGGGCGCCTGGGTGGGCCGGCTGAGGAGCCCAGCGGCGGGGAGGGGGGCCCTTACGTGGAAACGTCTCAGTAAGGAAACTGGAAAAAACGTTTCTGGGGTGCCCCTCCCCCACTGCTGGCAGCCTGCCTGGAGGTGGTGGCACCTGTCCAGCCGCAGGGGCAGCTCCGTGGGGGCCGGGAGCCGATCTCCAGGAGTGCAGCTGTCCCACCGTGGGCGGGGGGCACCCGGGCCAGATGGGGGCACCGCAGCTGCACGCATAGAGGCCAGGCTCCCGGACCCACTGGCCCACATGTGGCCCCAACAGGGAGCTGGGCGTCCATTGCAGAGGCCTGATCCACACCAGCACCAGGGCCCGGCTGGGGGACCAGAGCGCAGGGGTGGAGGGGAGTCCTGCAGCTGCCCTGCATTCAGTTTCCTGCCCCCTCCCTTTAAGCCTGGCACCCCAGCTCAGGGTGGGTGCTGTGGGGCGGGGCTTGGGCCTCAGTCCCCCTGGCCTGTCCTGCAGTCTCCCACTCGGGCTTCCCCGGGCAGAGTGAGCAAGGCCAGGGGGAGCCCTGGGAGGGCAGTCTGGGGTGGGGGCAGTCCGGGGGGGCCCGGGGGGGGAGTCTGGGGTGGGGGGGCAGTCCTGGGTGGGGGCAGTCCGGGGGTGCCCTGGGGAGCAGTCTGGGGTGGGGGCAGTCCAGGGTGGGGGGGCAGCCCGGGGGGCCCTGGGGGGGAGTCCGGGGGGGCCCTGCCGTCACCGGCGGTAGCGGTAGCGCTTGAAGTGGAACCAGAGCTGGAAGATGCCGTTGGCGAACTGGCAGCGGAAGCCGTGGCGGTGCGAGTACTCCCACTCGCGGTTGACGATCTTGAAGGCGATGTCCTCGTAGGGCGGCCCGGCGTGGAAGCGCAGCGTGGCGAAGTCCCTGTTGTCCGGGCAGGCCTCCAGGAAGTACTCGGGCGTGGAGCGCTTGTCGATGAGGTCGGGGTAGAAGATGTTGAACTTGTAGCCCTGCACGATCTTGGGCGGCGGGTTGTCGAAGTCGTAGTGCGTCTGGTTGTACTTGTTCCACTCGAAGCCCGTGTGCACGCGGTTGAAGAAGCGGGGCTTGCGCGGCCGGTACTTGTCGGCCCACAGGTAGGCCTTGCCCGCCAGCGGCATCTCCACGCTGAACTGCGCCTCGTCCTGGCCCATGCCCTCCTTGGCCCGCCGGAAGAAGATGTCCTCGGCACTCTCGCTCGCGTCCCCTGCGGGCGGGGCGCGTCAGCTGGGCCGGCCTCCCCCCACCCGGGTCTGGTCACCCCCGTAGGTCCCCCTGGACGGGCACCGCCAGCGCACGTCCCCCACGGCGAGGCCGGAGCGCCTGATGGTTAAAGGTGGGGCTGCGGGCCCCGGGCGGGGACCCTTCGCGGCCTCTGCGTGCGGGGGCCGGGGCCGCCCAGGGAGACGCGCCCTCCCCGCGTCCTTGGGGGGGGGGACACCGGCCCCCACCTGTGACCTGCAGCTGCTGCCGGGACAGCTGCAGGCGCTGCAGGTCCTCGTGCGGCTCCAGCACGTGCGCGTCCAGCGGCAGCTCGGGGGCCGTGAGCAGCCGGGGGCTGTACTTGCCCGCGTCGTAGTCGTCCAGGCTCTGCTGGATCAGGTCCTCCTCCATGAGCACGGCCTCCCCGTCCGCCTCGCCCTCCGCCGGGGCCCCCCCTTCGGCCTCCGGCTCCCCCGAGCCCCCCTCCGAGGAGGGCCCGGGTGGGGTCGGGGCCGGGTCCTCAGGCTCCAGGCTGTGGACGAGACGGGCGGGGCTGAGCGGGCGGCCGGGTGGCGGAGGGGTGGCGTGGGGGGGCGGCGGGCGGGCGGCCTACCTGTGGCCAGGGGATGGGGGCTCCTGCTTGAGGATGGGGAACAGGGGCTCGCTCTCCACGCCCTGCTCCTGCTTCAGCTTGTACAGCTTCTGCCGCAGCACGTCCTGGTGCCGCTCTCGCAGCCTGCGACACAAGCTGGCCGTCACCCCCATGCCTGGGCCCTGCCCCCATGGCCTGTCTCATGAACCCCTTTCAGTCGGATGACCTGGAGCCCGGGGGAGCATCAGGGGCCCCAGCCAGGCCCAGGGTGTGGAGGACGGGGCTGGGGGGCGTCTGGGTCCAGGGTCCAGGTTTGGGCAGTGAGGAAAACGGGACTCGTTCCCTGTTGGGGGGACCATTGCATGGCTGGGAAGGACACAGGAGGCCAAGGGCAGGGGGAGGCGAGCAGAATAAACTTAGAGACCACTCTGCAGTTAGCGGCAGACAGGCGCCGTGTTTACACAGCGAGACCAAACACGCTGAGAATTTGTACACAGAGAGTGCGGGGTGGACGGAGGGCGGGGGACAGGAGGCCTCCGGGCCTGTGTGATGCCAGCTGACCCGGGGGGGGGTGGAGGGAGGCCCCCTGGGCCGCTCAGGACGCGCCGCTGACCTGGCGCGTGCCATGTGGGCGCGGAGCTGCTGCAGCAGGCTCTCCCAGTAGCCCATGTCCAGGTTGGGGCCCCCGGCCCGGATCTTGCCCTCGATGCCCTGGAAGATGACCTGCAGCTGGCCGTACGTCTTCCCCTTGAAGACCGACTGCACGTCGGAGCTGACCGAGGCGTTGACCCCTTCCCGCCGCTCACCTGCAGAGGGTAGGCCGCTCAGCGCGGGGCCGGCAGGGGTCCTGACCCTGCCCTTGGCCCACAAGGTTCCTCCCCTGGGCCCGGGGTCCTGCCTCGTCCCTGGGCTCCGGTCCACCCCCGCCTCTAGCTCAATCCTTCTAACACTAAGTTGGCACCGGGTCATGGATCCCAGTCGGGATGGTTCTGACTCAGGGGGGCTGGGGGTGCCGGGCAGACATTTCTCAACCTGGCATGCCCGGTCTGCCAACACCCACCCACACTGGAAGAGCGAGGAGGGATCAATCGCCTGACGGCCAGACTCTCAGGAATTCAGATTTTGCCCTGGTAGTCTCAGCTGTGTGATCTTGGGTAAGTGGCTTGCTCTCTCTGGACCTCAGTTTTCCCAAGTAAGGAGAGCAGCTCACTTCCCAGGCGCTGCAGGAAGTCCTGACACCGTCCTGAAAGCAAGCACGCCCCCTCCCTGTCCCGCATCCAACACTGCCTGGGGGCTGGCTGGGGGCGCAGGGACAAACCCCCTGCTTCACACTGAGAAGCCGCTGAGGGCGGGCTGCGCTCTGCCTGAGCCCACCTGCTCCGGCGCACTAGCCTCCTTGCTGCTTCAACACACCAAGTCCCGCCCAGCGCCTTTGCACATATGTTGCTTTCCACCAGCAACATGCTCTTCCCTGTCCAATCTGCCTCCCAGACCCCACCAGTCCTCGGTGCTGAGCGGGAGTCCTGTGGGCCGGGAAGCCTTCCTGGACCACCAGGTTCCTCCCCTCGCCTGGGCGCCTGGTCGGCAGCTTCCCCAGGGCAGGGACCCTGCTGGGGCTCTGGCTGCTGCCTCGGCACCGCGCTGGGCCTGCGAGAGCTCGGTGTGCAGCTTGTGGCGCGTGCGGGGGTGCAAGCAACATGTGCTCCCTGCTTGAGAACCGGCTTCCGCCACCTCCGCCACCGGGCACCGGCTCGCAGCGGGGCAGACAGGCTCAAAAAGGACCCAAGTCCCTCTAGACCACCAACATGAGCCCCTGGAGTCGGCATATAGACACACGGTCCCTCGTCGGACCGCACAGAAAGGTCACGGGACCGAAGCTGCCACCCCCCGTAGTGTAGAGAGAGCCAAGCGCCGGGTCAGATGCCGCCCGAGCGTCCCACAGGGCCTCGCTGGGTCCCGGTGGGGCCGGAGGGCACTCTGCAGCAGCGGCGGCCTGGGAGGGAAGGCGGCACCAAGGGGAGAACCCGCAGGGCACGGTCACGGGCGGTCCGCCGCGGACGCCCACCCTCCTGTGCGTCCTGAGCGAGCCGGCGGACCTTCCCGGTAAAGACAAAAGAAAAAGCCCAACTGAGCTGAGAAGGACGACACCCCGCGCCGTGCGGGTCTCCGGGAAGCATCTTGGAAATCCCGCCGAAAAGAGAAACAGAAACGCAAGGTCATCTCTGAGGACGCCCGGAGCCGGCTGGGACCCTAGCCAGGACAGGGGAGGAGGGACAGTGGGCGGAGAGACCTCTGCTGTCCCTGAGGGAAGCGATGTGGCCACACAAGGGGGCAAATGGCGATGGGCCCAGTGCGGCGACTGGCAAGAGACGGCCAGGGACCCGGTGCAGGGGAGCCGTGGGAAGGGGACCCCGGCGGGTGGCGCTCTGTCCTCCGCAGCCCATGGGCTGGGTCGTCCGTGTTGGGGGAGCGCCCCGCCCCCAGCGGAGCACAGACATGAGACACTTCCTGAACCGCATGATGTCCAAGAACGTCCTGCCTTCCTCCATGATTTACTGGAGGACGCGTCCCACCCGATGCAGGGACGACGCACGAGAAAGGGGGCGCGGGGTAGTAAAGGAGGGGCTCCGCCACGGAGGGGGTGACGAGGCGGTGTGGGTGACGGAGGCGAGGAGCACAGGGCCGAGGGGAGGAGGCCGGCTGCCTCCCCAGTTCAGCTGGAGGCCTGGGGTCGCCGGTGGACCCGACGCAGGGACGGGCGAGCGGCCGGATCTGTGCTCGGAGCCACACCCGGGCCGGTCAGGGCCCTTCCGCCCAGAGTTCTGCACCCACGGCCTCGCTGTCACCAAGGGAAGCCTCTCCGCACCATTTCCGCGAGCAAAGGATTTCCTTCTTTCTCCACAAGTTCCCGCAGGATGTGCTGGCTCAAAGGAGGCGCCGAGACAAAGGAGCGTTGACGGAGATGACGAGAGACCTTCCTCCTTTTCCTATGAGGAAACCGCCCCCCGCCCCTCTGCTGAGCAAGAAGGGCATTTACGTGTGGAGGGGGGCGCACCACGGGGGCTGGCAGCCAACACCGCAGTGACAGAGAGCGACCACGTGACCTGCACACAGTGACCCGCACACGAGGCCCCCGGGGGTGGGGGGAGTGCAGTGGGTCATTAGCTTCTAGAACAGGGGTCTCACCCAGGGCAGTGCTGCCCCCTGGGGACACCAGGTGATGTCTGGGGACATCTGAGGCGTCACAACTTGGGGAGCCCCTGACGCTGAATGGGTGGGATCAGGGCCACTGCTCAGGCCGCCCCCCCGCAAGAGGGTCACCTCCCTGAACACTGCGTGTCACCCTCTGGGGGGAAAGGAAAGCAACTTAGAAAAGAACACGGGGTTCACCAGGCTGGGGCTCTAGGGCCTCCCGCATGAGCTGACTCCTGCTCTCCCTCAAACACCAGGCTTCTGATGAAAACCTGAGACCCAAACAAAACAGGCCCCTGGTGGCGACACTCCCAGGAAGCTAAGCACCACTAAGCGACCTGTGAAGGAAGCGGGGAGGGGGTGGGGGTGGGGCTGCTGGGCTCTGAGCACCCCCACCTGAGGGGGAGCCTGTGGCCAGGACCCGCCTGCTCCTGTCGCAGCCTGCCGCTGCCCCCTGGTGGCTCCCGGAGAGGCCTTGAGAGGGCCGTGGAGACCCCAGATGGGGAAACTGAGGCTGGCAGAGAGCCTGAGGTGTCCCAGGGAGCGCCCCCGCCCCGCGCCCAGATACTTGTCCCCAAGAGCACACCGCACACTTTCGGGTCAGCCTGGTGCCAGCCCGGGGTTACCTGGGCCCTTGCCCGAGGCCTCCAGCTTGCGGAGCTTGGCGATCTCGTCCTCCGTGATGGTGGTCATGTCCCGCCAGAAGTCCGCGTTCTTGCCCTGCTCCAGCTCCATGTACACCTGGGGGCGGAGGTGCACAGGGGCCGGTGAGGCAGGGCGACGTGCCACGGGCCAGGGAAGCGCGGCGGGGGTGGGGGGCGCATCCCAGGGGCCTGGGCGTGAGCGGCAGAGGTGAGGGGATGTGCCAGGGGCCTGGGCATGAGAGGTGGGGGCGGAGGGATGTCCCAGGGCCCCAGGAGTGAGCGGCGGCAGTGAGGGGACGTGTCAGGGGCTGGAGGGAGCACAGCGCGAGTTGGGGGGCGCATTCCAGGGGCCCAGCAAGAGCGTCGGGGGCGGAGGGGCGCCCCAGGGGCCCGGGCGGCACCTGGATGTCCTCCAGCAGGTCCTCCATGTCAGCCACGGTGAGCCCGTTGAGGAAGGTGTAGGGCTCGTGCATCTCCACGGCCAGGTCGTCGTCCTCGGCGCTGATGTACTTGGCCAGCAGATCGATGGGCTTGGCCCTCCCGTCCCGAATGCGGATCTTGGAGCTGCCAGGGAGCAGGGAGGGGGCGTCAGAGCCCAGGATGCACCCCCCTCCTGAAGACCCTACTAGGGGTGGGGGGATGGGGGGCTCATGTGGGAGCCAAGGGAAGAGCCTGGCCCACAGGGGGTGGCGGACAGAGGTCTTCCCGGAAGAGGGAGCATCAGGCAGCTGGAAGACACAGGCCCGGACGGAAGCAAGCGGGGCACCCGCAGAGCAGCGGGGGGTGGGGGCCAGAGAGGACCACCCCCCCCAGGGGATGATCTGCCCAGGGTGGAAGGTCTGAAGCGTCAGTGCCACACCCACGGGGATGTGGGTCAGAAACACTCGTTCTAACCCAAGGGAGCCCCCGGTGGGCAGCGAGACGGGGGGGCTGCGAGCAGGCTCCTCGGACACCCGCGGTGTGGCCTTGGCGCTCCGCAGCCCCCAGGAACCTCGTATTCCTGCCTAAACGGGGCTGATGAGCACGTGGCCCTGGGGGCGGGAGCGTGCAGAGGGAGGCCCGTGGTCGGTACAGCGAGGGGGCCAGCGCCCCGCTCAGCTCGTGTGGCACTACGACACGGAGCAAGGATCACTCGGAGGTCTCCTCGGCACACGACTCGATGGGGGAGGTGGGAGGAGACGGCGGGGGGTGGCGGCAGCAACGGGCTGGAGGGAGGAGTGGACAGGGAGCGGTGCACGCAGCAGGGGGCAGGCAAGGGCGCCCCGAGGAGGCAGAGGGCGGAAATCGGAAGGGCAGGACATTCCAAGCAGCGCGAAGGGCCTGTGCAAAGGCCCTGGGGCAGACACGGGGGTGGGGGGGCACACCGCAGCTTGGCCTGCTGCAGGTGGAAGTTGTCCTCCTGCTCTTCCCACGTCTTGAAGTGCTCGGCCTCCTTCTCCCGTTGCAGCAGCTCCAGCTCCTGCTCCCGCATGGCCTTCTCCCGCTCCCGCTCCAGCCGCAGCTGCTTCACCTGGGGCCGCACGGGAGGGTGGGTGCTGGAGGCAGGCCCGGCCGGCCCGGGTCTTTGGGGCCTGCCCTGTACGCTCTCGGGCCACGGGTACCCCGGGGTCAGGGGTGGGACTAGAGCCCAGGCCTGGCCCCAGCCCCGGACATGGATTGGCCGGCGAAGCCTGAGGCTGCAGACAGACCCCAGGTCAGGGGGCTCCTCGCTGCTGAAGGCACAGCAGCCGGGGCTGTGCTGGGCCCCCTGACGGAAGCTTCCGCGAGTAAAGCCCAGAAGCCGGCAGACCCGAGAGGTGGAAGGAGACAGCCTGCTGCAGACACAGCCTGACCCCTGGATCCCACTGCGTCTGAAGCCAGCCTCCCCGGAGCCTCTTTGTGCGTCAATCCGGGCGTCCTTCAACTGAAGCCGCGGTGCCCGCGGTGCGCCGGCCTCTAGGCCCTCGCAGGGGAAGGCCCCCCGCCCCACGCAGGCCCCCCCGCCCCGCGCAGGCCCCCGAGGGCGACCCCACCTTCTGCAGCTCCAGGCGATTGTCCTCCTGGATCCTCTTGTTGCGCTCCTTCAGCTCCTTCTCCTCCAGGTGACTGATCCCCTTCTTTTCCAGGGCCTGGAAGGGCCAAGCACACGCCCGCTGAGCGGAGCCGCCTCCCTCCCACCAGGCTGCGCGGCGGCTGCCGGGAAGGGAGTGAGGCCAAGGCCACGGCTCCCTGGGCCTCCGCACGAGCAGAGAGGAGGTGGCCGCCCGCCCCGGGGGCTCCTGAGCGTCCCTCACCTGGGACCTGCCGAGTGCCAGCTCTGCAACGGCCGGGCCGCTAGGAGGGCACCACGGCCCCCCGGGGCAGCACGCTACACAACCAACTCTTCCTCCCTGTGCCCTCACCTGCTGGGGGCGCTGGGGGCGCTCGGGGCACAGGGGCTGCAGGCCCCTCGAGGCCTCCGACACGACAGTTACTGCCCGAGCCCGCACCTCTGGACAAGAGCTACCCCCCGCCCCGCTCCGAGGGCTATTCAAGGACGCCCCCCGCACCGGCGCGGCCTGGCTTGGGGCCACCCCGCCGCCCGGGCTGCCCCCTGGCCTCCCCAGCCTCAGCCTGGGCTGCCGCCACAGGTGTTAACGGTGACCGGACTTTCTGCCTCTACGGCCACGTGGAACGGCAGCGCAGGGCTCAGCCGCGGAGCCGGATGGCCCGGCTCCAATCACAGCTGTCCTTCCCAAGCGGGGACCTCGGGGCGCAGCAGTAGGGGGAGTCGGCACGGGGACGCGCTGCGAACCGGGCCGGGCACGGAGTGTGCACAAATGTCGAGCACCGTGCCCGCCCACTCTGCTGGCCCGCGGCCGCGGGACGAGGGGACAAGCGCGTGGTGCCGCCCCACCCCACGCTTATCACAGGAGGGGCCGATGGAGCCCTCCCGTGGGGCCAAGGCCTCAAGCCCAGTGCGGCTCCGAGAGATTCTCAAGAAACCCTCGGGGAAAGGCCTGGGCACACGCATGTGCAAACCACACCAATCTCGTTCATTCGACACTCCCGGAGTGCCGACCGTGAGCCAGGCTCTGGGGACGGGGCTGGCCCTGCGGAGCTCACGGGCTGGCAGGAGTCACACGTTACAGATCAGAACCCGTGCTTAGATGTCTGCCTTGCAACGAGATCTCTCTGGGCCGACTTACTGCATTTTTTGATAAAAGAGTGTGAGTGGGGGAGAAGGGCTGGGAAGGGAGAAGGGCTGGGAAGGGAGAGGGAGGGAAGGAGGGAGGGAGGGAGGGAGGGAGGGAAAGAGAGAAAGAATCTCGAGCAGGCTCCAGGCTCAGCGCAGAGCCCTACTCGGGGCTCGATGTGATGACTGAAATCATGATCTGGGTCAAAATCAGGAGTTGGGCGCTTAACCAGCTGAGCACCCAGGCGCCCCATGGCTTGGCTTATTTTACTCTTTAATGTTTGTTTATTTTATTTTTGAGAAAGAGAGAGAGAGGGAATGCATGCTCGTGAGCTGGGGACAGGCAGAGAAGGAGGGAGTCGGAGGACAGTGGACAGCCCGACGTCAGGCTCGAACTCACAAACCGTGAGACGGTGACCTGAGCTGAAGTCAGATGCTCAACCGACTGAGCCCCCAGACGCCGTGGACTGGCGGATGTTACAGCACAGCCAGGGCACCCGACACCCGGCTGCCCCCCCACGGGACCGCTGCTCCCCAGGGATCTGGGTCCCTCTGGCACCTGGGGGCGCATGGGACGTGTTTGCTGGTAAAGCGCCGGGAAGGGTGAGGCAGCACCGAGAGAGAGAGAGAGAGAGAGAGAGAGAGAGAGAGAGAGAGAGAGAGAGAGAGAGACACGGAGGGAGAGAGAGAACCTGCGGGGCCGAGGGGGCCGGGCCGGCTGAGATGCTGAGGAAGGAGAAAGAACCGGCCAGGGAAGCAGGTGGGGAGCGGTGGGGCGGGGGGCTCAGTGTGTTCCAGACGAAGGCAAGAGACGGTGTCTGGAGTGCACGTGGTGAGCGGCCTCGACTGCGCCCACCTGCTCGCGCCCCCTCACCCCCTCACCACGAATGGGCGCTGGGGGAGGGTTAAGCTGGGTCCAGAACGACCCGTCCCCTCCCCAGCGCCGGAGCCCGTGAGAAGCAGGGTCCCTGCAGGTGTCAGCGGTTAAGGCGAGGTCGCAGGGTTAGGCTGGGCTCCAGGCGAGGACTGGGGTCCTCGAAGACAGAAAGCGGAGGCAGAGGGACTGGCGGGGGAGGCACCGAGATCGCAGCGTCGGTAACCGGAACCCCCGCCGCGGGCGTGCGACGCGGAGGCCCCCGTTCTCCGGGCGCGCGACGGCGGCCGGGCTCACCTTGTTCCAGATGAAGGTGCCCAGCAGGTTGTTGTCGCCGAAGGGGTTGTCGGTGTTGGTGTAGCCCAGGTACTCCTCGCCCCAGCCCATCTTCTCGCGCTTCTTCCTCTCCTTGGCCTCCTTCTTGGCCAGGCGCCGCGCCCGCTTCTCCTCGGGGGTCTCGAAGGCCTTCATCAGCTCCTCCTGCTGCTTCCGCTCCTCGCGCAGCCGCAGCCGCTCCTGCAGGCTGTGCTGGTGGCTCAGGGCGGCCGCCGCCTCCCGCGGGCTCTGCGAGCGGCCCCGGCCCGGGGAGGCCGAGCTGCACGCCGACGAGCCCGGGGACCAAGAGCGCGTCCGTCGCCGCCGCCGCCGCCGCCGGGCCCACCGGCCCCGCGGCTGCTCCTGCCGCTCCTCATCCGAGTCCGACTGCGAGGACCGGCCCCGGGAGCGCCACCGCGGGGGCGGCGGGCTCTGGCTCTGCCGACGGGGCCGCTGCCACCGGTGCTCCTCGGAGCCCGACCTGAGGAGGGAACCCACGGTCTTGGTCTCGCAGACGTTCACTGAGCACCTGCTACGCTACCAGGCGCCGTTCCGGGGACCCAGCAGTGACCGGCAGTGACGCCGAGGGTCCCCGCCTCTGGGAGGCTCATATCGACAGACGTGCAGCGTGACCCCAGACAGTGCTACGAGTCACAAAGAAGAGTGACTTCGCGTTGGGGGATGGAGCTCTGAGGGGGCAACCCTGGAGGACGTAGGGGAGGGGGCTACAGGGAGAAAGTGATCTGGGCAGAAGGCAGGGCAAGAGCAAAGGCCCTGGGGCAGGGATTTACTTGGCGTGTTCAAGAAGCAGCATGTGGCCGGGAAGGAGCACGAACAGGGGGGAGTGAGGAGGGAAGTGAGGACGGCGGGGCCCCACGGCACAGGAGCTCTGTGAGCAGGAACCGTGGGACCTGATCCGTCCGCGGCGACAAGAGGGAGCTTATACGAGAAGGCGGCCTTTACGCTGGTCCCTCGAGACGGGCGAGAGGGAAGTGGAGCGCGACTGGCAGGACTCAGGAGGCAGGGACACACCGGGAGCAGGGGAGGGGACGTGCGAGCCACAGGGACAGACTCTCTAACGGTCAGGGGCCTTTGCGCAGAGCAACCACCACACCCCTCCATTCTGTTAGATGCCCCAGCTAACGAGCTCGGCCAGAAAGTCTACACCGCGGAAACCGACGTGTCTGGAGCCCCCACACGCACAGGCAGACGGCGCGCTTGACCCAACGCTCACAGACCACGTCGATTCGCGTTACCGATCTAGGACGGCTGACTCTGCTCGTCCAAATACCAGAAAACGAAAGACACGCAGGCGTGACAAGACTTAGTGCCGTACGTGAACCGGGGGTGGGGGGACACCACCACCAGGGGCTCCGACCGGGGTCAGCAAGCTTTCTCTAGGCCTAGGGCCCGACTCTGCTGTCCCCACTGCAAAAGCAGCCCCCGCACAGACAGGAACAAAGGGACGCGGCTGGGTCCCCATCCGCTTTCACTTCCGCACGCCAAAACCGGAACGCGTGTGGAGGTCTCACAGTTTCCACGCGTCAGGAGACGCTACTTTTGACCTTTCCCCACCATTTAAAAATGTAAAAAGTGGGGGCACCTGGGGGGCTCAGTCGGTTGGGCGTCCGACTTCCGCTCGGGTCATGATCTCATGGTCTGTGGGTTCGAGCCCCAGGTCAGGCTCTGTGCTGACGGCTCAGAGCCTGGAGCTGCTTCGGATTCTGTGTCTGTCTGTCTCTCTCTCAAAAATAAACGTTAAAGAAAAAAATTAAAATGTAAAAACTATTCCTGGTTCCCAGGCCGTAGATCTTGCGGAGCCCTGGTTTAAACCGCCTCTCCGTTAGCTCCGTTCGCGGCTTCTAACTTCTCGGAATTCCTGGGGTGCAAGGATCTCATGAGACTCAAAGACGAAACGCCACCTTGTCAAACGCAGAGGGGAAGCAGCCGCGTCTGGCCACGGGGTGAACGGGCCAAAGGGAGGGGAGACAGCGCGGGCTCCGAGAGGCGCCGTGGAGATCTGGGCGAAACTTGGGCCACAGTGGGGCAGGGACTGGCCTGAACGTCACAGGTCACCCCCGGGGACCTAGGTCGGGAAGTTGGTCCCTGGCAGCGCTCTCGTCCCGCTGTGCTCGGAGGGGACTCCCGCCAAATCTGGACAGGTGTCCCATTTCCAAAAGAAAAGCGCTGTCGGCCGCGTGGAGCTGAGACCCAGGTCCTAGGAGTCAACCCCGTCCTGCCGCCTGCCATCAACAGTTCTTTCGTCTACACCCACTTCCAAGAGCAGGTGTTGGCGCCCCTACGTGTGAAATCCCTCTCCAATCTACCCATTTCCCCCACTGTGCCTCCCACTGCCTCCGTCTCTGACAGCCACCGCCGTCTGTTGCCTAGACAACCGCACCATCCTCCTCCTCCGTGTTGTCATTGCAGCCAACCTCGCCAGTCCCTTTTCCACGCGAAAACCCGAGGACGAAGTTCCACCAAGGAAGTCCGACCACATCGAGACCTCGCTCAAAACCCTCCCACGGCTCCCTACTCGCCTCCGAGTAACGGCCACACCCGTCACCACGACACACAACAGTGCCCGACCCGGTCTCCTCTTCCCGCTCCGACCCCTTCGCGCCCCGCCTCGCTCACTGCGCTCCTTCCCTCCGACCACCAGGTGCCCTGCCTGGGACGCCTCCCGCTTTCCTTTCGCTGCGACTCGTACTCGGACGTCCCCTTCCCCAGGAAGCCCTGCCTGCCTAACCCGCGGGTCGCGGGCTCCCCGACGGCGGGAGCCGGCTGCCCGGCGCTGTTCGCGCAGAGACCGCACCTGCGCTCCCGGCTCTGCCGCCTCCGCCGGCGCCGTACGTCGTCGCCCCGGCGCCGGCGGTTTCGCCGCCCATGGCTCCCGCTCCGACTTCGGCTCCGGCTCCTGCTCCGTTGCCTGCGGCCCCTGCGACCAGCCGAGCGCGAGCGCGAGCGCGAGCGCGAGCGTGTGTCCCGACCCATCAGCTGAGACGGTGGCGGCAGCGCTGACACAAATATCCGGGGCCTGCGCCGGGGGCCTTCTTCCCCTGCGGCGCGCGCCTGGCTGCCCCGTCCGCGCCTGAGCCGGGAGATGGAAACCTGTCGCGCCGCCCCATGCCGCGGGAACTCCGACGCCCCGTAACCTCTCCACTGCCGTCAGACGTGGCCCGCGTGACGGACTCCCGCCGGGTCTTCGTGTCCGGGGTTGGGGGCTCGCGCTTTAGGCGGTGCCAGAGGTAGCCCCACGGGGGTCCTCGCGCCTTGGTGGGAGGGGCTGGGAGCTGTGGGCGGAGCCAGAACGAACCAGGAACTGCGAACGGGGCGGAGCCTGGGGAGGCGGGACCAAGAACAATCGGCTCCGAACGGAAGTGGAGCCGGCGTGGGCGGGGCCGAGGGCGGGATCGAGAGAAGGCGTGGTCTAGGGGCGGGTCCAAAGGGAGGCGAGCCACGCTAGCGAAGTCTCCGGTCCGGTGCGAAGCTGCGAGGACGCTGGTTGAGTCCAGACTGCGCAGGAAGGCGACGGACGGAAGCCAGGTCGGAGACTGAAAAGCCTTGAGGCTGGGCCGACCCTTGAGAGTGACCGTCACGCTCCATCGCCCGTAATGAATACCTGTGTATTTCAAAAGTTAAAAAAAAAAAAAAAAAAAACTTGGGTAACTCCTTGAGTTGCCCATCAACCCATTTTACTGAAACTGGGGCTCAGAGACGGGAAGTCACTTTGACACACAGTGCTTTCCACAGCCCCAGTGAGGCAACATGGAGCTGGGACCTGAACTAGTTGGTGCAGCTTTGTTCTGTGGGTGCTGGGAGTCCCGGCAGGGCTCTGGGCAGGGAGAGATGGGCGGAGGTGGGGGGCGGGTTGTTAGGTGGAGTCCCTGCTGGGCCGGTGAGGAGGATGGACCACAGCAGGCAGGGCTGGAAGACCCGGAAGTCCTGTTCCAAGCTCCCCCAGCCCACCCCAGATGGTCCTTAGTATTCTGCTTGAAGCTCTTCAGATGTTTACTAGAGCACAGCTTGATGACATCATTCTAAGTGGTAGCTCTGAATGCTCCGTTCGGGGCCAAGGCGCACAGTGGGGCTGGTGCTGGGCAGGACTTCCGGAAGACCACCTCTTGGTAACAAACCTGCTTGTCCCGGGAAGTGGACTGAGGTGGGGGGGGGGCGGGTCTGGCCTCGTGACTTTCAAAATGCAGATGTGTCTTTGACGGGATCTGAATACAACTTTTGAACGTGATGTGATGTGAACACGTTCCGGATCATTCCGTCTGCACATTTGGTTTATAAATGAGCTGTGTCGTTCTGCGCCTTGATTTTATTTATCTTTTAAATGTATTTTATTATTTATTTTTGAGAGAGAGAGGCAGAGCAGGAGTGGGGGAGGGACAGAGAGAGAGGAGACACAGAATCCAAAGCAGCTCCAGGCTCTGAGCCGTCAGCACAGGCGGGGCTGGAACTCCTGAACCCCAAGGACGACACTTAACTGACTGAGCCCCCCAGGCGCCCCTGCACCCTGATTTTAAAACCGGCCTTCCAAGGTCCCGCTTACACACGGGACCTTTCAAAGCAGCGTTTCTCCGATTGGGAATCCTGGACAAATACTTTCCCCATAAAAGGGGTCCATGCATTACTCAATTTGAGCAACTCTGGCAGAACGAATACAAACTCGGGGGAGCGTTTGTTCTCTTGAGCTGGGCTGCACGGATGTCAGAAAACTAAGTTTTCTGAACCGACCTGGAGCCCGAAGCAGGCCACGGCTATTAAGGTAGTCCGGTCCTGTTATTTTAAATCCTACCAAGGTTTCTTTCATGCTCTCGTTCAAAGTCAGTCCTTACGTTCCCAAGCAGACCACCGACAGGCACAGAGGCAAAGAGAACGAGGGCTGATGCTTAGTATCCGATTTATTAGAGAGAGATCTCCAACGTAAAAAGGAGGAGGGGCGGCGGGGATGGGGGCGGGGCCCGGGGCTGCATATGTTATTCGGGGCCAGCAGCACAGTTGCGGAGACGCCCGCGGCTCTGGATTTGAGCGAGGCGGCATTCTGTGCCCGATGAGGCCGCGCTCGGATTGTCACACACCAGACCACGGCGGCTGAGCGCTCGGGACCCCCTGAGAGAATTAAGACACACAAGGTTTGCAGTTTCGTTGTTCTGAAATCAGTTCGACCATAAAAACGAGATGGGGGTGAGGGTGGGGCAGGCGATGCAACTGAGCCACCAGAGAAAAGGCGGTGGAGGGCGCTGGCCCGCGGTGCGGACTCAGGGGCTGCAGCCGCAGTACCATGGCAAGGGACCCCACTGGAAGGGGAGTATTGCACTGAGCCAAGTGGTTGAGGGAGGGGGCGAGGGTGGGCGCAGGGCAGAGGCCAGCGAGGGCTCTCGGGAAGTTGCACCTGGTCAGTCTCAGGAAATGCCTTTCTTTTGCACAGACGGCCGGCAGGCCAGCGCCCAGGCTCTCTGCTCTCAGGGACTACAGCCCATCAGAGATGAGCCAGGAGGGGAGACAGGGTGTCGCCACAAAGGAATTTAGATTTCTATGCTGGGGGGAGGGGGGCGACAGCTGGCTGGGTCCAGAGCCTTCCTCTGGGCGGGGGAGGGGTGGGAGCTGGGAAAGGCCATGAATATGCTACACATTATAAATAAAGTCTTGCCTTCCTGCCCCGAAAAGAAGCAAACCCCTCCCACCAGCACAGTCTGCAGGCCACATTAGCATCCATGTGACAGTTCTTTGAAAAGGGACAAAGGATGCAACCAACACAAAACGGGTCTGCCAAGGGGTCTCAGGGGCCTAACACAAAAATAGAAACGTCATGATATCCAGGAGGTTTGCCAATTTCTCTCGCAGGTCAGCATCCCAGTGATGCCTTTGTTCTGTGTGATTCAGGAAAGCCCAAGGGCACCCCAGCAGGGCTCCCCGCCTCGCTGCTGTGGCTGCGGGCACCCTGGACACGGGGCACGCTGCTCCGGTCATCCCCGCAGAACTCACATCCGGGCCTGGGCATCGACTCTGATGCTGGCTCCTGGGTGACACCGCGGTCCTTGTTAGCCATATAGGTCTGAGACGCACTTTCAGCCCTCTGCCTGCTCTGCTGCCATCCCCTTGGTGGGAAGGCGGACGGATGGGCTGGCGACTCATGGCATGCAGCCAGGGTACCTACGGACAGATGCCGGGCCGAAATCCAGGCGAGGACGCTTCCCAGGGTCTGGACAAAGGCTCCTTGGGCAAGGGGAGAGGATGTGGTTTTGCTTCTCATCTGGGACAGCCACAGATGGGTTCGGATGGGTCCTCTGAGGGTGTCTCCCCCCGTGCCAGCAGCTAGGGGACAGCCCCCAGCGTGCAACCTGGTTCTCCGGGGAGGAGCAGACAGCGGCCGGGGCCAGCAGGCAGCCTCCAGGTGCAAGAAGCGAGCGGGGTGAGGGCCGATGAGGGCCCCCACACAGGGAGCAGCAGCATATGCAGCTCCCAAGGGACTCGGAAAATCAAACTCCTGGACCGGGGGGTTCTCCACCAGGGAGGCAAGGGCTGGGAGAAATTCTTCCAGAAGGTGAGGCTTCTGCTCCAAGCCAGCTCCCAGCTCTCCCAAGCGAGCAGGCCAGTGGGCAGGGGGCAGCCACCCCCACCGTGTCACCTCTCAAGAGGTGGGAGTGCATTTGTGTGGGGGCGGGACAGCCCCTGCAGTGCTGTCGGCTTCCCCGCCCCCGTCCCCCTCTGGACACGACGGGGTCTCTGAGCCCAGAAGGGTCTGCCCCTGCTGAAAATTACAAACTAAGAAAATTTTCGTTTTTCACGAAGAATTTCTTCTCTTACCGTTTAACGCACAGACTCATCGCTGTCTTAACCAAAAAAAAAAACCAAAAAAACAAAAAAACACCCATCGCAGTCCTGGGGGGACTTGGACTGGACAGCTGAGCAGCCTGACCATGGGAGGAGGGCTCCCAGGAGGAGGAGCCTGCCCCAGGATGCTCTCTCCGGAAGTCCCCGGCCTGGGGGGCCAGCGTCTCCCCTCGCTGGGGCCCCTCTTCCAGATACTGAGCAGCCGCATGGGGACCACGGGGAAGCCCCGTCTTGAGCTCCACGGAGAGGGGCAGCCGACCGGCCATTCCTGCTCACAGGTCACCTGGCAGGCGAGGTGGTGGGAAACAGATGCGGAGAGATTCCAGGCATCGGCGGGGTGGAGGGCAGCCCCGGCCCACCGGTGGGCCACCCCCAAGGACGGATGGCCGGTGCCTGGCCGGAACACCTGAGCCAGGAGGGCCTGCGGGCGCGGGCACCAGCACTAGCTGGGACTCCGTGTGCCTTCCCTCCTCGGCGCCCCGTCGTCCAGGGGGAGAGAGGCGGAGCCTGGGACGGGAGCGTGGCTTTCAGCCTGGGTGCCCGGCCCCCATCAGGGGGCGCCCGGTCCCGGAAGCCAACAGGCCTCGTTCCTTCGGGAAGACAGATTCAAGCACAGCAAAGAACCACAAGGTGCAGTGGGGGTGGTTTCTCTTCTCTTCCCAGCACGTCCTTGTTTCTTTTTTTTTTTTTTTCTTTTTTCTCTTTTTCTAAAAAAAAGCACACGTGTGCTGCCGTCTTTGTGCAAAGAGTAAGGACCCAAAATAAATACATGATCGGACACTCGGGGAGGTTCACAGTCTCACAGGCGTAGGTAGTAGACGGGAGCTGGGGGCCGCGGCCGTGGAGCGAGGTCCGGCGGGCGGGCGGCGCCTCCGGGAAGCAGCCGGGGCGGCAGCGAGCGCTCGGCTCTGGGTCGGTGACTGCATAGAAATTACTGCGAAAGGCAAGGGCGGGGGTGAGCGCGCGGTGCGCCGGGGAGGGCCCCCGCCTGCCGTGGGGGCCCGAGGCACCGGCCCCCTCCCGCCCCAGGCCTCAGTGTCCCCGTCTGTCCCTGGGCCCGGGAGGCCGCGGGCGGGGCGGGCCGCGGGCGCACTTACTGTGTCGCTCTCGCCGTCGGAGGCTGGGTGGCCCTGCGCGCTATAGTGAAGCGGGGAGTACACCCAGCTCCTCTCGTCGGCGGGCTGCAGGGCGGGCGGGCGCACGTGCAGGAAGGGCGCAGAAGAGCAGCGTGCGAGGAGGCGCGACAGAGGCGACAGGGAGGAAGGAAGAAACAGAAATAAAGGAGGCGGACCCCAACGCGGACCACGAGTAGGCGGCTCAGTCCCCGCTGTCCTCTCCCCGACGGGCCCCAGCCCAACCTGGACGGCCCCCTCGCGCTGGCGGGGCTGAGCGGCGGCAGTGCGGGGTGGGCGGCAGGAAGCGGTGCGGGGTGGGGGGTGGGGGTGCAGGCAGGGCCCGGTGCAGCGGAGGGGAAGGGAGGGGCGTGGGGCGTGGTCTGCTTGCTGTCCCCTCTCCTCCTGCTGGGCCCTCCCCCGGCACCCTCTCCTCCGTCCTAGCCCCGCAGCCTCGGTCCTGCCTGCTGCGTGGCCACAGGGGCCACCAGCTGGAGCAGGGCCCTGGGGACCCTCCACTGGGGGGGGAGGGGGTCCCGGGTGATGTGGGCAGTCGGGGGCACAGGGTGGAGCCCGCTTCCTCATGCCCAAAACGCACAGATCAGCTGGGAGAGACCCAGGCGCGGGCCACAGGGACAGCAAGCAACACAGGCCCAGCCAGAGGGTGGGCTCTCCGGGCTGTGAAGAGGGAGGGAGCCGCCCCTCTGGGTCAGACTGGCGGGGAGGACCCCGTGTTCCTTCAGCACCCACACCTGTCCCTCCTGGGTCTGCTTCCACCACAAGAATTCTCCCCACCCTCAGCCCCCTTCTCCTGTCTCTTCTCTCCTGGGGACCCCCACCCCCACTCTTCAGCGCCTGTGCACCTATTCCCTTGTCCCGCCCCTGCTGGGAGCACTGGGCCTGAGCACGCACCTGCCCTGGCCACGCCCATCTGGGCGTCCCCGGCCCTTAAACCCACGGGGGGGGGGGTGGGCACAACCCAAACGCGCCCCTAAACCTTCCCCTCCTGGGTCAGGTCACGACAACCAGCCTCGCCTCTACAGGGGAGGCTTCTTCAGAGGCTCGTGAAGGCCAGCATGCGGCCTCGGTGCCCTCTGGCTGAGCCCAGGCCCTTCGCCCCCCTCGGGACCCCCACCCCTGCCCACTCCACCACGCCCCTCCTCCAGCCCTTGGTGCAGGACCTGCCCTCACAGGCCAGACCCCCGGGTACCGCGGTCAGCTCATTCTTGCCTCGGCACCTGGCGCAGGGCCACAGGCCCCCCGAGGGCTGTCCACCTGCGGATGGACTCGTTCAGGGGCGCACAGGCCCCACTCATCGCTTAGTGGTTACCAGACAACGAAAGCCGCAGCCGGCCGGGGAGTCCGGGCGGGGCGCGGGGGCAGGGCCTGCCTGGGGCGTCGGGGCGGGGCCTGCCTGGGGCGCGGGGGCGGGGCCTGTCTGGGGGCCGCCTCGGACGTACGACGCCAGGGTAGCTGCCTGTCTAGGGCAAGAATGTGGGACAAAAGGGTCTCTGCGTGCACGCTGCAAAGAGCCTACCCGGGGAGGGGAGGGATGGCGGGCAGCAGGACGCAGAACCCCGTGGTGACCCCACTCAAGTGGGGCCAAGGACACGTCGTCCCTGGGACTGCAGGCCCTGGGGCCTGACTGTCGCACAGCCCTCAGGCTGCTCCCTTCCTCCTAGGTGCCCCCCACTGGCTTCCGCTGTGCCCTCTGCAGGAGCCCAGCCCTCCCTCTCCCACCTCCCCGCACCCCAGTGTTTCTAGGTCAAGGTCAAGCCGTCTCCAGGCAGCCTCTGCAAATCACTCCCCTGGGGGCCGTCAGGGCCTGGGGTGCATCCTGGGCCCTTAGATCACCTTAGGGGTGTGGCAGCCCTGTCTCACAAGAACACAGCATGGCAGGCCTGAGGAAGCGCTTTCCACTTCTTGGGTTCGCTCGGCAGTGCCGGGCACCCAGCGACGCTCACGGGCACCTGGGCTGGGGGCGTGAACCTCTGAGGGGCCTCGTCTTGAGAACAGAAACTCTTACTTCAGACACTCGACCTGTTCTGCCTGAGCGCGGTGTGGCTCCGGGCAGATTACCTGGCCTCTCTGGGCCCTCATTTATTGCTCCTGACGACAATTATCAGGACTGATGCTGGCACCGTCACCTGATGTCCACACAGAGCCCCAAGCACAGTAGGCAAAGGAGGGTCTCCTAGACCCAGAGGCTGCGTGGGAGTCTGGACCCGGATTTTACGGAACCTGTGCCCTCTGTGGGCTGGCTGGGAAGCTGAGGCCTCGGTCTTCCGCTGTGAAAGGAGTATGGAAAGACCGCCTCCTCTCCTGCGGCTAAGAGCCTGGCTTTGCAGTCCCTTTGCTGATGCCTGTGACCACCTGCTTCTGCAGGGCAGATGCACCTTGGGGAGCCATGGCGGTGAGGTCTGAATATGGGACAAGTGTCCACCAACCTGTCCCTGGCTTGGGTGGGCTGGGGACGGGGCAGAGGTGGCCAGGGGCTGGGGTCAGATGCAGACCCCACCACCACAGCCAAGCCCCCTTACTTATCCCTGGCTGTGTGCCTGCAGGCCCAGTGGTGACATCACCAGGGGACACGTGGCTGGCCTCTGTCAAGGTGCTTACTTCCCCAAGTCCCTTCTCAGAGGCCATGGGACAGCCAGGACCTGTGACTCCCCGCTGCCCAGGGTGGTAGCTCGGGGGCTGGGCTCCCTGGAGGCCTGCTGTGGTCACTTACAGTCCCTGAGGAGCTCAGCGTCACGGCCCGCAGTCGGCGATGCCGGGGAGAGTAAATCCAGTACCTCCCATCGGTGAACTGGGCGGGCCGGGCGAGCGGGGAGGAAGCAAACAGAGGACAGGATGAGGCAACAGGAATCCGGCGGGGAGGTGAGGTTGGGAGGGCGCTGGGCAGGGGCAGGTAAGCCGATGGCCAAGCGGGAGGTGAGGCTGGGGGTGGCGGGGTCCCGCCCTGGCCCGCCACCTTCTCTGCTGCCCGAAGCGCCTGGCCGCCCGTTTAGGTGTCAGGACCCAGACGGAACATGGGACACGGCCCCTGGGGCCGCCCCACACACTGATCCACAGAATGGGCCACACACCAGGCCCCCAGGGGTGGGGGGATGACGGCGGGTGTGGGGATACCCCCCGTGCACTTGTTACTACTCCGGGCCAGACAGAGCCCCCAAGAAAGAGAGCGGGGTGGTATTAGCTAGGAGCAGAGGCGCAGCAGGCCCCCAGCTCAGCGGCCCTGGGGGCAGAGACGAGATCACAGGTCTGGGAGGGGGACAGGCAGGCCCCTCCACTGCATGAGGCCATCCGGCCAGCCAGCACCCACCTCACCCGGGCCCCCGGCCCAGCTAGCCTGTCTGCCTGTGGGAGATGCGCGGGGGAAGACGACCCCCAGCTCTGGAAGAGAGGTCCCGGGTCCCCGGGGCAGGGCCCCTGCCTGCTCTGACAGACTCTGCCTCCTCCAGGAGCCTGCCCCGCGCCGCAGTCCCCTTACCTCCCGAGAACAGGACCCACCCGGCCGTGCCCAGGGCCCAGTGGAAGAAGGGCCACGCCGTCTGCAGCCCTCAGCAGCCAGCCTGGGGCTGCCTGGCACCTCGAGGGCCGTGGGGCTCGGAGCTGGAGGGCTCCAGACGCTTCCTGGGGAGACGTGGGGGCATGGCTAGGGCCTGGTGAGGAGGGACAGGGCAGTGCCCTGGACTTGGGGTGGCCTGGCCTGCATGGCGCGGGGCAGGGCGCTCCCACAGCGAGTGAGCGTGTGGGTGTAAATGTGCGCCAGGGCACATGGGTGAGCAGGAGTGTGCGGAGGGGAGCGCTGACCAGTGAGCGCACGCCTGCGCCCACGAGTGTGTGTCTGGTCGAGGGCCCGGCGAGGTCGGGAGCCACGGGGCACTTACAAAGTAGATGTCAGTGGCGGGTGCGTCCTCCTCATCCGAGGCCTGGCTGGCGGGCTCCGAGGCCTGGCTGGCCGTTTCTGCTTCGGCAGCGGCAGAGGCACAGGCTGGGGAAGCCTCCACCCTGGGGACACAGGGTCACGGAAGTCCTGGGGGCTGAGCCCTGGACGGAGACCCTGGCCCCGCCCCTGCGCAGGGTCCCGCCTGCCTCCCCCCCCCATTCAGTGGGTCAGCACAGAGACAAGACTCAGGAAGTCAAATGAAACAAAACCTCCCCGCTACTGCTGAGGCCCGGAGGTGGGGGGGGGGTCCGCCCTCCCTCGGACTGGTGGGCCTCAACCGGTCCCCTGCTCAAGCGCACACGCCAGTGGGAAGGCAGGTCCCTGCCCCTGCCTCCACCCTGAGGGTCCTTTCCCGTCCGAGCCTCCGAGCCTCCGTTTCCTCATCTGTGGGGGAGGGACACCGGGCACCCCACATGTTGGGTTGGAACCTCTTTCTGATCTTCACCGAGCACTTCCTCTGGGCCAGGCCCTTTCAAGAACCTTGCCTGAATTCACCCCGCAACCCTCCGCTGGGGCGGGGGCTGCCCTGTCCTGAGTTACAGACAGGAGACTGACACGCAAAGTGAGGCATGTGCCAAGCCGAGTGACGGGGGAGGATTCCCGTCTCCTGAGTAGAATGGGGAGCTCTGAGGTGGGGGGTGGGGCACCTCTACCCTTGAGAGGTGGCTCCCCAGCCACGTGGGAGGAGGGCTGGGCTGTTCTGGGGGCAAAGACTGCAGGACGTGTTACACTGTGAGAATTCAGCTATGGGGGAGAAAAGCCACTGGTGGCAGAAACCATTGTGTGTGCACACACGTGTGCATGTGAGTCAAATAAACTCTGTTTTTTTAACGTTTACTTATTTTGAGAGAGAGAGATCGACTGTGAGGGGGGCAGCGGCAGAGAGTCCCAGGCGGGCTCCCAGCTGTCCGAGCAGAGCCCGCTGCGGAACTCGATCTCACAAACCATGAGATCATGACTTGAGCTGAGATCAAGAGCCTGAGGCTCAACCGACTGAGCCCCCCAGGTGCCCCTCAAATAAACTCTGGATGGCAGAGGTGCCTGGGGGGCTCAGTCAGTCGAGCTCAGGTCATGATCTCGTGGTTCCTGGGTTCAAGCCCCGCATCGGGTTCTCTGCCGACAGCTGGGAGCCTGGAACCTGCTTCAGATCCTGTGTCTCCTACTCGCTCTCTGCCCCTCCCCCACTTGAGTGCACTCCCGCCCTCTCTCTCTCTCTCTCTCTCTCAAAAATAAACATGAAAAAAAATTTAAACAAACCTCTTGATGGCAAAATGCAGCCTGGGAATGTGTGTGTGTGAATGCTAAGTAAGGTCTCTCGAAATGGAATGGAAATTTTAAAAAGCACATAAAGCAGAAATCATGACAAAAACAAGAAAAATTTGATAATGATTCAATTATGGAACCAAACACACCAAAGAGGAGAAACGAGTAAGGACGTAACACAACTGAATGCCACCAATCAATATGTCAGACAGAGTGGGCCCAGAACTTTCCCTCCCTTGACAGAAAACACACGTTTCTCGCACACGTCCACTGACATTAAGAAATGAATTCTGGGGGGCACCTGGGTGGCTCAGTCAGTTGAGCGTCCGACTTTGGCTCAGTCAGTCCGTGCATTCGAGCCCCATGTCGGGCTCTGTGCTGACAGCTCAGACCAGGAGCCTGCTTCGGATTCTGCGTCTCCCTCTCTCTCTGCCCCTCCCCTGATCACATACACACACTCTCTCTCTCTCTCTCTCAAAAACAAACATTTAAAAAACATTTTTTTAAACATTTATTTATTTTCGAGAGGCAGAGACAGATCATGAGCAGGGGAGGGGCAGAGAGAGAGAGGGAGACACAAAGGCCCTGAGCTGCCAGCACAGAGCCCGACACGGGGCTCAAACCCGCAAACATGAGATCATGACCTGAGCTCAACTGACTGAGCCACCCAGGCGCCCCTAAAAAACATTTTTAATGAATTCTGGGGGCGCCTGGGTGGCTCAGTTGGTTAAGCGTCCAACTTTGGCTCAGGTCATGCACGACTCCTGAGTTCGAGCCCCATATGGGTTTCTCCGCTGTCAGCACAGAGCCTGCTTCAGATCCTCTGCCCCCCCTTTCTCTGCCCCTCCCCTGCTCGTGTGCTCTTGCTCTCTTTCAAAAATAAACTAAAAAAATACACAGGACAGACAGAAATGGCTCAGAACTTTCCCTCCCTTGACAGAGAATACACTTTTCTCCCACAAGCCCACTAACGTTAAAAAATGAATTCTGGGGGGCCTGGGGGGCTCAGTCAGTTGGGATCCAACTTCAGCTCAGGTCATGGTCTCATAGTTCATGAGTTCAAGCCCCGCCCCAGGCTCTCTGCTGTCAGTGCAGAACCCATTTTGGATCCTCTATCCCCCCACCCCTCCCCCACTCCTATTCTCTTCCTCTCTTTTTCTCAAAAATAAATATTTAAAAAAATGAATTCTGTATTTGACCATAAAGGCTAAATCTGTTTTTAAAATAAATACGGATTTTTTTTAGTCCACTTTCTTCAACTAAAAGCTGAGTAAGATCAGAAATAAATACTGGAAATGTAAACAAAACAGTCTTCAAATACTCCGAAGCTGGGAGACACTCTTAAATAAACCTTGGAGCAGGGTCTCTGCCGCCGGGCACCATGGACGTGGGGGCTGGATGGTTCTCTGGGGCCGGGGTGGGGGCACATTTCTGGCCACAGGTGTCCCCAGACACCAGCCCCGCTTCCTCCGGGGGCCGAGAGCCACCGCCTCGGGCCAGAGCGGGCGCGAGAAGCGAAACGACACGCTTCCGCAGGCCAGCACGCAAGACCCGCTTCTCGCCGAGCCCCGACGCGACAGCAGCCCGCGCGGCGCACGCGAGGCCGGGAGCACCCCCTTATCCGAGAAACCGGGCGCCTGAACCCCGTCCGCGCGGAGGACAAGGGCCGCGCACGGAAACAAACCAGGAGTTCGTGAATCCGCGGGAACTGGAGACCCCCTCCTGCAGGCTCGGGGCTCGAGACCGCAGCGGGGAGGAATCTGTCGGGGACCCGAGGCCCCAGAGGAGCCCCTGCGCGGACTGCGCCCTTCCCGCTGCCCCTGCCCCGCATCCACGTCCAGGGCTCCGGTCCGGCCCCAGAATGTGGACTACACTACCCAGCCTGCCTTGTGGCCAGCTGACCACGTGGTCTCACTCAGCCAATGGGATCAGAGCAGGAGCCGTAAGCCCCAGTCCCACTCAGTGGCCCGCTGGTGACTCACCCCGCGTCCTCCTCCTTGGGGACCACGATCTCCACGCTGCACGCGGACTCCACCTGCACCGTGATCTGCTGCAGGTCCTCCTCCACGTGTGTCTCCTCCTGGGACCTGGGGGCAGTGGGACGCTGCACCTCACTTTCCTCACCCGAACTCTGTCCCCAGGGGCACCGGCCAAGCTCCAGGCCAGATCTCCAGTCCTGGTGGGAGGCGGGGAGCCTCCGCAGGCTGCTGTCTCTGGGTGTCACCTGACCAGCACCCTGCGCTCGCCCAGCTCACCCCTGGGGTCTACAAGGGGGCAGGGACTGACTGTGACCCCGGTACCAGCAGGGGAATAA
The DNA here is from genome assembly GCA_028646485.1 of Cryptoprocta ferox. Lineage (NCBI taxonomy): Eukaryota > Metazoa > Chordata > Mammalia > Carnivora > Eupleridae > Cryptoprocta > Cryptoprocta ferox. The sequence goes on from CM053574.1 coordinate 2,565,021, forward strand.
TGTGTGGCCTGGATCCTGCCCACCGTCCGTAGCTGGGCCCTGGCCCGGAGCCTGGACTGGGGATGGGGTGGTTCCAGGGGTTTCAAAGATCCAGGCCCCTGATGTAGACGGACAGGTCAGAACATTCTGGCAGCCAGGAATGCACACTCTCTCCAGAGAGCAGCGCCAGAGAGCAAAACAGGTGTGGAGTTTGGAGAGGGAAATGCTTTCCACCAAATGTGCTTTATGCCGTAAGTTTCCTTTCAACTGGCAGGAAGGACTGACCCCCAGCCTAAGGCAGGCAAGCCCTACAGGTCATGTCGGCGAGATCACCCCAGGGGGACACAACCCAAGCGCCCCCCGAAGGGCAGGCTAAGCGCGGGGCTCCGCCTGCCACAGCCTCAGCGCGGGGCGTGTGCACAGCCAGGGGCCTGCGGGGGCACACACCTCTGCTGGCGTGAAGACAAAGGCAGAAACAGGCCATACGTATGCTTTCTCATATGCTCATGAGACAGTTCTAGAAAGAGATAAGCCCATGCAGCGGTTGCTCCCAGGGAAGGGAACGGGCATGGGGCGCGGGGAGGCATTTCCCTAGATTCTCTTTTGTACCCTTAGAATGAAACACATTTACTAGAAAGAGAGAAGGATCCACAAGCAGGTGCAGGGAAACGGGGCGCGCGGGTGGAAAGGACCACACAGCGACTGGAGGCTGCAGTTCCAGACCCGAACGCAAGCCTGTGTCCAAGCAAGTGGCCGGAGAGGCGGGGCTCTGGGTGGGAAAGCGGAAGGGGTGCGACGGGAGGGAGGGGAGGGGCGGGGCGAAGCTGGGGTCTCAGCTCACCGGCCATCCTGTCCCGAAGACTGTGTGCGCCGCCTGCGGAGAGACGCAAGCAGGTGGAACAGGTGGCGGAGGCCGCCCGCCCCGCCGCTCCCCTCCCCTCCCGCCTCGGATGCGGCCACGCCCCCGCCTCGCGGAGGGAGACGCCCGGCGCCTCACCGGTACCGTGGCTGCTCTGAGGTCTCCGAGGGAGATCGCTCCGGGATGGAGAGGGACGTGGAGGACAGGGTTGTGGCGATGGAGGCGGTGGTGGCCTCCTCAAAAGATGGCGGCGTGCAGGGCAGGAGGTCGGGCCGGCCTGTGGGGAGGAGGCTTTGGGCACCTGCGGGAGCCGGGCCCCCAGGGCAGTCCGCCCGGCCCTCTGGCTCCACCTGCGGCTTGGCCCACCTTCTGCACCCATGCCCCACCCCCACCTGCCACCCAGTACTCCGTCCTGCTGGGCAGCTTTGAGAGGGCAAATATATTCGCGTTTCCCCCTGGCACACTGGCTTCCAGGAGCCCACGTCTCTCACACTGAAATCCAAACCCGTCCTGGAGGCCCTCAGGTCCTGCTCAACCTGCCCAGCCTCTCACTCTGCTGTGACCACACAGGCCTGCGGCTGTTCTCCACGCCAGGCCTACTGCTGCCCCAGGGCCTTTGCACAGGCACTCTCCCTTCCTTGATGCTATTCCCCCATGACCTTCCCTGTCTGGAATCTTTGACTCCTTAACCCCGGAAGCTGGGAGGGACCTTCCAAAACACCATGCCCAACCCCGTCGAGTGCTTCATCCCTGTAGGTGTCCGCACGCCTGGCGACAGGCGGGTCACCTCTCCGGGTGGCACCTTCTTGTTCCGCTCTCCCTCCGCACTCCCCAGAGGGCTGCAGGTCTCAGACTGGGAGGGGCGGGTGACTGCGATCCTGGCCCCTCCCATCCCAGTAGCAGCTTCAGGGAACCCTTCCTCACACCGGGCTCCCTGCGTCCCCTCCCCTGTGCCAGCAGCCCCCGATCTCTCCCTTCCCCAGCCTGGCCGGTCACCTTCGTCCTCCAGCGTGGGGTAGCTGCGGGCCCCCCGCAGGCCACACTGCGCGTCTTCCCGCTCGCTGGGGATCTGGCTGGCCGAGAAGGCGGCCGTGGGCCCCAGGGGCTTGACGGCCAGCAACGCGCCGCGGCCCTTCTTGGACGGGGAGGATTTCAGGGCTGCAGGGAGAGGCGCGCTGGCGCTCGGGGCTGCCTGGGGGCGCCGTGGCAACCCCGAGGCAGGGCCCCACTACCCCCCATCCCTCCTTTGCACACGGAAGCCCGGTCAGCCCCCCTTGAGGCCTGCCGCCTGCACGCCCGGCCCCCCGCTGCCCGGCCCTCCAGCCTGGGCGACAAGCAGCTGTCTTTGTGGAGAAAACCCTGCCCCGCTTTCCAGCCGCCTCTGCCTCGGGAGGGCCCCGGAGGCCCCCTTGTCGCAGCCCGCCCTGGCGTGGCCTCCACTTTCAGACGAGGACACGGAAAGCCCTGGGCCACGCAGGGCCCAGCACCACGGGCCTGGCTCCAACCCGGGATGTGTGGCCCGGGCAACGCGGCTCAGCCGTCTGGGCCCCAGCATCCCCTGCAACAACGGGGTCACACGAGGTGGCCCAGCCCGCCGGCCCCGGTCACGGTGTCCTCCCCGCCCTGCTGTGAGCTCTGGCCCTGGGCTCGGCCCAGGATGGGAGAGCGGGTCCCACGCCAGGCGCTGGGCACAGACACTGAACACCCACTGTGTGCCAGGCCCGGGCTAGACACTGGGGACACAGAGCGACCACGCTGACAGGCATGCTGCTTTTGGGGGCGCAGGGAGCGGAGGGCAGAGGGCGGACAGACACACAGGGAGAAAGTCCCTTTCTGGGATGTGTACCAGGGTCGGGGACCCGGAGCCCAGCACAGACACCCAGAGGGCAAGAGCCGCCTGTTTGTCCCGTGTCCTCCCGACAATGCCCGGTTCTGGCTGCCTCCGTGTCCACCAAGGCCGTGTTTCCTTGGTGACGGCGTGAAGGGTCAAGCCCACCTGCTGTGTGTGGAAACCGAGGCACAGAGCGGGGCATCACCTGCTGGAGGTCACCCTGGCACCGGGCCCTGTGCTGGGCACCGTGAGGGTGGTGCCCTGACTATCCTGTTCTCTGGACCAAGTCCCCCGACCGAGACCCAAGGATGACCCCGCGGCGGGAACAGGTGCTGTGGGCCCCCTCGGCTCTTGGCCGCCCCGCCCCCCTCCGCACCCCCGGGCCTGGGCGCTCGCTCACAAGAGTTCTTCCGGAAGACCGTGTTGCTCATGAACTTGAAGAAGCGCTCCGCATAGAAGCTGGGCCGGTGCACAGAGACCGTGTCCTGGGGGAGAGACGGGCCCGAGGGCCGGGAGGGTGTGAGGTCCCGCCGGGAGCCCAGGGGACAGGTGGGCGGCGGCAAGACCTTCCGTGTGGGGAGGGGGATGGGTCCCCAGCGCGGGGCTTCCTGGAAGGACCCAGGGATCGGGGGACGGTGGCAGGGAGCGGGGTGGGAGGGAGACTCCTTCATCACCCATCTGTGTTTCTAGTCCTTTCAACCATGTGACCCCAACAGCTACTCAAAGAGATCAACGAATAAATATCGAAATGAGGAAATTGCAGCAGTTCTCTAAGGCAGCGTCGGCTAAGGGCGGCCGGACACCCGTCTTGTGGGTAACGTTTGGTGGCGCGCAGCCACGCCTGCTGTGAGGACAGGCAGCCGCTGGGCTCCTCGGTCCCACACACAGGGTGACGCTGGGTAACGCCGGGCTCCCCTCCAAGCGTTGTCTCCTCGTCTGCGCGACAGGGAGGCTGGAGGCCGCTACCCTCGCCAGGCACAGCAGCACCCCTGCGGTCAGGGAGGGGACTCCTTGCTGCCCCCAGGGCCCGGTGTCCCCCTCCCCCCCACCAGCACCGCCGGCGCCATCTGAGCTGCACCCCTGGCCCCCCTGCCAGGAGCTCCCAGGGGGAACGACCACGGATGGCCCCAGCCACGGCCCGGGTCCTCGTCCTGCTGTAATGTAACAACCCACGGGGACTCGCAGCCTCCAGAGTGAAAGCCACGTTCCCATCCTCGCTGCCACGAGGCGTGGCTGCAGGACCGTGTTCTGGCAGGTGGCGGGGGACGCGAGGCAGTGACAGTTTCCGCCTGGAGTGCCTGTGGGCGCCAGCCCCGCAGGCCATGCCTGGGAGCGTGCAGCGACAGGCAGGGAGAAGCCGGCCCGGCACTCCACGGGCCTCCCCACCTGCCCCAGGCTGCTCACGCCAGGGCAGCTACGCTGACCCACGTTCGGACCCCCAGGAACTGACCCAAACCCTGCTTTGGGGATGACAAGCGGCCTCAGTCGGACTTGCAGTTCTGGCTGCCAGGGCTTTAGAACGCCACGGAAGGGCCGTCCTGTCACCTGGACCTTCTTGGGGTGCCTTCAGGAAGCTCCCATCTGGACCCTCCAAACACTCTCTGAGGGGTGTTGGGGGCTGGCTGGGATTTTGGATTTTACAGACTGCACGAACACAGATAGCCCTTAGCACTTTAGTAAGTACTGGTCTGAAAGGAGCCGTGGGAGGACAGGCGTGCATCAAGGCCCCAGCCAGCTCGTCAGCACAGCTGGACCGGGGTGCCGGGGCTGCCGTCTGCAAGTGCACCCTTTGGTCCCCAACAGTTGGGTCTGCCCCGTGGGTGTGGCCAGTGCCCAAGCCCCCTCCATACTGCACATTTCCAGAACGTTTCTCTGCCCCTCAGCAGTGGCTCAGACCCCCTCGCTGGACACCCTACAGCCAGCTGCCTGCGCTCTCCCGTCCTGACCCTGACCCCTGGCCGAGTTTCTCGGCTCCGGAGCACCTGTGCCTGGCCCCGGGCGGTCCTCACGATTGAGGACTGACGCGGGAAGGAACAATGCTCACCCCGTCGTGGACAAGCGCCTTCCAGGTGTGCTCCAGCTTCTTGATGAACCTGCAGAGAAAACGAGGGGACAAAAGCGGCCCTCTAGTGGGGCGGTCCTGTCCCCAGCGGACCCTGGGGACATCTGTGGTCCTCACGGCTGGGTGTGCTCCCAGCACGAGGTGGGTGGGAGAGCCCTGGTCTAGGGACACTGAGGCCCCCTCCCTCTGCCTGCTCCTCTGGCCCCCTCCCCGCCTGCTGGCGGCTCCGACCGCTGCTACTCGGGAGAGGAAGCGAAAGGCCGCGATGGGGGGCGATGGCGGGCGATGGCCAGCACCTCCCAGAGTGCATCCTTCCTCTCTCCTCGCTGCCTAGGCTGAGCCCAGGGCTCTCTGCTGGAATTAGTGCCCTGCACTGTGGCTCTAACTAGATCCCTGCACACCTGGGTCGGGGAGAACAGTGCCTCCCCCAGGCAGCCTTCCTGGACACCCCCTTAGTCTATGGGGTGGGGAAGGGTCTTCTCGGCAGCACTCACCCCCTTAGGACACCCCTGCCTCGGAATGAGCTTGGGGCTCCTGACACATGCTGGCCCACCCTCCTTGCCTCCGCTCAACAGCCCTGCAGAAACCCGGGTCTGATACTTCCAAAGCATCCCGGGGCGCCTGGCTGGCTCAGCCGGGTAAGCGTCCCACTCTTGACTGTGGCTCAGTCGTGATCTCGTGGTCCGTGAGTTTGAGTCCCGTTATCAGGCTCTGTGCCGACAGCGCGGAGCCTGCTCGGGATTCTCTCTCTGCCTCTTCCCTGCTCTCTCTCTCTCTCTCTCTCTCAAAATAAATAAATAAACATCAAGACTTCCCACTCCTGCTCTAAACCCGGAGACGTCCCCGTGGAAGAGATCGGCCCTTGGGTAGGAAAACAACAGGCTGTGAACATTAGCGTTTGACGCCAGGAGCCGAGGTTCGCGCTTATTAAAGAGGCAAAGAAGAAATCTCCCAGTGCCCGGTGGGCTTCCTGAGGGGTGGGCGGGAAATGGGGGCTGCCGTGCCCAGGGTCCCCTCTGTCCTGCCGGGATGGCGCATAAAGAACATGTTCTACTCTCAGGGGAGAACACTAACGATTAAGAAACGCTCGACCCCAAAACCTCACGCGGGACAGGCATGGGGAACGGGGTGGCCACACCCCAGCTCCGGCTCTGCCGCGATCGAGACCACACGACACGTGGCCCCAGCCACGAGCATCTACTTCTGCCCGTCGCGTGAGCTGTCCCCAGATGCTGTGCTTTGTGGCCACGGGTGTTTCTGTCCAGCCACACAGCCGGTGGTCAAAGGACAGGGCTGGAGGGACTGTCGACCCCCCACGCGCCCCACGTATCCCACACCAGCTCCAGCCTCTATCTGACGTGGGCTCTCAACACTTCTTCAAACAACCCCGAAGGGACCCAATGCCTCCCTCGAGGGCCCAGCGGCCGGGCAGCCAATGGGAGCCTTCCGGGGGCTGAGGAGGCCTGTGTGCAGGGGCGGGGGCACCCACCTGTACGACTGCAGGATGTCAATGATGCCGATATGCAGCAGCAGGCGCTCCCCGCGGCCGTTCACGGCGGGAATGCCACCCATCCTGAGGGTAGAGAGCGAGGGCCCACATCAGCACCCACAGACCCGCACCGCTGGGGGGGTGGGGACTGAGGGAGCAGAGGCCACGAGCTCCTGCAGGTGGCCGCCTGGCTGGGACTGAGCCACTCTGCAGCCGCCTCAGACACACGAGGCTGGAGGCTGGCAAGGGGTCCAGCCCCCACGCGCCCGCGTGCACGCACACGCACACCCATGCACACACATGCACACGCTCACCCCAGGCGGGGCCACCAGTGCTCCTGGGTGCCGTCTGGGGAGTTAGTCGCTTCACTCAGCCCCGGGCCCACACGTGCCCGCCCTGGGATGGTTAGCGAGGTCACACGATCCAGCGACTGTTCTCAAGTCCCCACGACCCCAGACCCGCCAGGCCCGGGCCCCCCAGGCTCGGCTCACTGCACTCCACGCACCGCCCAGCTCACCTGTGCGCCCCGCCATCCCCCGCTAGGCCCCGCACGGACCCTACAAACACCGAGACGGTGGAGGTCGGGCCAGCGCGTCAGGGCTTTGCACACGCCACCACCCCCATGCCCCCACTCCCCACCCGGCCAGGGCTCCTCCCCCGTCTCCCCAACTGTGAGCCCCTCTCTGTCCTCCCTGGCTGAGCCCGTCTCCCCAGCTGACACTGGGGGCTAGGGCCCCTCCACCAAGGCCCCTGTGCTGGTTCCCTGCACGCTCGGCCTCGACGCCCTGTCTACAGAAGGGGTTCCCGCCGGGAACTGTCCTCCTCAAGCACTGGACGATGTCCGGAGATGTCTGTGGCCCTCATGACTGGGGGTGTCCTTGCACAGGAGGGGCAGCGCTCAAGACGCCCCAGAGAACAACCTGGCCCAGTGTCCGTGTGCCGGAGGGCAGGGGGGACACTCCACAGGTCTGTCTGGGGCAGAGGGCGCGTCCCTCTCTGAGCCTGTGACCTCGGCCTCCACTGAGGGGCCTGTTCTCCCTGGGCTCCGGGTTCGGCCCCCTGCCGGAAGCGTCGCCTCTGTCCCCAGCACTCAGCAATGACAGCTTTTCTTCAGGTGATAGCGCCTTAACCCACTCTGGGGTCCGAGGGGACGAGGGGGAATCTGTGTTTCCCTCACGGATGGCCAACGCCCCGGGCATCACACACCCAGGGGGCTGTGCGACCCTCGCAGGGCCTGGCGAGCAGGTGCCACCACCCCGGTTCACAAACCAGAAACTGGCTGCAGACGGGCTTCTGGACTCGTCTGCTCCCCGTCTCTCACCCTCGCAGCCGACTCTCCCCGCCCGCCTCACACCCGAGGGCCCCGGACCCCCGGCCACCTACGTGTCATCCGACTCGATGGCCTCCCCGCGTGCCGCCCCGCCCTGGATGGACTCCATGGCCGTGGAGTAGAGAGCCTTCTGGCCCAGCGGCCGCTTCTCGTCGGCGGTGCTCTGGGCGCCCTCGGCCTGCCGCTCCCGCTCCTGCTGGTCGATGTTGTGCACGCCCAGCAGCAGGCTGTAGTCCATGATCTTGAAGCTCTCCAGCACCTGCCGGGGGGGTCGGCAGGTCACGCTCCCGGTCCCCATTCCCAGACGCGGCCCCACGCGACCCCGAGCCGCATCAGGGTCTGTGCCCCCACAGCCACACGGGGGGCCTCTCCTGACCCCCATTTCACAGATGGCCAGGAGACCAAGGGGCCAGGGGCAAGGGGCCAGGCCACACGGCGGGCAATGGGACCTGGGGTGTGGCATCTAGAGGGGGACCAGGGCGTTTCCGGAAACTCCGCACACAGTGCCCGTTCCTGGCCCCGAGGCCTCTGACACCTGGGCTCAGGGAGGCCCAGGGTCCTGAGAGGTCCGGGGGTCCTCAGGGGAGGCCTGGGAGCCAGGGCCCCCCAACGGGCCTCCGTTGCCTCATCTCTAGAGGAGGCTCGAAACCCCCCAGGCCACAGGGAGTGGAGACCCCGCAGACACGCAGGGGCAAGGCGGGCCGTGGGCCTGGGGCTCACACTGCGCTCGCTTCTCCCAGCGTCCCCGTCTCACAGATGGGATAACTGAGCCCCAGAGAGGCGAGGGACCCTGACCCGGCCCCCGCGCTCGCCCTGGCCCCTCACCAGGCAGTCCCGCTGCAGCGTCTTGACCAGGGCGGAGAAGGTGTCGGCGTCGAGCAGGAGCCCCTCGGGCATGTCCTGGATGAAATCCAGGTCCTTGTAGGTGGGGATGCTCTTCTCCTTCTCCTTCTTGCTGGCCCGCCGCTTGTACGTGGAGCCCTTGAGGTCGAACTTGAGGTGCATCTTGACGACCCGCGGCAGGACGTTGTTCATGACCACCACGCGGATGTTCTTGCCGCCCGACTGCACGCAGTACAGCCCGTAGAACTTGGGCAGCAGCGTCCGCGGGTTCTGGTTGAGGTTCTGGGGGGCGGAGGAGGGGAGGGGGCTGGAGGAGAGTGGCCGCGGCCGCCGTCGCCAGCACGCTCTGCGCAGAGCCACCCCCAGGAAGCCCCCCCCGACCACCCCCCGCACGGGCCGGCCCTGAGCTCTGCCCTCCCAGCGTCCTGACGTGAGCCGGGTTCCAGCAGATAAGGTGCCCCGGGTGTCAGGGCCCGGCTCCCCTCCAGGTCAGACCCCGGTGCCCCACCGCCCCAGCCTGGGGTGACAGGGGGGCACGTCTTGCAGGCAAGGCACGGTCCGGGGGAGTCGGCAAGCCCTGGGTACAGGGCCAAGTTCCACCACCCGCTTGTTCTCACGTGGCCACTGGTAAGCTACGAACAGCTTCGTGTTATTAAAAAGTCGAGGGGAATAAAGGAAAACAGCATTTTGTGACATTCGAAAACGGCGTGAACTTGACATTTCAGTGTAAGTGACCTTTTCCAAGCACGTGGAGCCTGCCCCTCACTCGGGGTCCGTGGTGGCTTCCCTGTGGCGACAGCAGGGCTGAGCCACGGAGGAAGGGCTGCCTGGCTCACAAGCCGCAGCGTTTTCTGGACGGTTCTTTACAGAAAGCTCGCTGACCCCGGGCCATGGGGGCAGGGCCACCCGAGCATCACGCACTACAGATGAGAGGTGCGGGGTCCGAACAGAGCTGCCAGAAAGGCCCCTCAGCACCCCTGCCGGGTGCCCAGCCCAGCTCAGCAAGGTGGCGGGGGGGGGGGAGCGTTCAGGCCAAGCCCACTCCCGGTCCCCTGCGGGCTCCTGCCTCCACCCCCGCCCAGGCTGTGAGTCACTGGGAACGGGAGGTGCCCCGGCAGCTGGTCCTCTGTGACAAGCCAGCTGCTGGTCCGGCCTCCCTCCCCCACGCCTGAGTCACCAGTTACCAAGACACAAGCCATCAGCCACGATTTCTGGGATCTGTGACTCAGGGATGTAGGTGGGGGCAGGGGATGGGGAGTGAGGGCTGGGCTCCCTGGCCCCGCTGCCCCCACTCCTCCCACCCCAGGGAAGGCCAGGAGGGTCTAGAGTGTGGGGGGACCACGTGGGGGTGGGGGACCCTGAAGGTGAGGCTTGGGGACCCAGGCAGGCTTCCCATGGCCTGCCCAAGAGGGGCCTCCTGGACCCCATCTGCCCAAGCCCCGCAGCCTCAGAGCCCTTTGCAGCTACTGCAGCAGCGCTGGAGAGAAGAGGAGCCGGGAGCAGGGCGGGCTGCGGGGCGGGGCCCCTCACCGGGTAGGAGGGGGACGGGGCGCGGGCTGCGGGGCTCCTCACCATGTGGGGGGGCGGGGCTCACCAGGTAG
>CM053574.1:2575514-2652072 GCA_028646485.1 Cryptoprocta ferox
TGCCCAGCCCCCCCCCCCCCCCCCGGCAGCTAGGTGAGGCCACAACAGTCAACTCTGGCCAACGTGCAGTCCGTAGAAGCTTCTGAATCCCTAATCGGGTGACAAACGCTGGGGCCCCTCCCTCCTTCCCATCTGTTTCCCACCTGGAAAGCTGATGTGATGGCTGGAACCCCAGCAGCCACGCTGGACCACAAGACAACCTTTGTTATGGAAGCCACACACGAGAACAGCCGAGAGAGAAGAGCCTGTGTCTCGGTGAGCAGCCCCGGCCCCCGCGCACCCTTCTCTTCCACAGACACCGGCTTTCTTCCGCGCTTGCCGTCCCTCAGCCCCCCACGCCCTCCCTACCAACAAACTGTAAATTCTGTGGCCCCAGGGATTTGAGCATTTTGCTCACGAGGGTCCCCAGCACCCATGACAGGGCCCAGCACGCGGCAGGTGCCTGGTCTGTTAAGCAGGAGTGGAAAGTGAGGCCCCACAGGCTGCTACCCCTAGGCCTTTCCAGCTAAGGATCCAATCAAGTGGTTTTCAGGATTAAGGCTGCTTGGGTTGGTTGTCTGTCCCCTGCATCCCCAAAGTCCTGACTGAGCACCGCTGGTATACGGCAGGGACAGGCCACAGCGTGCTCCCCACTGGGCCACAGGGTCAATGCCGAGAGAGCTCCTGTGAAAAACCGGGTGTATGCACCCTAGCCCGAAGCCCCGGCACTCACCGCCCCGGCCGGACGACGAGCCGGGGAAGCTGGGGCGCCCCCACCCGCCACCCAGCCACGGCTGAGCCCCAAACGAACTGTGGTCCAGCAGGCCGTGGCGCTCCGCAAACTCCGGAGCGCGGCCCGGTGTCCCAGGCCGGCTGTGGGTGGGATGGGCACCCACCAGCGCATGACCCCGACACCAGGACCACGGGCACCATCCTGAAGAGGGGTCCATGACCACGGCCGTTGCCCCTGCCCCTGTGACCTAGCGCCGGCCACGGGGACAAGAACACCACCTCTTACTGCCCGTGCCCTGGTGCTGACCGGTCAGGCAACCTCGGGGTGGGGGGGCCTGCGCCTCAGGGGAGCGGAGCCGATGGCCCCTCAGGGGGAATGTGCTGACAGGCCCCAACACGGTGACCGGCTCAGACACGGGCACAGGCCGGAGCGGGGCTGACGCAAGCCGGTCAACACGACAGGACATGTGGTGGCCGGAGGACAGGCTGCCCGGGGCCAACTGCGCTGCTTCTCCTCCCCAGACCTAAAATCCAGGTCGCCCGGGTCATTCCTACGACAGAACCACCGGGCTGGCCTCACCCCGATGAGGCTGCGGGGTGGAGGCGGGCGGGGGCGGCGTGCGGCCCCGGAGCGGAGGCTGCCATCAGAGGGCAGGCCCGGCCTGGCAAGGGGCACCGTTGGGCACCTGGACACACCCCTGGCCGGAGCCAATGCTGCTCTCTGGAGGGACACAGCCGTGCCTGAGGGCACAGCTTTCCCGCAGACTAAGTGCCCAGAGGGGCGGGCGGCCGAGGACCTCCTGACACGCAGGGAGCGAGTCGCCGCAGGTGAGAACAAGCAGGACCACAGGCCGAGCCCCAGCGACAGCAGGCGGTGGCAGGATCACACGGAGTAGATGCAACGGTCACGGACGTGCTCTTGCACGGGGCGGCGGTGGGGGGGGGGAGCTTCCCGAACACAAAGTCGCAAAACAGTGACCGGGCGGACTTGAAACAGACCAGCCAGACCTCTCCCAAGTGCAGACTGACCCACCACCCAGGTGAGGAGCCCGAGTGCACGCGACCTCTAGCTTCCAGGAGTCCTGATCGGTCACTGTGATTGGATCAAAGGGAAGGGCCTAGGTTCTGATTTTCCTACGTGTGTGTTTTATTTTGAGAGAGAGAGAGAGAGACACAGAGACAGAGACAGACACAGAGAGCACAAGCAGGGGAGGGGCCGAGGGAGAGGGAGAGGGAGAGGGGATCCCAAGCAGGCTCCGTGCACTCAGGTGTGGAGCCTGACACGGCGCTCGAACCCACGAACCACGAGATCACGACTGGAGCTGAGATCAAGAGTCGACGCTTAACCAACTGAACCCCCCAGACACCCCAAGGTTATTCTAATTTGAGAGGCTAAAGCCCCACCGGATCTGGAGGGGACGCTCGGAGCTGGTCCCCGTGACCCACCCACCTCCAGTCACCCACTTCCTCTCGAGTGGAGGCGTGACCTGTGACGCGTCCCTAACAGAGGCGGCAAAGGTGACGGGCCAATCCTGTCGCTCAGCTCCGATCAAGAGCCCCGCGGGGCAGGAACGGAAGCCCCAGCCGATGGGCTGGGCGAGGAGGGGGTCCCGCCCATGTGGCCGAGGACCTGGAAGAGGACCGTCCCCAGGCCGGTGCCCCGAGGCTCAGCCCCACCCGCCACGGCAACCCTGGGCCAAGAACCCGGCTGAGGCGCGCGCAGTCCTGACCCACAGAAGCCGCAGGCTGACGACAGGCGGCGCCGCGAGCCGCCCGGCCTGGTGCAGCTCGTCACGCGGCAGCAGCGCGCCGTCGCCCTTACCAAGTAATCATCCGGCCGGATGCCGAAGAGTTCCCGGAAGTAGCGGAAGGCGACCGGTGCGTAGGTCTTGAACCTGAAGTCCTGGAAGTGGTGGGCGGGGGTGAGGTTGCTGCCTTCACTGCGGAGCAAGGAGGGAGGGGGCTGTGAGGGACAGCGGCCTTGGCGGTGCCTCCCCCGCTCCCCACGCTCCCCAGCGCCCTGAGCCCAAGGCCTTCTCCAGACGGCCAACCCAGAGGGCGGCGCGGGCCTCCCCGGGGGACAGAGGCCTGTGTCCCTGCATCCAGCCTCTCCCGCAGCTAGCTCTGGCCACGTGATTGTGCTCAGCCCGTGGGCTCTGCGTGGGGCAGAACCGTGCCATTTCCTGGTCCTGCCCTGCCTGGGGAGGGGCATGTGCTCTCTTCCTCTGGCCGGTGGAATGCAGATGTGATGGCAGGATCTCAGGCAGCCACCTGAAACCCCGGGCTGCAAGAGCTGCATGTGAGCGTGGTGGAACAGCTCGAAAATCATGGGACCCCAACACCGGGGAGCTGCCTGGCGGCCCTGGCTTGCCCGTCAGTATTTTTCGTGTGAGAGAAAAGTGAACTTTACGTCTTCGTCTCCTGTTCCTTAACGTCACTGCTGTGTTGCAGCTCTCCGGTTGGGCAGCGAACTACGGGGTCAGACCTCAGAGCCCAGAAGATGCCAGGAGAGGCCGCTGCCGTTTGCGGCAGAGAAGGGAGCTCAGAGAGCAGCAAGGCTGCTTTGCGTCCCCACAGCGTCGGCGTGCGGGGCGGCCGGTCCCGGGCGCGGGGGGCAGCGTCCGCGGCGCAGGCCCGGCCTACCTGGGGAAAAAGATGCTCTCCACGACGTAGAAGTCCTGCATGAGCACGTCGCGCTCTGGCTTGGAGCTCAGGTTGCCTACGGTGTAGCCGATGCCCAGCTGGATGGCCCCCTTCAGAGTGGAGGACGTGGTCTGCGGGGAAACCCAGCTGCATCAAGGCCCTCGGTCCCCGGGGGCAGCGGGGGTGGAAGCAAAACGAGAAGCCCCTCGGGGCGGCAGGACAGGGCCCCGGGGCGCCTGCCCACCACTTGTCACAGGCCCGCTGGCCTCTGTGCTGTCGCTCAGCTCACACGACCCCACAGCGGGGAGGTGGCCTGGCTGAGACACCAGTATCACCTCATGCGGCCCCCAGACCTGTTTTCCATCAAGGTTCTAGAAGGTTCCAAGTTCTCAAAACAGTCCCGATTCAACAAGTCTATCTACTGTCAGGATTTCCTTTTGGGGGGAACCTACGTTTACAGAGTGACATCCCTTCACTCCCATGACCCCGGGGCCCTGCTACCCACGAGGGGCACGGTCACGCTGGGCGAGCGGCCCTGCTGCTCCGTGCCTCGGTTTCCCCAGCCACAGCGGGGGCTGCCGGGGCTGAAGCCGCTCACACTGGAGGAGGAGGGGGTGGGGGTGACAGCTCAGCCGCTTCCCAAGGGAAGGAAGGAGACGGCTGGGAGCCCCTCCCCGCGCTGCCCCACCCCAACCAGCCTCGGGCAGGAAGAACCTTCTTGTAGGTGGTTTCGCCGGACGCGTCCACGCCCCGATGGCCCAGCTTCTTCCCGTGGCCGGGGCCCAGCTGTCCAGTCGGCGGCGGGGCCTGCAGGAGAGGAAGCAGGAAGCATTAAACGGCAGCACGGAGGCGCAGCTGGGGCCAGAATGCTCTGGAAATCCTCACCAGAGGGCCTGAGTCACTGGCTGCCAGGGCACGTGGGGCAGAGGCCGGTGTGGACAGGCTCCAGGGCAGAGCAGGTGGCCCGTCACCCGCAGGGGCCACACGGCCCAACTCTGCACATCCCGAGGGCCCACGCCCAGACCAGACTTCCGGTTCCTCAGGAGCCGAACCCTAACCTCAGGGACTCCCCGGCCCTGCCAACGGGGGTCAGGGGGGACTGGGTCATCCCCTGAGGGGCATCTCATGCACTGGGAGCAGTGAGCAGCCTCACCCCGTCCTGACAACCACAGATGTCCCCAGACGTCACGCAGTGTCCCCTAGGGCAGAGTCTCCCAGCTGAGACCCCTGGGCTGGAAGGACTGCGAACCAGGGAGAGGTCCCACCGGCCCGGGGCCTGTGTGGGGACACCCAGGGCAGGCATGACAGATTTGTGTGGGAGCCACCAGCACTGCCACGCGGCTCCACAGGGGAGGATGGTGGGGGGGCGGTGGCGGCTGTACCGTCACAGACATTTAAGAAGCACCTACCGTGTACCTGCCACCGTCCACACGGCCCACGCAGCCCTCCGGGCCCCAGCTGGGAGCACTCAGACCAGCCCAACCCCCGCTGCCCCTCGGGGGTTCCAGGCAGCCCCCCAGGGCCCCCCTGCCTTCGCTCCCCAGCAGGCTCCCCTGAGTTCCGCACTCCGGCCACCAGGGGGCGGGCTCTCCCCAGGGATCGGCGGCCCGGCCCCTGCTCTGCACCCCTCGCCGACCCCCCGCTGCCCTGCGGCCGCCAGCCGCCAGGACAGCCCTCCTCACAAGGGCCCCACGTGGCAGGGGGCATCGGGGGACACGAGTGCCCGGGCCCAGGAGGCTAGCGCGGGCGCAGGACGCCACACCTGGGGGCTCCCGGAGCGCGGCGCTCACAGACCGGCCGCTTTCAGGACCAGGGACAGGGCCGACCCCCCACCGGCGCGCGACCACACCCAGGGGGCGCGCTCGGATCCCGAAGGAAACCGGATCCGTGCGCAGGCGTGTGGGGACGCCGGCGGCTAACCGGGCGTCGGGCACCACCCTGCGGCCGCATGTGACCGGACCCCCGCCTCCCGGGAGCTCCTCAAGGACCCACGCTTGCCTGGCTCCCCCCCCCCACCTCTCTGGCCCCTTGGTCTCCTGTCCCTCTGTCCTCGCTCTTCCCTCCCCGGCGGCCCCCCCTCCCTGAAACTCGGACCGCTGGCAGGACGGAGGGACTTTGGGTGCCTGGGCCCCGGGGGGGGGGGGAGCGACTGGCCCCCCGCCACACAGCAGGCCCCGGGGCTGGTCTGCCTTCGGAGAAGTGGGTCAGCCGGGCCCCAGGACACTCACCTCTGACGGGGCCACCTTCTTCTGGGCCAAGCCTGCAGGAGAGAAGGGAGACGCTTCAGCCCGGAGACGGGGCAGCCCTCACCCCACCGTGTCACCACCCTGCCCTCTCTGCACACAGGCGTCTCCGCCCTCGCTCAGCTCCCTGCGCCCCAAAGGAGGGACGAGAGCACCCCGGCTGGGAAACGGGTGAGGATGTCGACCCACCACTGACCCCGACCAAGCTGACAAACTGCGGCCTTCCCCTGCCGGCAGGGGCAGGGCTCACCCGGATCCTGGGTCCTCGGTGACCCGCGGGGCCAAGCGGACAGGGCTGGGGCGGCTCCCTGGCCCGTTCACCCCGCCCCCGGGAAAGAGGTGCTCCCCGTGGAGAGAGGCCGTGGTGAGGGACAGGCGGCTCTCATCGCCCAGGACCCTGCCCTCCAGCCCTGGCTCCCTGTGGGGAGGCGGCCACTGGCCTGAGCCCTGGCGTCCTCACTCGCAAAGTGCCGACTGCTGAGGGTTATCTTTTCAACGAGTATGGGCGGCAGATACACCCCTGCAGACGGGGGGGCGGGGGGGGGGGTCTCGGCAGGTGGGAGGAGCCAAGGCCCAGGAGGTCGGGCAACCTGGGTCACAGGGGCCCAGCGGTCCTCGGACGTCCTGATGGAGGAGGGGCCGCGGGCCAGGGTGTGGCACCTCTGGAAGCCGGGAAAGGCGGGAGAGGGGTCTCTCTGGGGCCCCGGGGGGGGGGGGGGGGAAACCGGCCCAGCCCACGCCTGCGTTTCGTCCCGGTGAGACACCTCTCAGACGTGTGACCCCCAGAGTGTGGTTTTAGATCAGGCCGTGGTGGTTTGTCAGCCGCAACAGAAACTCATACGCTGGGTGTCTACGTGTCACACCGGCGGGAAGGCACGTGGCGACCAGGGCGGTGGAGGGCCGCGGGGCTGGCTTGGGTGATGGGTGAGGGGTCAGGTCGACAAGGGAGGACTTGGCTTTTCCCCCCAGGAAGGTGGGAGCCCTGGAGGGCTGTGGGCTGAGGGAGGGGACCACACTCGGGTGCTCGTGGCCGCCCTCCGGTGGCCGCTGCAGGGAGGACGGACGGGGGGGGTGGAGGGCACTGAGCCGGTCCATCAGGAGGACCAGGTGGAGGGGGGCCGGGGGGGGATTCTGGACAGGTCAAGTTAGGACAGACGGGCTACCCGCCCTGGAGGCAAAGCGAAAAGCAGGGAGCCCAGAATGACTAAGGACTCTGACTAAGCAAGTACCGGAAGGAACAAGCGGCCTCCGCTGAGATGAGGGACAGGGAAGGAGCAGGTGCGGGGGACAGTCGGGTGCAGCGTGGCCGAGCTGAGTGAGACGCCAGGGAGTCCCCCGCACAGAGACCTCCAGCATCAGCCGCACCCCGAGTCCGGAGCTCGGAGGGGGTCGGGGATGGAGACGGGGGCTGTGGGTCCGGTGGGGCTGAGGCTGCGGACTGGGGTGTGACTGTTAACGGGAATGGGGTTTCCTTTAGCAGGATAAGAATGTTCTAGAATCAGAGGTGACAGGGGCACAACACTGTGAACACACAAAAAACGAAACCGTGTGCTTCAAAGTGTGAACTTTATGGTATGAATTCCACTTACTGAAAAAAGCGAACACTGACCGAGGGGCGAGCCCGGGGGGACGGGGCAGGTGGCCAGTGTCCCCTTTCAGCCACAACCAGCGCCCCAGTGCCACCACCGCCCGTGCGTCAGCCAGGTGTCGGTCACGGTCCAGACAGGGACACGGAGGCTGGTGGGCGGCCGGCCGATGCCACGGTCACGGCCGCAGGGCCCAGCAGAGGACCCCGCAGCCAGGAGGTGGAAGCCGACAGACGGAGGCTGGGTCACCTGCCCAAGGCCCCAGGTGCCCACCTGCAGACCCCCCAACCTGGGCTCCCCGGGCCCGTCCTGAGGCTTGGCTACAGGCAAGTGGGTCGCAGAAGGTGCTAGAAAGCTGACGTAATATTTTTGTTGGCCGCCCAACAGAACGATTCGTGCTGTTACGTCTGGGGTGTGGGGGAAGGAGGCGGCGAGAGGGCAAGACGCGAGCGGTGGACCAGGGCAGAAGGTTCTGGACTTCGTCCTCTGCGGCTCCCGGGCCGAGCAGGCCCAACAGCAGCCTCTGGGAGGAAGCCCTGTAGGGGTCCGTCTGCCCCACCACAGACCCTCCCGCGTCCCCAGGGGGTGGTGGCTGCCCTGCCTGCCCCGTGCAGCCACCAGCCAGGCCAGCGGGATGGCAGCGGCCCGGCCGCGTTGTCGCTCCTCCCAGCCCAAGACGTGACCCACTCTCTTCTGAATGAGCCACTCCATTTTTGAGGAAATTAAGTTTTAAAAATAGCCTGGGGGGGGGGAAGCCAGGGGACACGGCCCCAGGACACAGCCGTGGGTCACAGCCCCAGGACACGGGACAGAGCCCGGGATGCCGGGAAACACGGCCCCTGGGCGGGAGGCAGGGGGCGCCCTTGGGGCCCAGACGGTCGGGGCTGAGGCTGGGCTCTCCTGCTGTCCAGGGCTGTGTGGCCTCAGGCGAGCCCCTCCACCTCTCTGAGCAGCTTTCCTGTGGTCTCGCTGCGCCTTCGTGGGTGCCGAAAGCTAGGGCTCCAGAGCCCACCCCCCCCCCCCCGGCCCTACCACAGGCCCCTGCCACAGGCCGCTCTGATGGCTTCCGTGCAGGTGACCTTGCGGCCAAGCCAGGGCTTCTGAGGGACAAGGTGGGCCCCTCACGCCCTCAGGGGCTTCTCTCTGAGCCTGTTCCTCAGCCCGTAGAGCGAGGCCAAAGCCCCTTCCTCCGAGCCTGCAGGGCCCACCTCCCATCGGCTCTTCCCTGCTCCCGCGCTGGCCTCAGGGCCTTTGCTCTGGTTGGTCCCCCTGCCTCCATCCTGCACACCCTGTCCTTTCCCTCCAGGCGACAATGACCTCATAGGTCCTCTTTGCAGGAGCCCGGGCCTCCTCCCTCAGGGCCGGGCCCGTGTGCGGCCTGACCCGGGATGGACAGACGGACGGACGGCTGGACACCCTCTCCCCTGCCCCCTGCCCACATCTGAGCTTCCGCGGGAGCCTCTTCTCCGCTTTAGTCTGACGTGAAAACAAAAAGCTCAGGGACGACCCTTGTCATGTGTCTTTCAGCACAACCGCCCGCCTGTGCCCTTAGAATCCACCCAAAATCTGCCCGCTGTCCCTGACCCTCGGCTCAGCGCGGGGCCACCACAGCCCCTCCAGCGGGTCCCCAGCCCGTCCTCCCCACAGCGGCCACCAGAGGGCACCCGTGAGCACCTGAGTCAGGTCCCGCCCGGCCCCACCGGTGCCCTCCAGGGCTCCCACCTCCCTGGGGGAAAAGTCCAAGTCCTCCCCTGGGTCCCCAAGGCCCTGCATGAAGGCGTCCTCGCCCCCTCCTCCCTCCCCCCTTCACTCTGCTCCAGCCACATGGGCCTCCTCGCCCTTTCTCCTTCATGCCAGCCAGGTCCTGCCCCGGGGCCTTTGCACGGTTGGGCTCCCCCTCACCTGAAACACCGTTCCCAAGACCCTTGCTGGGTTTGCTCCCTGGCTTCATCCGAGACCTGGCTCAAATGTCACCCCCTCTGAGGTGTTCCCCAACCCCCTCGCCCAAAAGTCCCTCTGAGGTCACTCTCCTCCCTGTCGGGTCCTCCGGGCACTGGCAGTCCCTGGTGTGCGTGTGCCGCGTCTCCCCCACCACAGACAGACCAGGGCTGCTCAGTCACCCCCTGAGCAACACCTTCAGAGCCGAGTGCAGAGTCACCGCCAGGCCCGTTGGGGCTGGGCAGGGACCTCCAGGGCGGGGCCGCTCCCAGAGCAGGGCCGCGTGTGCCCCGGACGGGTGCCGGCGCCCGTGACTCAGAGCGAACGATTAGGCACGAGGACAAGCAGACGGGCAGCAGCCCCAGGAAGCCAGCCGCGCACGCTCTGCCCTGATCAGCTGGGGCGACCCGGCCCCGGGCCTGCGGGGAGCCGGGGGCGGGGGTGGGGTGGCAGTGCCAGCCCGCAGCCCCGGTCAGGCTGGGCCGCCAGGGCGCTCACAGGCCACACCTGAAAATCCTCTCTCCAGGGGCGCCCGGGGGGCTCCGTCGGTTGAGCGTCCAACTTCGGCTCAGGCCATGATCTCACGGTTCGTGGGTTCGAGCCCCGCGTCGGGCTCTGTGCTGACAGCTCAGAGCCTGGAGCTGCTTCGGATTCTGTGTCTCCCTCTCTCTCTGACCCTCCCCTGCTCACACTGTCTCTCTCTGTCTCTCAAAAAACAAATAAATGTTAGAAAAAATAAATAAATAAAAAAGCGTTATTTAAAAAAAAAAATGCAGGCGGCCCTTTCCAATTCTCAGACGCTGGGAACCCCCTCCTCCAGCGGCGCTAAAACCCCAGAGCGGGAGGGGACGTGGGGGAGAGGCTGATGGAGGGGGGACGGAGGGGAAGGAAGAGGGGGCGGGCGCAGTTCACAAAATAAACAGGCAGAACGTCACCGGTAGGACCCAAGTGGTACAGAGCGAGCGTCCGCCGTCTGCTTCTTTCAACTTTTCAGCACATTGAAAAACTTGTTTTAAAAAACGTTTATTTCTTTATTTTTGAGAGAGAGTCGGGGAGAGCGACACCAAGGATCCCAAGCAACCTCCGCGCCGAGAGCCAAGAGCCCAACGCGGGGCTCAAACTCGCGAACCACAGGATCCGGAGCCGAGCCGAGCTCAAGGGTCCGACCCGCAGCTGCAAGTTTTCCGAGCGCCATCTGTTCCCTCCGGGTTAGCGGTCAGTCTTGCCCTTTGCTGCTGGGTGTTTCCAGGCTTCGGAGAAGCACGTTTTTTGAGGGGATCTTCCGGGAGTGCGCGTGCCCCCACAGCACGCAGCGCCAGCGTGCCAGGCCCCGCGCGACGGGTGTCACGCACATTCACTCGACACACCTCTGAGGCGGCCGTCGCCACCTCAGGGCCTCAGCGCCCACCGTGCCCTCCACGCTCTCCCTACACCGGCTCCGGTCGCGGGCCTCGGCTTGAATATCGCCTCCTAGAGGGTCCGTCCCCACACGCCGCCCGGAGCAGTCTCCTCGCACCCGGACCCCCGCCCAGGCTGCGCCACGCCCGGGTCGTTGATCTCAGGCCACGGGCCACTGAAGCGGACTGTCCCTTACCAGCAGAGACCACGCCGTCGCCCAGTGCCCGCATCCCCGCACACGGACAGAGGACAGACGGCGCTGGGCGGGGGAGGCTGGGCTGGGCAAGGGGGCGCGGATCTGGGGAGAGCCCGGAGCGATGACAGCCAGGACCAGGAGGTCCCCGGGCGGGGGGGGGGGGGGTCAGGCGCCCGGGGGGAGGGACACGGGATGTGGCCGGAGGCTCAGGGCGGGGGCGTCTGGGAGCGGGACGGTGTCTGCCAACGAATGGGGACGCACAGACCGTGGGACACGCTGCCGCCGTCCGGGCAGCGCTGGACCCCAGCCGCCTGCCCCCCAGCGCACGTGGGACACTCACCCCAGCTCTGACCCCACAGCCGGGGGACAGGTGAGCACCGGGGCCTCAGCAGGGGCAGGACCCCGGCAGCGGCTGAGACCAAACTCCGGGCAAGCGTCCAAGCAGGGCTTCGGGATTAGTGCAACCCTTGCTCCCCCCACGGTCGTGCGGTTTCCACTCTGAACCGCCGGGAACGGTGAGCGCGGGCAGGAACGGAATCACAGATGCTCTTGGTACCCAGCTCCCCAAAGGACATTCTGTTAGTTCGTTCACTCACTCACTCGCTCGTTCCAAGGTCAGTGAGTGCTCCCCACGCGCCGGGCCCCGTTCTGGGGCCAGAATGCCATGGACGCCCCTTGTCTAAGTAGGTTCAGTAACGGAAGAGCCTGGAAGCGCCCAGGAAAGCGCAGCATGACATCAGAGACACCAACGTGCCGGGCGCCGGGGGGGGGGGGGGGGGCTCAGTCGGTTGAGCGCCCCACTCTTGGTTTCGGCTCAGGTCGTGATCTCCCGGTTCGTGGGTTCGAGCTCCACGTCGGGCTCTGTGCCGACAGCGCGGAGCCGGCTTGGGATCCTCTCTCCGTCTCTCTGCCCCTCCCCTGCTGCGCGCACTCTCTCTCAAAAATAAACATTAAAAAATAACAAAACGTTTTATAATAAAAATACGTTTAACTGTATATTCCGTCTGCTGCCGTCGCCCGTGTGCAGCTCGCCGTAAAAACTCCAGGTGCGCGCGCACGCCCCCCGGCGCCCCGAAAGCCACGGCCCCAACCTTCTAACACCCCCGGACCCGCTTTACAGCCGGGGAGACTGAGGCTCGGAGGTCTGGGCAAGTTCAAGGCAGCTCAGCTGCAGGGGGTCGCGAGTCCCCGCAGACGGGCTCTGCCCAGTCAGGTCGGCTGGAGGCAGCCCGAGCTGGCGGGTCCTGGCGCGTAGCGGGCGCTCTGCCCAGGGTCACCCGCGCCTTCACGGGGACCGAGGGAGACCGGTCCTCTCGCAGAGTCGGACGCCGGGGCCCCGGGCTCGCCATCCCAGACCACCCAGCCTGTGGTCTGCCGTCCGGTCCTCCACCGTTCGGGCTCCTTCACACCCTGGTCCTGGGCCCTCTCCCCACCTCCCCTCTGCTCGGTGAGCACCTGCCCCGTGCCCGTCCTGGCACCGTCTCCCTGAGAAGCCCACGCCACGGCGCCGCCTGCAGGGGTCTCCTGGCTCCTCCGAGAGCCCCGCGGGGCAGGCCACTTCTCCCCGTCCCCCTCCGTGACCCCTGCACCAGCTCTCGGGCACAGAGCAGACCTCGGTGAGCGTCGGCCGAGAAACCCTGGAGGGCTGCGAGGAGGAGGCTGAGAGCAAGCACCCCTGGGAGCCTCAGGGGAACAGAGAGGGGAATGCGGCTCCCACAGGTCCCCTGAGCTGGACAAAAGCCACGGGCCCGTGGGGCTTCCCCCCGGCCCCCCCGGGGCAATGCCTCTCATCATCTCGCTTCTAAGAGGGGGAAGCTGAGGCTCAAAGAATTGGCATCAGGGTGTTCCGTGTTGAGACAGAAGCCTAACTCACAAGGCTGGAGGAACGCTGTATGCGGAGACGGGTTGTTAACACAGCTCAGGGGCCAGGAAACTGCCCTGCAGACCAGACCCGCCTCCCCACGGCTACGAATAGGCTACGAATAAAGTTTTATCGGCACAGAGCCACACCCAGCCCTTTACGAATCTCTGCGGCGGCTTCTGCGCTACCGTAACTGCGCGCAATTAACGCTCACGAGAGAGACCGCCCGGCCCCTCACAGGACAAGCCTGCCGGGCCCGACCTGACGAAGAGGTGAGGTGTGACGGGCTTCACGTCTGGCTGCACTGGGGGCCGTGCGGCCCGGGTGCCCACCCACGAGCCAGCAGCACTCTGCCCGGGGGTGGGGGATGGGGGCTCCTCAAGGGGGCACCAGGCGACCAACGCGGCACGTGCACCCGCAGACCTCCCCTCGGGAAGGGCCAGGGATGGGCAAGGCCTGAGGACGCAGGGCAGGAGCGCGGCGGGGAGACAGCCCCCCCTCAGCAGGTGTCCGACGGGAGATCACGTGCTGTCTTAGCACCAACGTGTGAGGCCTCGTGGCCCAGTTTCTTCCCTGACGTATTTTTACTCCCCGGAAGCCAGGCCTGGGCTGCAGATGCTGCACCCGAATTCTAACACACCGAGGGCCACCGAGGCAGGACAGGACCGCTCGGCTAGAGGCCCCCTCGGCCTGGCTCCTGTCACTCCGGGCAGGTGCCCACCGGCCAGGCGACAGGCGGACGGGGGGGGGGGGCATTCTCCTGACGCGCCAACGACCGTCCCAGTCTACGGAGGACGGGGAGGCCCTGCAGCCGAGCGAGCTGCCTGCGGCCTCCAGGACGGCCCCCAGCCTGCTGCAGCGGCCGGCGGGCGCGACCCACGGGACGCGGCTGCATGAGGGCGCGTGGCCTCTGACACAGGTCAGGCTCAGCCTCCGCTGGCCCTCGGGCCGCTCACCCGCGGAGAAGCGGCCGCCGGGCTGCGAGGAGGAGGAGAGAGCAGCCTCTCCAGCCCCGGCCGAGCCCTCGGATGAGGCGGGAGGCTCGACTGCAGCCTCATCAGACGCCCCGCAGTCGCCCCGCATGGCCACCCGTGGACTCCTGACCACAGACGCCCGGAGGTGACAAACGCGAGCCGGTGTTTAAAGCCACTACGCTTCGGGGTCTGTGTTCACAGCAACAGCCGTCTGATCCGCGTGGGGTTTCCACACGGCCGCTGAGAGGACAACGGGGGGGGGGTGTCTACACAGCCGGCCTCCCTGCCCTCCCCTGCCCCTGCACTCCAGCACACGGCTTCCTCGCTGTTCCTCACATGCACCAGGCACAGTCCTGCCCCAAGGCCCTTGCACACACTTCTCCACCTGGGATCCTCTTCCCCATTTCACCGTTCAGGCCTGGATCAGCCTCTGCCTCCGAGAGGCCCTCCCTGCACACCTGGTGAGGCCGGCTCCCTAACCCGTTCTCCGCTCCCGCCCCCCCCGGCCAGTTTCAACCTTCTATTTATTCTGTGAGTCCTCCAGTGGCGGCTCCCTACGCGGCCAGGAGCCCCGGGAGGGCAGCACTCGCATCCTGCTTCGCCACTACAGCCCGGGGGGGCCCGTGCCTGCAGCCGGCAGGGCCGCCAGCACCGGGACCCGCTCCCTCCTGTCTGGTGGTGACCCCAGGAGTCACGACACAGTCAGGGGCCAGGGCGCGAAGGGCGTGGCTCAGGAGGCAGGTGGGGGGGGAGCCTCGGGGCACCCCCTGCTGCGCGTCCCTAACCACTGAGCCACCTGCTCCGACGCCCCAGTGGGCTCCAGCGACCGGCTAGGGCACAGTAACAAGGGGCTGCCGTTTGCTGGGTCCGAACCACCCCGTCGGGTGCACCCACCGCCGTGTGAGGCCACCTACATTTAGCAGAGGCGGAGGCCAAGGCCCTGAGAGGCCAGGTCAGCTGCCGGAGGCTCCCCAGGGAAAAGTGGAACAGATGCACGGGCTTCCGGGCCGCCGGGCCCCCGCCTGAGCCACAGGCTCACGGAGGGAAGGAGACGGGTAAGAACCAGCCACGCTAGCGGCAGCAGAGCCTCCCAGGAGGAAGGAAGAGCTGGTGCAAAGGCCCTGGGGCAGGGCTGTGCCTGCAGAGTTGAGGAATCAGCACGGAGGCCCAAGTGACCGGAACAGAGTAGGAAGAGACGAGGGCAGGGATGGGACGGGCCTTGCTGCCACTGTCGCCGTGGGGACCCACACGTGGCTGGCTGTCTCTAGGCCTTCCCAGCCTGGGGGCTTCCTGGAGGCAACCCTGGGATCCATCCTGGCCCCTGCTATGCCTGGAGGCCGATCTGGGCGTTGGGCGTGCGTGATCGAATTCGCACCCACCCAACGCACCCACCCACGCTGCTCCTGCCCCGGGGGCAAAGGCCTCACCCACCCGGTGCTGGCCTCTTCCTGGGCTCCACCAGCCACGGGCTTCCCTCTGAGCCCAGCATACAGTGAGTGCTCAATAACGAGCCGATGAGCGGGCAGCATGGGAGAGTGACTAGGCCGTGTACAGCCGAGTATTACACCGCGTTTAAAAGAACCCAGTGGCTCGGAGCCACACGGTCAGGAGCTAAGGGCCAAACCAAACCTCGTACGTTAACATGTAAAACGTGGGGGGCGCCTGGGGGGCTCAGTCGGTCGAAGTGTCACCTGACTTTGGCTCAGGTCGTGATCTCATGGTTTGGGAGCCTGAGCCCCACATCAGGGTCACTGCTGTCAGCACGGACCCTGGAGCCACTTCAGACCCTCTGTCCCCCTCTGCCCCCCCCACCCGCGCACGCATGCGCGCTCTCCCCCTCTCTCCCAAAAATAAACAAACGTTTAAAAAATGTAAAATGCAGAACAGACTCGGAAGATTCACATTTCCCCATTTCAATACGGGCTGCAAAGCCACAGTCCTCAAGGCAGCGTGGCCCGGGCGTAAAGACAGATGGGGACGTCCGTGGAATGGTCCAGAACACACCAGTGGGAATCCAGAACTAAACACGCACGTTCCCGGCCCGCTGATTTTGACGAGCTCCCAGACGACTCAGTGCCGACCAGCGGCTCTGGGACAACCGGGCTTCCGCGCACGAGTGGCGTCGGGCCCTACCTCACACCATACGCACAAGGGACTCGAGACGCAGCAGGAAATCCAAGCCAACGTAGCGGATGCAACCACAGAGCCCTGGGGAGAAAACGGGCAAACCATCGCGGTGAGTCGGGCCGTGGTTTCTCGGACGTGACAACCGAAGTCCAAACAACCGGAGGGAACATAAACTGGACTTCCCCAAAATCAAAAATGTTTGCACTGCAGGGCGCCTGCCAGCACGGTCCTCAGGGCCTGCGACTCGATCTCGGGGTCATGAGTCTGAGCCCGTCGGGCATGGAGATTACTAAAAAAATAAATAAATAAACTTAAAAATAACGTTTGCGTTTCAAAGGCTGCCACCAAGCAAGCGAGGACACAATCTACAGAAAAGGAAGAAATATCTGCAAATCGTAGATCCGACACGGAAGTTGTATCCAGAATATATAAAGAACGCGGACGATTCAACAAGACGACGAACCCGAATGAAAAACGAGCAAAGGACCTCCAGGGACGCTTCTCCGCAGGGGAAAGGACAAACGGCCAGCAGGCCCGGGAGGACACGCTCCACGTCGCTGACGGGGAGACGCAAATCAAAACCCCAGAACGTGGCTAGGATCAGACGCACAGTGACAAGCGACTGGAGGGCGTGGAGGAATCAGCGCCGTGCACGCGGCGGGCGGGACTGGACAACGCGCCGCCGTGACAAGGTCTGGTGGCTCCGGGAAGGGTTAGACGCGGAGTTTCCACACGACGTCCCAGCGCGTCCAGGCCTGGGTCTCCGCCCAAGGGCAGTGACGACATCCGTCCACGCAAAGCCTGCACACGCGTGTCCGTGGCAATGTTATGCCTGAGAAGTGACAAGGGGGATCGACCCAAAGGTCCATCAACAGACGGACGGCTGCGTCCCGATCACCGGATGTCACTCAGCCCGAGAGGAGAGAGGCGGCGACACGCGGCCGGCGAGGGAAACCGGGGGTGCCGGCGGCGGAGAGCGCACAGCCCTCGGCGCTGGGGGGGGCAGGGCAGGAAGCTTTTGGGGAAGGGAAAGCCGGGGCTGGTGTGGCTGGAGGGGAGGGTGTGGGGGGTGAGGAGGGGCCGGCCCCGGGGGCGGAGCCCTGGCCAGCAGCCCAGCCCTCCCCCCACACGGAGACCCGCCCCTCCCGCATCCCCGCCCCAACCTCAGGCACAGAGGGAATGTTCCCGAGTGGTGAGTGGTAAACAGGAAGCCTCGCGAAGGATGGGGGGAGGGCGGCCAGGCCTTTGGCGGACGGCTTTCCGAAGCCCGGGCGTTCAAGAGAAAGAGAAAGAAGATTCCAGAACTCTCACCACTCTTGCCACAAGCACGGCTGCACGCACGTCCCCGTGCCGGGCACGGGCCTCCCACCAGAGCCCAGGGCCTGAGGCACGAGGGGATCAGGTGGGCTTCCCGAAGGAGGCGAGAGCAGGGGCGAGGCTGGCTCACAGCAGAGGGGCTCCGGTGTGGGGTGGCGCCTGGGTCTCGAGGGGCGATCCTGGGCCGGATCCTAGCGAGGGATCAGAGGTCGCCACCCGGACGACTGCGGACGCACCGGCGCGGCGTGAACCCCGACTGTGGGCCGTGTGGGCGCCACCCCTGAACTTGGGCTCTGCACTGGGCGCGGAGCTGCCCGCCCCCCGATTCCGCACCGCGCTCACCCACCGGCTACCGGACCCCCTAACCGATACTCGGGAGCCCTTCCCGGTCACCTGGAGACGCAACGGGGGCACCGAAAACTGTCACCTCCCACACGGCGTCCAGCGGGCGCCTCCCGCCTCCCCCTCCTGCCGTCACAGGGGCCCTTTCTATGGCTCCTGAGAGACAGGCCTTACATGCTTGGGCTGCGCGCTGGCGGTCTGCACCGTTCGCAAGGGCCCCTGGGCTCAGGGCTGCGGAGGTGGGTGTCCCCGAGCCCAGGGGACCGCGAGGCGCCTCGGTGCGCGGCAGACCAGCTGCCATCCGGCCGGAGTTGGCGCTGCTCGCCACGAGGTCAGGGCTAAGGAACCAACAAGGCGTATTTTAAAAAGCGTCTTTACACAGAAACACAACGCGAGGTCGCAGACTGACGTGACCCGGTGATGACACGTCGTGGGGACCACGGGTTCGCAGGGACCATGTTCCCCCAGGCGCCGCGCCCCAGTATTCGAGAAATCGGTGCTCTGTTCACGCCCACGACAGGACAGGACCGTGAAGAATGAGAACCGGCCACACGTCCGGATTTAGGGACGAAGGGGCATCACGCCTGCAAACGATCCTCAAGGGACCCGCAAAGTCACACACGGTAATGACAGCCGTTCAGAGAGACGCGTCAGCAGCTGGTGGATCTCAGCTCGGGGCCCGGTGTTTGCCGCAGCCTCGTGCCACTTTCTCCGCAGGCCTGAACGGCTTCAAAATCCGGTGGCAAAAAATAAAAAAATAAAAGGTACGTGCGAACACAGAAAACCTCCTGGAGTGACCGACGGTCACCTCCTTCTAGAAACAGAGAGGACGAGCCAGAAAGCCTCCCTTTCTCCGGACCACAGGTCAGGCGGCTGCTTTTTGAGGGAAACGTGTTATTACTCGTAGTTGCGGACTCGCCCGCTGCAAGAAGCCAGGCAGATGAGTGGGACGGAATAGAAAGTCCAGAAATAGACCTGCCGCAGGCAGGAATCCGGGTGTAATAAAAGGGGGCATCTCGAATCGGTGAGGGAACCCAGAAAGAGGTGGGACAACCGCGAGCCCCCCGGAAAAACGGGGAACAACGAAATCCTCGTACACCGGACGCGGGGGTACATCCCAAACACAGCAGGGCTTTGAAGCCATCGAAGTGCCAGAAGAATCAGAACCTCAGGACGGACAACACTCTTCCACCCGTGTCACCACGCTGGGAAACGAGTAAAGGAAGACGTTGATAAACTTGACCACACGAACACAAAGACCCCTGCCCGACATCAATTATCGTCGTAAGAAACGACGGGGAAGGACTACTCATACTCGTATCACAAACTTAAAAAAAAACAAAAAACAAAAGGGGCGCCCGGGGGGCTCAGTCGGTTGAGCGTCCGACTTCAGCTCAGGGCATGATCTCGTGGCCCATGAGTTCGAGCCCCGCATCAGGCTCTGTGCTGACAGCTCGGAGCCTGGAGCTGCTTCGGATTCTGTGTCTCCCTCTCTCTCTGCCCCTCCCCCACTCACACTCTGTCTCTCTCTCTCTCTCTCTCTCTCAAAAATAAACATTAAAAACACTTAAAAAATAAATAAAGTAAAATAACAACAAAAACCTTTCACAATATATAAAGAGCTCCCACAAATCAATAAAAAAAAAAAGACTCGTAGCCCAATGGAATAAGGGAAAGATACAGCTCCGCGGTTCCCATAAAACAGAGAGTTCTGAGATGTGCGTTATTAAATGTGGGGAGAGGGGCGAGCAATGCAAAGCGGTCTGGCCCGGACGGCACCCCGCTCCTGTAAACGCGGCGACCCCACGCGTCCAGAATTAAGCCCAAGAACACGTGCGTGGCGCACATGCGAGACAGAAAGCAGGTGTGACAAAACGCTGGGGGTTCCTTTTTCCAACCAAAGTCACAGGCTAGGTCCCCAAAATGCCTTCACTCTGGCTCCAGCACTTAGGGCCGCTCGGGCGGGACCCCAGGCCCTCCAGTGCGGCAGGTGCAGGGCCCCACGGCTAATCCCCCGGGGCAGTAATCCCCACACGGGGGCGGGCAGCGCGCTGCTCCGGTCCCTGCGGGCCAGCTGGCGGCGGCGGCCAATCCCCAGTGGGGTGTCAGCCGGCCCTGTCACGAGCAGTGACACGTGGCTGTCACAGCGGCGGGCGGCGCAGGTAAGAAGGTCCGGGAGCCCGAGACCCTCCTGGAGCCCGGGCCTCCCCGGCGATAAACGCTGATGTCCCACAGCCGTCATTCGATGACCCCCACAGGCCACAGGCCTCCCGCGTCTCTGTCCCCCGAAGCCCTGGAACCCCTGCTCATCTTGAGACGAGCTGAGATGGGGCGGCGGGGGCTTCACCGGCTCAGAGGCACAGCTGCCTGTGGCCAAGGCAGGGCCAGACCCAGCTCAAGACCCAGGCTTCCGGGCCCAGGGTCCGTGGGCTCCCCCTGCCCTGCCCTGCCCCCACCCCAGGGCCCCTGCCTGCCCCTCCCACATCAGCATGAGCCTCCAGAACTTGCTCCTTCTCAGGCCCTGCCCTCACCCCCCCCACCAGCTCCAGGGCACCCTTCTGGGTTCCTCGGCTCCCTCACCCGCCTCGGCCTCCACGCAGGCCCCCAGCCCATCTCAGCACCGCTCACCTGGCACCTGTCCCAGGAACCTCCTTCTCGGCCAACCAGCCAGAGTGCTGTGCCAGGGCCCCCGAACGGCCCCACATGCCTGGCCTGGCCTGTTGCAGGCCCCCCCACAACAAGAATTTTCTTTCTGTGGCTCATATGAGTCCAGCTGATTCCTACCTCCGGGCCTTTGCACAGGCGAATCCCTCTGCCTGCTAATCCGTCTCCCATGGCTGCTCTTCTCACTCAGGCCACTCCTCCCCGACCACCCGGGCTGCGGCTGGCCCCACGCTGGCGATCGCAATGACACCAGCTTCCTTTCCCTGCAGCTGCTCACCACCGACCGGCCTGTGCTCATTCGGGGCCATTTTCCACTGGCCACAAGACCGTGGGCATTTCAGACCTTGTGGGCCGTAAGGTCTGTAGCACTAAAGCCGCCACAGCCAGCCCGTGGGTGGGTGGGCGTGGCTGTGTGCGAATAAAACTTTATTGACAAACACTGGCGACGGATGGGACTTGGCCCCCAGAGCCAGTCTGCCGACCACTGGTGCTATCGGTTTGCTTGTCCGCCACCGTCATCCTGACCCCCCCCAATCTGAGAGCCCATGAGGGCGGGGAGGGAGCCCCCGGATCACTGCACCTGGAGCCCCGCCGGCCCACAGCAGGTGCGTGAAAGAAGTTTAAGAAGCATCAGCCAAAGGCCAAGTAAGAGCGGACTGCGTGTCCTCATGTGCCGAGTCCGACGGCAGAGCCAGGTCGTGCCGGCTCCTGCGGGGGACCAGCGGGGGACCAGCGGGGGACCAGCTTGCAGCACGCGGCCCTCTGCGGCGGGAAACTCCCAGCACCCGCGTGGAGCTGGCTACCTGCCAGGCACCCTTCTAAGGGCTTCAAGTCGATCCGCTTGGCTCAGCCCTATGAGAAAGGCACAGTCATCGCACCCATTTCACAGATGCAGATGCCGAGGCGCAGTGTCGCTAGCTGGTAGAGGGTGCAGCTGGGATGGGAACCAAGTGGCCTGGCTCCCAAGGCCACTCCACGGAGGGGACCAGGCTGTCGGAGGCACAAGTGTCACACTGCCAGGAAGCGTCCAGGCCAGAATTCCAACTGGGAGACTCCAGCTGACTGGCAGCAAGGGGATGAGAGGCCACCGGCCCACAACCACAGAGGAGGCCGCCGGTCACGGTGCCCCAACCCAGCCCCGTGGGCCCCTGCTGCTTCTCAAGCGCACCGGGCTGTGCTGTCTTCCTCTCCTTCAGGCCTCCCTCCAAGGTCAGGGGAGGCCTCACTGAGGAGATACTTGAGCAAAAACTTGAAAGAACTAAGGAAGCAAACACCACAGGTATAAAGGACGACTGTTCTAGACAGACGGCACAACATGTGCAAAGGCCCTGGGGCAGGCCCAGGCCCAGGAGGAACAGCGAGGACCAAGGCCACGTGGCTGGAGCAGAGTGGGCAAGGGGAAGACAGGGGGGGGCAGGGAGGGGATGGGGCGGGTCGTGCGGGGCCCTGGGGGCCTCAGGGAGGACTTGGGCTTTTACCCCTAGGGAGGTGGGCAGAGGAGAGCAGGGCCTAAGTCCGTTTTTAACGGGAGCCTTCTGGAATGAGCCGCAGGGTGCACGGGAAGAGACGGGGACCAGGCCAGTGATGGACGATGGGGCCAGGCCAGCGCTGGCAGAGGAGGAAACAGCAGGCGGATTCTGGGTCCGTTCTGAAGACAAACCAGCATAATCTGCCACCAGATTCGATGTGGGAGGGGGCTGGGGGGGGCTGGGAACGAAGCCAGCTGTTCCGTGCTATCGCGCGGGCAGGAAGGACGGGACAGACACGGCTCGGGGCAGCAGACCGCGGCGCGGGCCCCCAAAAGCCAGCGGAGAACCCCATGGGGCCCTCTCTGGACCTGCCCTGGGGAGCGAGGCACGCGGCATTTAAAGTAACCAGAGTCTAAACCCCAAGATACCATTTCGCCTCCATCAGATCGGCCCAAATCACCGAGCCTGGTAACGTTCGGAGCTGGCCACGCTGGCCAGAGTCTCTCTCCGCCCCTGCCAGACCTTTCTGGAAAGCCAACAGGCATCGGATAATAATTTTCAATCTGCTCGCCACGACCCAGCCGTTCCAACGCGGGGACTGCGACTGCCAGAAAGAAGTTACAGCGCCAGTTAGCGGCCGCGTTCAAAGATGTTTCCACGGCACCGCTTCCAACGGCAAAAGCTGGACGCCGGAGGCAGCCGGAACGGCCCTGAGCAGCAGTCACGGCTGGTGCCTAAATCGGGCTGTCCCTAACGGTCATCAAGCACTGTCAGCGCGCTGACGCGTGCTAAGTCGGGTAAGGCTCACGGCCAGCCCCAAGGAGGTACAGGTATCAGCCCACTGCACGGACGGGCACACTGAGGCTCAGAGAAGTCAAGGCATTTGTTCTGCAAGGTCACACGGCAACTGAGCGGAGCCCAGGGGCGCGTCTGGAGTGTGCATCCTCTAACCACGCCCCGTATTCGCTCCCTCTGAGGAAAATACAAATTGGTACCAACGTCGGGGCGGGGGGGGGGGGTGCGATTCAGATTACTGCGGATAAACCGCAAACCAAGTCACGGAATCGCAGGGGTGGCGCAGCGGTTTCGCCCCCGGGGTGGCTGTGTCTCCAGGAGGGGACGCTGGAGCTGTGTGCGGACACTTACGGTCATCGCCACCCAGGGAAGACGCTCCCGGCCCTGAACGGGCGGGGCCGGGATTCTGCTCAACCCCCTCCGATGCCAGGGACGACGGAGCCTCCAGAGCAGAGACTGTTCCAGCCCAAACGCCATTCGCGCGGAGGCGCCGACCCCTGGTGTGCAACCGTCTGGGCGAACAATAAGCGGACCCTTCGGCGACTTCTCGATTTCCCTGAGCAGCAGGAGGAGCGGAGAGAGTTACCCCCAAAACTCAGGACTCACGTCGGGGGCAGGGGGGATGCGTTTGGAAGGGGAGCAGCAGCTTTTGATTTCAGAGTGTCGGGTTTCCACACATCTTGGTGACACGCAGGCAGGGCCGACCCCTCATCTCCCCGGTCCCCGCACTTAGACCCGGCCACCGCCGGGCCTGGGACCTTATCTGCCCCCATTTGGCTCACGAGCCCCTGATAAAGTACACGTTTGCTGTGCGGTTTGTGGTCACCGGGTCTTGGGCTGTTCTGTCTCTGACCCGCGCAGGCCGGAGGGGTGACAGTGGAGGTCAGGGGTCGGAAAAAGGAGCCGCAGGGCCCCTGAACCACGTCTAGGGCGGCCAGGCTGGCACACCCGTCCCCAGCGGAGAGGGAGGGCGAGGCAACAGGATGGGGGAAGGAAGCAGGTCGTCCACCAGCGCCTCCAGAGCCGGGGAGGCTGGCGGGCCCTGGTGCGCTCCCCAGACACCCCCCTCCCCTGCCGAGGAAGCTTCGGGAGGCCTGGGGGAGAAGGAAGACGGATGCCCACGTGGGTGTCTGCAGGCGAGGGCTGCCTGAGGAGAGCGGAGGATCCTGCGGATCCGGAAACTTCTGTTTGGAGGCTTGAGAACGCCTCCCAGAAGGAAGCTCGCAGGAGTGGGGGCCCTTCATCTGGGCAGCAGCTCTGCTCTGCAACTGCCCCGGAAACAGCAGGTGGGGAGCCCACGGGCTGGGCCACCCGCTCCCCCCACTTGCTGTCCTGAAGACTGAGGGAGGAGGCAGGGGCCCAAACACCAACAGCCCCCCCCCCACTGCGGCCAGGCGGAAGGCTGGGGCGAGGGCTGTCTCCCCCCACCTGCCTGCAGAGCCCTGGCACTGAAGGCAGCGCCAGACGTCATGCCCTTAGCCCCCTCCTGTTATAAGGAGGTAAACTGAGGCCCAGAAAGGCCATGAATGGCCACTGCGCTAGAGACCGGGGCTGGTGACTTCCACGAAGAGAAATGAGATCGTCAGGAGGCCCAGAGGGCCTCGAAGACCCCCCACGTCCACGCTGGCAGCGCCTGCCCTTCGCCACCAGCAAGATGTGCCCAGAGGAGTGGCTGCCTGGGGAAGGAAGGGGCGATCCCCGAAGCGCATGCCGGCAAGGTGGGCGGCCCAGCGGTGTGTCCGGAAGGGGGGGCCCATCTGGGGCAGTGTCGCCTCGCTGCCAGGCCCCCCTGGGAGGCACGGCCCCTCACCAGCACGGGGGCACTCCACCATCCCACACGCCGACGAGCCCGGGGGGGACGCCGTCCCCAGGCGCCCTCGGCAGGCGGCGGCGCACCCACCCACAGCGCGGTCTCACCTCCCCCCGCGGACGGAAGCACCGTCTTCCCCGCACGCCTCCGGAGGGGGCTGCTCGCCCCACGGCCTTCCAGGACGGGGCCCCGCACCCACCCCCGCGGTGCCCCCGGAATCCCGGCGAAGGGCGGCGCCGCCCCGAGCCCCCAGGCGGGGCGCCCCATCCTCCCCCGGGCCCCGCGTGGGGCGTCCCATCCCCCCCGCGAGCGCCCCCGAGTGGAACGTTCCGGCCTCGCCGCCGCGGGTCCCGGCGCCCCCTCCGGAGCTCGGGCGGGTCCACTGGGCCCCGGCGGGGGGAGGCCGGGCGGGTCCACTCGGGGAGCGGGGAGGGACGGAGGTCCGGAACCGTTACCTGCCGCCGCCCCGCTCTCCGCGGCCCAGGACGCCTCCGAGGTCACGGCCCCCGCCTCGGCGCTCTCCGCCTCGTCCGGCACCTCCAGCTCCATGGCCGCGCGCGCGGACCGGCCGGCGGCTGCCCCCGAGCTGCGGCCGCCGCCGCCGAACAACAACCGCCGCCGGCCGGAGGGCGGAGGGAGGGGGCCGGGCCCGGGGAGCGGGGGGCGGGCCCGGAGGCGGGGCCTGCGTGCGCGGTGGCGCAGCGCGCGCGCGCCGCCAATCGGGGCTCGGGGGCGGGCCCGCGTGCGTCCCCGCGCCTCGAGCGCCCCCCAGCGCCCGGGGGGTGGAAGGGCAGCGGCGTGCCCTCCGCTTCATCCTATTGCCCTAATAACTCTCGCGGGTAATAAACAGGAGGGAGGTCTCCGATTAATCAAGTATCTACCGTCATATTACAGGTGACACTTACTTATGGCATGTGCTTTGTCATAGGTAGTAATTATAGTGGCGTAATAAATGAGTCTGGTTTGTATGGTGTGCACGGTGTGAGAATGATGTGGTGTCAGACATACTAGTGTCACTGCTAGACAAAGTACGTTATTATCATGCATATTACGTCAGTAGACAATATGCAAGTATCATGTACAACATAATAAGTGACAATATGATTGAAAGCGCTGAAGCCTCTGCATGCAATGTCTCGGTGAGTTAGGGACCTATTTCCTGTTTACTCTTTTGTTTGTTTGTTTTTACTGCAAATACGTTCCCAGTCCCTAATATGGATCATAACACCTAGAATAAAATACATATTTGATAGTATTGATCAACCAGAGGGGAACTATCATCATTTCCGTTTTACACACAAGAAAACAGCTCAGAAAGCTGAAGCCACTTGCTCGGAATCGCAAAGCATCGTGATCATGATGTGACTCGGTGTATTGAGAATAATTGGGTTCACCCTGTCATGAAAGTTTAATGGTGATTTTATTAATGACACGGCTAGGAGGTTACTAATTCTGAGGTCACGATTCGGGGAATAATAAATGTTGGTGTTATTAGTTTTATTCATGACTAATGACTTCCGCTGGCAGGCGAGTCGGGGAGTCTGGGCACCCAGCTAGTGAGGGGCAGACCTAGGATGTTTCCACCCAGACCTGCCTGACTCCGGAGACTGTGTGGGGGGCTGGCAAGGTAGGAGGGAGGCTGGGCTCTGGGGTGCCTGGCAATGAGGTGATAGGGAATCAGGAAAATGGAGCAGGTCCCAGTCAGACCTGGAGGTTACAAAGATGTTTCTGAAATGTTCTCCATCAAAACAAAGACACAAGTCAAGAAAGGGAAGGGATAGAGAACAGGACTCAGGGCGTGGCGAAAGGAATCCCAGGCTTAGCCGGCTGTGTGATGTCAGACACTTCTGGACTCGGAAGGCTTAAGGGAATCAAAAGATGAAGGATAAACACAATGTGTCCATCCACACGTTGGAATATTATCCAGCCTTAGAAAAGAAGGAAATCTGACACCTGCTACAACATGACTGGACCCGGAGGGCACTGTGCGCAGTGACAGAAGCAAGACACGGAAGGACACGTCGTGCGTGATCCCACTCAAAGGGGGTCCCTAGAGGCGTCCAGTCCACAGAGACAGAGAGTAGATGGTGGGAGCCAGGGCTGGGGCAGGGGGCGGGGAGTCCGTGCTTCACGGGGACAGAGTCTCAGTCTGGGGAGACGGAAGCTTCTGGAGACGATGGTGGGGGCGGCTGCACGACAGTGTGAGTGCTGACGTGGCTGAGCTGCGCACTTAGAAAGGGTGAGGATGGTAAATTTTATGTTATGTGCATTTTACCATCATTTAAAAAAAAAAAGCCTCCAGGAAGAGTTCTTTGGACACACGCCACAGATAGATCTCCTGAATCATCTTGAATCTGTTTCGAAAGAAGATTAGAGCAAGGTTCTCAGAGCGTGGTTCTTGGACCAGCAGCCTCCGGATCACCTGGGAACTTGTTAGACGTGCAGGTGTCCCGCTGCCTCGGACCTCCTGCACCCAACACGCCACTGGCGGGACCTAGAATCTGGGTTTCAAGGAACACCCCCCACCCCGACCCTCCAGGCAATTATGATGCCTGAGTTTGAAAACCACTGGCTCAGACACCTGGCGGAGGGCGGGGGGTCGGGCCCATGACAAGGATCAGGACAACGAAGCAAATAAAAATAAAAAAAAAAAAAACACACACACACAACTTTCAGGTTGATTCGGAATCTCTCCTGGAGGGAAGTCGATACTAAAACTGAAAACACCAAAAAGTGGCAAAACAGGTCTTTTTTAGACATGCGGAAGTGTGTGTCAATCAGTTAAAAGTCGCCAAAGGGGAGGTGCCTCTGGGAAGAGAGAAATGGTGGGGTGGCAATGGCACCGCTAATTTTAGCGAATCTAAATGAGAACCTGACTCCTCGGAGTGCTCGCATTAAGTGCACACATTATTGGATAAAAAAAAAAAACACAAAACACAAAGAGAACAAAACAACCCCAAACTAGTGTTGTCGTGGGAGGCAGGGGAGCAGCGCCGGGAATGCAGAGGAGGAGCGGGGAAATGGGCGGACACGCAACTTCTGATCCTCCTCCTTCCTCCTCTCACATCCCCGCTCCTTCGTTCCCATTTTGCAGGCTGGGAAACTGAGGCTCCCGGCTGGGACCGGTTTCCTGGTTTCTGGCGCCCCCTCGTGGCCATTACCGTCAGCACCAGTAATGCGGATCGGGCCTCCACGCGTCCTCCCTCCTATCGATTCATTCATTCATTCATTCATTCTTGCCACAGATATCTCCTGAGCGCCTACTGTATACCAGGCACTGTTCCAGGCCACGGAGACCCAGGAATGAGCACGACAAAATCCCTAACCTCAATGAGGGGACAGTCTGGAAAGGCAGAGAATCAGACACAAGACACAAGGTCATTTCAGGTGCTAAAAAATACTTCCGAAATAACACAGATTTGGTACACCGACCCCCGAACGGGACGGATCCAGGCAGGTTTAACAGATAATTAATGCGCTAATATGCATTAAGCGCCTGCCCCGGTGTTGTCCTGTACGACTACCATGCAAGCTGATTGAAGTTTAAAACTTCCAATGTCTGCGGCGCCTGGGGGGCTCCGTCGGTCGAGCGTCGAGCGTCCGACTTCAGCTCAGGTCATGATCGCGCG
Source organism: Cryptoprocta ferox (assembly GCA_028646485.1). NCBI lineage: Eukaryota > Metazoa > Chordata > Mammalia > Carnivora > Eupleridae > Cryptoprocta > Cryptoprocta ferox. The sequence continues at coordinate 2,603,218 of CM053574.1, forward strand.
TTTCGTGGGTTCGAGCCCCGCGTCGGGCTCTGTGCCGACAGCTCAAAGCCTGGAGCTGCTTCCGATTCTGTGCCTCCCTCTCTCTCTGCCCCTCCCCTGCTCGCGCTGTCTCTCTCTGTCTCTCAAAAATAAATACAAAACATTAAAAAAATTAAAATAAAACTTTCAGTGTCATTTTAAATGTTCTAGCAATCACATTTTGAAGAGGAAAAAATGACCAGGGAGGGGTAATTTTAACAGTATGGGGCGCCTGGGCGCGGCGCATTCAGCCCGGGTCACCATCTCATGGTTGCCTGGCCTCCGGGTGAGCAGGGGTTAAGGCCAGCTGCTCCCACGTGAGGGCACCTTGCGACAGAGCCACACACCCAACCAGCTGCTGGTCTCTCGCTCCGTCCTGCACCTCGTCCTGCTGGCTCACCTGGTGCGGGACAGACCGGCCGCCTCCACGCGGGAGGAAGAGTTGGGGAAACGAGTGCGGAGGCAGAGCCCAGACCTCAGGCCCTCTCCCTGCCCCCATGCCGGCCGGGCACCCGGGCCCTGGCTCCTACCACCTGCCCAGCGGCCACCCGGCCCCCTAGCCGGTAAGTCCCCCACCCTGCCCGACGCGGCCGCAAGGTCCTGGGACCTCCATCACCTCCCCCCGCCGCTCGGAAAGCAGGAAACTGACACTGGAGCGTGGGCATCTGACATAGTTTCTAAGGGATTATCTGGCCGGCGGTTACTGCCCCTGGCATCCTGCCCGGGACACCAGCGTCAGGGACTTAAAAGGGTCATTGTTGGCCCAGGTGAAGGCCAGGGAGGCAGAGGGGGCCCAGGCTCGTCTCTGATCCCCCAAACTGAGGAAGGGAGGTCGGGGCGGGGAGGGGCCGGGCGAGGCGAAGCCCTCCTGGAGGTTCTGAAGAGACTCCCAAGTTTCCAGACAGCGGCGCCCGCTCCCCCCACTGCTGGGGCCTCTCGGAGCAGGGAAGGGGTCCCACGGTGGCTTCTTTCTCTCTCTCTCTCTCTCTCTCTCTCTCTCTCTCTCTCTCGTCTCGATTCCTTCCTGGGGCAAAGCTTGCCAGGGAGGGGCAGCGTCGGCGACCGGGGCCTCCTGTGGGCAAGGCGCCGGCTGGTCCGCAGGCAAAGGGAGCCCAGAGGACAGGGCTGGGTGGCAAGAGACTCTTTTCTGGGTCGTTTGCTCCCCAACGTGCGGGACAAAGCGAGCTTCCTGGCCAGCCGAGTGTCCAATTGCACCTCAAGTCTCTTTGTCTGGGACAGAGAGGGCCCCCTGGGGCCGGGGAGGCACAGACATACGAGTCTCGGGGTATATAGCTGGTCTGGAATTTGGGGTCACTCCTACGGAGTAGAGAGATTTCAAGTCTGGGGTCTGTGGGGGTCAGAAGCGGACATATGTTGACTGTCAGATCCCACCTGCCCGGGGTTTGGGGAGAAAACCTGTGGACTCGGGGAGACTTAGCCTCCAGCTGCTTCACCCATCTAAACCTCAATCTTCCACCCCATAAAATGGGTGCAGTTCGCATCAGCACGAGCCAGGGCTGCTGAGCGCGGCAAACGATAACGTGGGTAATAGATTCTCAGTCACTGGGGGTTGGGGTGAACCGCCCCACCCCAAATCCGAACTCAGAACACCAGGCGAGTCCACCTTCGTGTTAGACAGAAGTTGAAGTCGGGCTCAGAGAGGGGCAGCCCCTTGGCCAGGGCTGCACAGTAAAGTAGGGCAGAAAGGAGAAGAGGGACATCTGGGGGCTGCCCTGCCCCCCAACCAACGCTCCAGGCTAAGCATCTTGTAAACGTCCTGCCTCCTTGGCTCAAGGCTTCTGCGTGGCCCCCAGTTCGGGGGAAAGTCCGCTGAGGCGAATTTGGGTTCCCATTCTTCCTCCTCAGCCTGGCCTCGAGCCAGCAGAGCAGTGTTTGCTCAGGGAGGAGCCTGACACCCTTTGGAATGGGCTGAGGTTAGTGGGAGATGGCACTGGGAGGAGGGGCCGCCCAGCGGGGGAACCTGCATTTATCAAGCACCTACTGTGTGCTGGGTGTCCTTCGGGACCTTGGGGATTCAGCAAGGAACCAGACCAACAAAGATCCCTTGTCTCGTGGGCTGGTCCGTTGGTAGAGGAAGACAGACAAGAAACGAGAGACATAATAAGGAAGTAAACTGTATCCGGGGTTAAAGAGTGGTCAGTCTCACAGGGGGAAGAAATGCGAAAGAGTCACAGGGGCAGGAGAAAAGCGGGCAAGGAGGTATTTTACAACCTTAAGTAGAAAGATCTTAAGTCGAAAGATCAGAGGCGGCCTTGTCGAGAAGGGGACAGTGGAGCGGGCTTGAAGGAAGTGAGTATTTGGGGAAAGAGCATTCCTGACAGAGGGCACAGCCCGTGCAAAGGTCCTGCGGCAGGACCAGGCCTGGAGTTGGAGGCCCAACCAGGAGGCCCGTGTCCAGCAGGAGCAGAGTGGGAGAGGGGAGGGGACGGGGCAGGTTGTGCAGGGGAGGACTTAGGCTTTTACCCCAGGGAGGTGGGGTAAAAGGGAGGGGCTGTAGGCAGAAGAGGGCGGGACCTGACTTGGTGCTCGCAGGCGTCCCCTGGTGGCCGCTGCGGGGAGGACAGACTGTGGGGACCGGGGCAGGAGCAGGGGGACCGGGGAGGCCAAGCCTGGAGCCCCTGCTAGATGCGGCTTAAAACAAACAAGCGAAACATTTTATTCTGGAATCTTTTTTTTAATTTTTAATTTATTTTCGAGAGAGAGAGAGAGAGAGAGAGAGACAGCGTGCGCAGGGGAGGGGCAGAGAGAGAGGGAGACACTGAATCTGAAGCAGGTTCCAGGCTCCGAGCTGTCAGCACAGGGCCCGACACGGGGCTCGAACCCACGAAACGCGCGATCATGACCTGAGCCGAAGCCGGACGCTCATCCGACTGAGCCCCCCGGGCGCCCCTTCTGGAATCTTTTAACTGACAGCGAAGTTGTAGCTACAGTGCGGAGAGTCCCCGTCCTCACCCGGCTTCCCCCGACACGGCCGTTCCGGCGGCCGCGGTAGATTTGCGGGAAACCAACGCGCGCGGCACCGTGAACTCGGCCGCAGACTGCGCTCGGAACAGGGCTCGCCTCTCCGGCCCAGAGTCGCACCCGGGACCCCTCTGGGCTGTGACCTTGCTCCATGACCTGCATTGCGATCGCATAGAAAGCGCCTCACTTGAGGACTGGACGCGGAGGGGAGGCGGGGGAAGGGCAGATTCGGGGCCGGACAGGTCCAGGCGGGCGAGCAGGGGAGGAATGAATGTCCCAGGGCTCGGCAACACCGGGGGTGCTGGGGCGCGACGTAGGTGGGAAGGGAGGTGATGAGGGGCGCGAAGAGGCTTCCAGAAGCTTGCGGTGTACGGAATGCGGTTGGGGGGGGGACTCCCGGAAGCGACCCCACCCCCCTCACCCCCAGATGGGGGGAAGCCAGAGCTCTGGAAGGAAACGGGGGAGAGCAGAGCCCAGCTGGGGCAGGACCCTGACCCTGACGCCTTACTTACAGTGTCCGTGGTCCGCCCGGCCTCCGCACCTGTGCCCCAGCCAGGTCCCCTCAGCCACCCCTCGTTAAAGGTCCCCGCGACCCCCCCGTTGCCAATCCTCACGCGCCTCAGGCGCTGGGTGGCCGAGCCCGCCGCACCCGGGATCTTCCTTCCAGAGGACACACAGCACCGCTCTCTCCACGCTGTTCAGAATCTCAGGTGGCTCCCATGAGCTATTTAGTCAATCATTAGGCACCAACTGCATGCTGGGCACTGCTCTAGGGGCCCGGGGTACCACCGTGCTAGAGCTCGCAGACGAGCAGGGAGCAGACACCTTCCAAAAAGAGTCCCATGTGGAAGAGAGCAGTTAACAAGCTGTGACTGGGGCTCAAGAACATTCAATAGCTCCTCATTACTCGCACACTTATCGAATATCCGGTCAAGGCCAGGCTTCGGCGTTCGCTCAAAACCTGTGCTTCTCGATGCCTTTGAACTACAGCCCCATAAATTCTAGGGAACGGGTAGCCTTGCGCATGATTCGGATCCATAGAAACGCAAGGGAATGTGGTCCAGTGGAAACTATTGATTATTGCCCCGTGGATCTGCGGCTATTCACCAGCGTACCGTCTATTTCTAAATCCACTTCACTGTTCTTTTTTCTTGTAATGTTTTCCTCTTTTTTAAGTTTATTTATTTTGAGAGAGAGAGAAAGAGCAGGGGGAGGGCAGAGAGAGAGGGAGAGAGAATCCCAAGCAGACTCCGTACTGTCAGCACATCAGAGCCCGCCACGGGGCTCGATCCCACGAATCGCAGGATCAGGACCTACGCGGGAATCAAGAGTCGGACACTTAACTGACTGAACCACCAGGCGCCCTTCTTGTTTTTAATTTTATTTTTATCTTTGTGTTTTTATTTGAGACCGAGAGAGAGCACGCGCGCGTGAGTGGGGGAGAGGGACAGAGGCAGAGAATGAGAGAGAGGATCCCAAGCAGGCGCCGTGCTGAGCACGGAGCCGGAGGCGGGGCTCGATCCCAGGACCCTGGGACCGTGAGCTGAACCGAAATCAGGAGTCGGGCGCTCAAACCACTGAGCCAGCCGGGCGCCCCAATTTCAGCATTGGGGTGTGTGTGTGGGGGGGGGGCACGAGCATGAACAGTCTGCAGTTGGGTTCACGGTGACGTGGCCTCCGGAAACGTCCATGTTGGGGGAAGCCGGGTGAGGACCCAATGGGGACTCCGAACTGTATCTACAACTTGGCTGTCAATTTTAAGTGATTCCAGAATAAAATGTTTCGCTTGTTTGTTTTAAAGCCGCTTCTAGCAGGGGCTGGAGGTTTGGCCTCCCTGGTCCCCCTGCTCCTGCCCGGGTCCCCACAGTCTGTCCTCCCTGCAGCGGCCACCAGGGGACGCCTGCGAGCACCCGAATCAGGTCCCCCCCACCTCCTCCCCGCCTCTGCCCAGCCCTCCAGGGCTCCCATGTCCCTGGTGTAAAAGCCCAAGTCCTCACTGAGGCCCCCAAGGCCCTGCAGGACCTGCCCCGTCCCCTCCCTGCCCTGCCCTCCTCTCTCACTCCCCCTCGCTCACTCTGCTCCAGCCACACGGGCCTCCTGGCTGTTCCTCCAACATGCTCAGGTCCTGCCGCAGGGCCTTTGCACAGGCTGTGGCCTCCACCGGGAACAGCTAGATCTCCCCATGGCTCCTCCCTCGTCTCCTTTCGGGCTAACTGTTGCTCTGCTTGGATGCCCCTCGCCTCCGGCCTCTCACCTCCATCACTCCTGCCAACCTCAGGTCTCGTTTTGAGTGCCCTTCCTCAGGGAAGCCCTCCCTGAGCCCCCGGCCCCTGGCGTGTCTCCCCGCTGATGCGCTCCGAAGTCCAGGTAGTAGTTTCTAGTTATGTGACCGGTCGGTCATTGCCTTGCTCTCCTGGGTCGGTCCCCTCAGTCCTGCGGCTCCAGGGCGCTCTCGGGTTTGAGTGACACGTGTTAGGCCACCGATACGGCCTGAGCCTCCTCCAGGCCAGCAAAGCAGCCTCCACGGGGGGCCGAGCCCCTTCTGTGACACCCCCACCCCCCCAGTCGCCCAAGGCTCCCACCTCTCCTGTGGCCACACTCTGAGGGGCCTCAGCCCAGCCCAGGCCGTCTGTCTGCCTCAGTTTCCCTCTAGGCGCTCAGAAAGGTGGAGCAGGGTCGTCCCAGAGGTGCTTGGGGGACCCCACCTGCCACGGCCCCTCCCTTCCCTCGCCCCCTCACGCCGTGCCCACACCGCCCCCTCCCGGTTGCATTTGGCATTGAAATTCCGGACCGGAAGTCCGGGCCTGGTCCCGCCTGGGTCCTCGGCGCCCCGTAGGGGCCTGAGCCGGTTTTGTCGCATTAAGGACTGAACGGGAAAACGGTGAAGGCGTGAACGAAACGGACTGATGAAAAGCGGAGTTTTACGCCCTTAACGTGACCCGGGGTCAGGCGCCGCTGGCCTCGGCCGGGGAACCGCACTGGCCACGCCCCTTGTCAAAACCCTGCCTTCGACGGGCGGCTGGCAGGCTCAGAGGGTGGGGCCTTTGACACCTGGTCGTGGGTTCAGGCCCCGCCTTGGGCGTGGAGCGTACTTAAATAAAACCCTGCCTTTGACCAAAAGGGCATCTGATGGGTACTCGGGAGCCACTGACGGTTCTTGAGCAGGGCATGACTGCACGGGGGCAGAGTGTTGGGCTGGAGGAAGGCCATGGGTCTTGGCGCGGCTACCCCCCTTCTTAGAGGGGTCCAGAGGGGGGTTTCTCTACCTCGGTGCTGTAAGCATTCCAGCCAGGTCACTGTGGGGGACAGCCCTGGGCACTGTGGAGTGACCGCAGGACCCTGGTCTCCGCCTACGCGATGCCAGAAGGACCTGCCGGTTTTGACAACAAAAACCGTCTCCGGCACCTCCAAGGGTCCCCTCGGAGGCAGATTCCCCTCCAGCGAGGAGCACGGGCTGGCGTCGGGAGAGGCGTGTGGGGTCCAAGGGACCCAAACCCAGACTCCCGCTGCTCAGGGCCCCACTCAGCCCTGCTGCCAACGGGACCCGGACACGCCGCGACACGTGTAACCGCAGCGAGTAAACAGGAGCCAGGAGCCTCATCACCACAAATTCTCCCCATTGATCCCAGAGACCGTGGTGCTGTGCTGAGGCCCCGCGGCGAGCGGAAGCGGCGACGTCCCCGCCTCCGGGCTCCTGAGTCCTTACAGCCACAAGCACCCTGGTGCCTGGCGGAGGGCGGGGGGGTTATGTTTTTCCTGTGATTCATTAACACAAACACACGGCTAGTAAAAAAAAAAAAGTTTGATCTCGTTCTACCTAAAATAGGGCGGTGCGGCCCTGGGAACATGGGCTTTCCCTCCAGCCCCCCGCTTTCAGGCAGGTCCTCAGAGAGGCTGGGTGCAAAGGCTTACGGCCTTGGGGACCTTTGGGGAGGCTCGAGGGCCCGCTTCTGGCTGCCGGGGCTCCGGACTAGTGTTTTGGGGAGAACTGCCGCGCGGCAGGGATAAGAAGGAAGCTTTGGGGGCCTCAGAGAAACGTTTTGATTACATCGTCTGCCTTGTTCATTTGGCAAACTCGTACTCACCCTTCAAAACCCCAGCAGCAATGCTCCCTCTTCCAGAAAGTATTTCCTGATCCCCCCCAGTTTCCTCTCTGCCTCGCTGTGCCCTTCCCACAGCCTGGGATGAGGCTGGGAAGGGCGTCCGCGCCCAGATTTGCCCTTTCGACCTTGGCGTGAGGCGGGGCACAGGAGCAGAGGGGGCTCAGGGTATATATTTATAATAATATATAAATAAGATATTTATTTTTGGGGGTGCCTGGGGGGGCTCGGTCAGTTAAGCATCTGACTTCGGTTGGTGAGTTCAAGCCCGGCGTCGGGCTCTGTGCTGGCAGCTCAGAGCCTGGAGCCTGCTTGGGATTCTGTGTCCCCCTCTCTCTGTCCTTCCCTCACTCTCTCTCTCTGTCTCAAAAACAAATCAGCATTAAAAATTGGTTTTTTAAAAATATTTATTTATTTATTTATTAAATGTTTATTTTTGAGAGAAGGAGAGGGAGAGAGACGGAGCATGAGCAGGGGAGGGGCAGAGAGAGAGGGAGACACAGAATCCAAAGCAGGTTCCAGGCTGCGAGCTGTCAGCACAGAGCCCGCCGCGGGGCTCGAACCCACGAACGGCGAGACCATGACCTGAGCCGAAGTGGGACGCTCAACCGACGGAGCCCCCCAGGCGCCCCTATAAACAGAATATTTAAATACATATTTAAAGCAGTAAGGCATGTGTGGCTGTAGCCACCAGGCTCCAGCCCGCCAGGCGTCCCCTCTCTCCCTCCCTGCCCTGGTCCCGTCATTCCGAGATCTCACCTTCTGAGACAGAAAAAAAACAAACAACACCGCGACCTTGGCTCCCCGGAGCCCGCCCTCCTCAGCTGGGAGCGCAGCCCCGGGTGGGGTGTGAGGGCGGAGCTCCACCCGCCGGCTTTAGGCCCGGGCCCCTGGGGCGGCGGCTGTGAATCTTCAGAAAAGTCCAGTCTCTGACCTCTCTGGGCCTCAGTTTCCCCTCCGTGAAATGGGGGTAAACCTCCCGGAGACGGGGTGCGCTGAGAAAGGTAGCCCCAGCCCTGGAGGTCTGTGGCCCTCAACCTGCTTTTGATGCGACGGATCTGCCCGCGGAACCTCGAAATGTGCCGGGTCCACGGGCTGGGCGGCCCCCGACGCAGCCGGAGTTCCCACCGGTCTCGGCGGCAGCCCCGACGGCGGGCCAGGGCCCAGCGGGCTGGAAAACCCGGTCCGGGATTCCCACCGCGGCGCCCGGAGCCTGGGCCGGGGGGCGGGGGCGGCCGCGGCGCGGTCCCGAGGGCGGGGCGGGGCGGGGCCGGGAGGGGGGCGGAGGAGGCCGAGGGGCAGGTGCGGCGCGGGGCGGCCGCCCTCTCCGCCGCCTCCCTCGCTAGCCTCGGCCGCCTCCCCGAGGTGGGGACCGATTGGCCGTTTCCAGGCCCCCCAGGGACCGGGGCGCCGGAGAACCGCGGGGCGGACCATGGCGGTGAGATTCCAGGCGAGTAGCCGCGGTGGGCGGGAGGGGGAGGGGCTCTAGCTGGGGCCCGCGACCCGGACCCAGGGCCCCAGACCCCCCAGGCGGCAGATGGGGAAATCGAGGCCCAGAGGAACGTGGTGGCTAGCCCGAGGCTGCGCAGCCAGGGGCGCTCGCCCGCTGGTCCCCAAACGCTGTCTCTGGGGGGCTTTCTGTGCCCCAAGGTCGCCTCTGTGGAATCAGATCGTGACTTTTCTGTGTAACTTCGGGCCAGTGAATCGAGGCCTCTCCATACCTCGCCCCTAAAATGGGTCAACTTCCTTCGGAAGAAGGTGTAGGGAGGATTCTGAGAGGAAAGTGTGTTTTAAGCGCCTGCACGCATCAGGTGCTGTAACGAGGTCTACGCGGCTGCCCCGCCGCCTTGGTCTTGAGCCCCCGCGGATCGGCAGCAGTGGCCTCATTTGTGGGGTGGCTGCGGTGGCTTGGTGCACGCGGCGAGGCTGCTGGAGAGGGAACCAACGTTCATTGGGCGCCTACTGTATACGGAGCCGTTAACTTGCATTACCGGCAGAGACAGGGTCGAGAGGCCCTTTGACACGTGGGCAAACCTGCAGGGGGGAAGGGGTCTCCTTGTCTGTATTTGGGGGGAACCTCGCCCCCCAGGGACGGAGCTGGAGCAGAGTCTCCTCATCGCCGTTCGGCGGCACAGGAGGCCGCAGGGGGAGCGTGGCTCGCCCCAGACCACACTTCCGGGCAGTTCTGGTTCCCGCCCGCGCTCGCCCTGGCTGCGGGGAAGAGCTTCCAGAATCCCCTCCCCACCTCCCCCTGTCCTCACCTCCCTTATGTGTGGCCCCCTCACCCCCTCTCCCTGCAGCCCGGCTCCGGAGGTGGAGATGGGGAGGGGGCGCGGAGCCGAGTGCCTGGGGTCGTGTGACTTGGGACCTTGGGTGGCTCCTCCTCTCCTCCCCCCACCCGCCCTCCCCGCCTGGGGCAGGGGGCGGGGAGGAAGGTGCAGGCCCCGCCCCTCAGCACACCTGGCTGGGTAAAGGCTGACTGAGGGGTCTAGGAATCCTGGACACACCCGGATGAGTTCCTGGCTGAACAGGCCTTTTATCTCACCATCCACGCACTCCTCAAACCCGGCCTCCCTCTGGCCTGTGGGGACTATCCTGGGCTCCCAGGGCCCCCAACCCTGCCCAGCAAGGGCCCAGACCAGGGCTGTATGGGAGACAGCCGACTGGGTCAGGGACACCCCGGATGTCAATAATTAGGGATACAAGGTGTGTGAATGGGGCTGCCGAGGACCATTTCCTGGAGGAAGAGACAGCGTCACTGGGGCCGTGAAGGGTGCATAGGAGTTTGCCAGGGAGGACGGCTTGTGCAAAGGGTTGGAGTGGGGGCTGACTGGAGGGCCCAGGAGGTGCCAGCGGCCATCGCCCGGGTTCCCAAGAGACAGCTTTCCCCAGCCTTCGCAGCCCAACAGCCCAACAGGAAAGACCAGGGACTTGCCAGCTGATGATGAAGCAGGATAATTTTTTTAATGTTAATTTTTGAGAGAGAGAGAGCGCGCGCGCGCACGCAAGCACGAGTGGGGGAGGGGCAGAGATTTGGGGACAGAGGATCGGAAGTGGGCTTTGTGCTGTCAGCGCAGACCCCAGTGCAGGGCTCGAACTCGCCAACTGTGAGATCATGACCTGAGCCCAAGTCAGACGCTTAACTGAACCACTCAGGTGCCCCTAAACAGGATAACGCAAGATGGTTTTGGATGCCACGATTGAAATACGAGAAAGAAAACAGGGAAGAGGGACAGGGATACAAGGAAGTTTGGCTCGCCCTGGAGGGCTCCCGGAGGAGGCAGGAGACCCAAGTGGCAAGGGCCAGCTGCCTGCAGGTTCCGGGCAGGAGCCTCGGGCCCCAGGGCAGAGCCGAGGAGGTGAGGGGGGCTGGGGAGCGGGTTAGGCGGGTTTGGGACGCGGTCTCCAATATCCAAGGAGGGGAACCTGCACGAGGGGGAGGGGACAAGCCCGGGCCACCTGCACCCGTCCCCCAGGGGCCCTGGCTCCCTGCGGCTGTGTCTGAAAATCAGGCTGGGAAGTCAAGGTTCCGGAGGGCGCTTAGTGCCACAAAGTATAAAATCAAAGCAAGTAGAAAGAATCTGTTGTGTCAAATACGTCCGGAAGAAAAGAAACAAGGGGATGCCGGAGCAAGGGTGGGAGACGGGCTGCCTGTGCCCGCCTGCTCACTGTGTGACCTCAGGCAAGTTACTGGACCTCTCTGGGCCTCCCTTTGCTCTCCCTGAAGGTGCAACAGCCGCGGTGCCACATCCTCAGGTCACTCAGGGTTAAATGAGTGACAAGTGGCAGCCAGCACGGGCCGTGTTCCCGCTTCGGGTGGAAAGGCGACACTCTTGCTTTTCCCGCCCGCCTCCTTGACCCCGAAAGCCAGGGCGCCGGGGGTGGGGAAACTGAGGCAGCATGCAGCGGCGGGGGTGGGGGCGTGGGGGGGTGAGTCTGGGCTGGGAGAGCGGCCCTCAGCTCGCCGGTTGCCGCGTAGCCGGAGGCCCCGCCCTTGGCTTTGTTTTTCCTCTCCTCCACCCCCTCCCCACCTCCTGGGAGCCTGGAATGCTGCTCGCCCGGGAACCGGTAAGAAAAGGCACTGGAGCAGCCAGCCGGGCTGGGGAGGGGGAGCCGCGTCCGCCGGGACCGGGGTGGCCGTGGGCCCCAGGGCGTCCTGGAGGGTGGCCTCGTGCTCCCAGGTCCCCACCTACATCAGGGGCATGCGAATAACAGAACGCACGTCCCCAGCCGCAACCGACTTGGCCTCTCTGTGCCTCAGTTTCCTCATCTGTGACATGGGGACAAAGGGATCTCCCTTCAGTGAGTGGATTAAATGAGAGGGTACCTCTAAGGTATCCCCGCACAAGGAAAGCACTTCATTCAGTCACTCATTCACTCATTCCTCCCTCCCTCCTCCCTCCCCCCTCCCTCCCTCCTTCCTTCAGTAAATTCTTACTGAATCCCCGCTATGAATCTCAGACTCAACCGTGAACAAGACAAAGCTCTCTGCCCACCAGACCTGATATTCTCGAGGGGCCAGAGAATGTCACAGGCCCACGATTCTATGAATTAGGAAAACGCGCGGGGGAAGGGTGGACGAGGTGGTCTGCTGTGTTCTGAACGGGTCCGTTGGGAGCCCCCCCCCCCACCAGGCAACAGGAGGTGAGGGAGGAGGGAGGGAGTCAGGTGGCGATCTGGGGGGAAAGAGTTTCAGGCAGAGGGAACAGCAAGTGCAAAGGCCCCGGGTGTTGGAGGACCAGGGAGGAGGCCCCCGGGGCTCCCTCCCCCTGGCTTGATCCCCATGGATCCCCCAGGCTCGACGCCCCCCAGGCAGTTGCCTGTTCTCTGCTCTCACCAGTTTGGTTCATTTAAACCAGCAGCATCCCTGCCTCCCCCCCATGGTGTCTCCAGACGTTGCCAAATGTACTCTGGGGGCAGCGTAGTCCCGAGTTGAGAACCCCCCGACCTAAATCCACTTTGCAGATAGAAAAGCTGAGGTCTCCAGAGAGGTAGCAACCTGCCCACAGCCTCGGCCCTGGGGCGGGGGGGGGGGGTGGTCAGAGCCCGGCTCCCCACCTGGGCGGGGGACCCCTGCGGCTCCGGGGGGCCTGCCACGGCCTCGCGCCCACCTCCCCTTCCTCTGCCGTCAGGTCCTGGACATGGAGGAGCTGACCATTTGGGAACAGCACACGGCCACGCTCTGCAAGGTGAGGCCCCCCGTCTGCCACGTGGGCGCTGGCGAGAACGTGGTGCTGACCCCACGCCGCCCCACAGCAGGAGGCGAGAGCTCATCCGCGGTCTCCTCCCCTCCCAGGACCCCCGGCGGGGCTTCGGCATTGCAATCTCCGGGGGCCGAGACCGGCCCAGCGGGTCCGTGGTCGTGTCTGATGTGGTGCCTGGCGGACCGGCTGAGGGCCGGCTGCAGTGAGTATCGGGGAGCAGGGGTGCAGGCAGGGGTGGGGCGTGCCAGGAGCAGGGGCCCGCGTGGGCCGAAGCCAGGAGCGGGGCAGGAGCCTGGTGCCTTCTGGCTCTGTCAACACGGGGCTCGGGGCTGCCAGCGGCACGGGGTTGGCGCCGGGAGAGCCGCCCTCACCAGGCCACTTCCGCGTCCTTTGCTGTGGGTCTCCGGGGTCATCCTGGCCGTCCTGGAATGGAAAGTCCTGGAAACCTTTTGGGGCCGCAGGGAAGGAGGCCCTGTGTTCTGAGCCCGTGGGAGCAGTAGGCTCCTGAGAGTTCTGTTGGGGCAATGGTTCTGGGACCTGAGTGGCGGATGGGTGATACGGTTCAGCCCAGAATCGAGGAACAGCTTCAGAGAGAGAGAGAGAGAGAGACGTTACGAAACACAGGCAGGGAAGGAGGGGGAGAAAAGCAGAACGAGGGGGCTTGACCGAACGACTGAGGGGTACGGAGACCCTTATCGTAATCACGGCTTGCGTTCTATTTTTTTTTTAACATTTTTTTATTTTTGAGAGAAAGAGAGCAAGTGCAAGCAGGAGAAGGCCAGAAGGAGGGAGACAGAGGGTCCCAAGTAGGCTCTGTGCAGTGAGTTTGAGCCCGATGAGGGGCTCATGAGATCATGACCTGAGCCAAGATCAAGAGCCAGAATGCTTGGGGCGCCTGGGGGGCTCAGTGGGTTGAGCGTCCGACTTCGGCTCAGGTCATGATCTCGCAGTTCGTGGGTTCGAGCCCCGCGTCGGGCTCTGTGCTGACAGCTCAGAGCCTGCTTCGGATTCTGTCTCCCTCTCTCTCTGCCCCTCCCCTGTTCTCTCTCTCTCTCAAAAATAAATAAACACTAAAAAAACAAAGAGCCAGACGCTTAACCAACGAAGCTACCCAGGCACCCCGGTTGCATTCTATTATTATAGTAGGATTTATTATTGGTCCCATTTTACAGATGAGGAAACTGAGGCTCAGAAGGATAACTGTCTTTGTGAGCCTGGGGACACCAAGGCCTTGTAGACCGGGGGTGCCTGCCCCAAAGTCGGGCACTGGGGGACATGCCCGGGGCCGCAGTGAAGGCCTGGGGAGAGGGATCCCCGTGTGAGGGCTCCTCCCTGACCCCCCAGCCTCCCTCTTCCCCCAGGATGGGGGACCACATCGTCATGGTGAATGGGGTCTCCATGGAGAGCGTCACCTCTACCTTTGCCATTCAGATACTCAAGACCTGCACCAAGCTGGCCAACATTGTGAGTGGGGGCCAGGTGGGCGGGGCAGCCCCCCTCTCCCCGCCACCCCCAGCCCTACCGTGTGTGGTATGACTGGAATCTGGTCCCCATTTCACAGCTTAGACGCTGAGGCCCGGAGAGGGAAGGGGGTCCCCCAGGGCCACCCAGTGGTCGGGGCCGAGGCTCGAGCTGGCCCTCCCCCTCCCCCTCCCCAACAGACGGTGAAGCGTCCCCGGAAAATCCAGCTGCCTGCCACCAAGGCCGGCGCCCCGGGGGGACACCAGGACTCGGACGGGGAGGCCGACCACGGCCAGGGTTACGAGGGGGACACGTCCAGCGGGTCCGGCCGCTCCTGGGGCGAGCGCTCCCGCCGGCAGAGGACGGGCCGCCGGAGCCGGGCCGGCAGCCGCGGGCGCAGGAGCCCGGGCAGCAGGGCTGAGGCCAACGGGCTGGCCCTGGTGTCCGGCTTCAAGCGGCTGCCGCGCCAGGACGTGCAGATGAGGCCGGTGAAGTCCGTGCTGGTGCAGAGGAGAGAGAGCGAAGGTGAGCCCGCCGCGCGGCGTGTCGCTGGTGGCGGGGCTTCCGTGCCCGCAGAGGGGCGCCGCCACTGCCCGGACACCCTGTCCCGCGTGTCCAGAGATGCCCCCGTCCTGGTCCCTGGGACATGTGGCCTCATGTGGCAGAGGAGGGTGACCCTGGGTGTCCAGCGTCCCCACAAGGTCCTCACAAGACGGGGGCAGAGGGTCCGAGGCAGAGAGACGGGCGAACCCGCGCTGCTGGACGTGTGGGCAGAGGAGGGGCCGCGGGCCAGGGTTGGGGCACCTCTGGAAGCCGGAAACGGGGGGCCCTGGTGGGGGGGGGACTGGCCCTGCCCACGCTCAGGTGTTGGGACTTCTGAGCCCACGACGGTGAGATTACAAATTGGTATTTTAAAGCCACTACATTTGTGGCAGTTTTTTTTTTTTTAACATTTATTTATTTTTGAGAGACAGAGAGAGACAGAGCATGAGCAGGGGAGGGGCGGAGAGAGAGGGAGACACAGAATCGGAAGCAGCTCCAGGCTCCGAGCTGTCAGCACAGAGCCCGACGCGGGGCTCGAACCCACGAACCGTGAGATCATGACCTGAGCCGGAGTCGGACGCTTCACCAACCGACTGAGCCCCCCGGGCGCCCCTCCTGCCTTGTAATTGTAACAACAACAAGAGTCGCATCCTGAAAACTCTCACGGGGTGTCATTAAGGGTGTTGGGGAGCTGGGACCGGGGCTCCGTTCCTTCCCAGGCCCCTGCCATGGACCTTCTACAGCCCAGACCCCAGACCCTGCCTCAGTTTCCCTCCTCCCCCCACAGAGTTCGGGGTCACCCTGGGCAGTCAGATCTTCATCAAGCACATCACTGAGTCGGGCCTGGCGGCCAGGAACGGTGGGCTGCGGGAGGGAGACCTCATTCTCCAGGTGAGCCCAGACTTCCTGTCGGGGGCGGGACGGGGAGACCGACGCAGGGGGTGGGGGGGTGCTGGCGGGGTGACCCGGCCGCACGGCAGGGTGGGCAGAGCCTTCTTGCCTGCTTCCCAAGGGCTAGAGAGGACAACGCAACACCCCGCCCCCATCTGCTGCTCCAACACTGCCGAATGTCAGTTTCTAGTATCCCCAGAATCACGCGGGGGGGCTGGCTGCCACCCTGATCCCGGGACAATGGTCCAGACGCCGGGTTTAGAGGATCAGCTCTGCCTGAGAGCTGGTTTCTTTCTAGACGCCTCTCCTGCAAATCTGTTTCTAGTGATTCCTGGTGTCGGACATCCAAACCCTTTCCAGGCGGTAGCTTCCAGAGTGTCTGAGAGTTCTCTGTTTCTCGTGATCCCGGGGAATTGTCTGTTTCTAGTGGTTTGGGGCAGACACTAGAAACAGGTAGCTCAGTGGGGGTTGAGGGGGGGAGACTCACCATCCCCAGAGTAAATGCAAACACGCTCCCCGCGGTAAATGTTACAGAGGGATTCCTGGAGGGCCTGGAGGGGACATTCAGTCCTTCCCCAAATTGTATGTTTCTAACCCACCTCTAAACGTCTGTTTCTAGTACCTCCTATGATTGTCTGTTTCTAGTATCTTTGGGTATCAGCTGCCTAGTTAGACTTGCTTCTTTCTTTCTTTCTTTTTCTTTCTTTTTCTTTTTTGAGTAGGTCCCACACCCCGTGTGGGGCTCAAACTCACGCTCCACCCACTGAGCCTGCAGCGCCCCCGCTTAGACTTGTTCCTAATGTTTGTTCCTAGCGTCTCCTGAGAAACTCCCCTTGTAGGGAGATGGGGAGTCAGGCTGCTTCTAATTTCCCCCCAGTGCCCCCCTGCTCCTCAGAAAATTGGCTGGTTCTGGAATTCTTTTCTTTTTGAGAGAGAGACAGTGAGAGCACGTGCATGTGAAGAGGGGAGGCCAGAGAGAGAGGGAGGCTCCGTGCCGTCCGCAGAGGGCCCGACGTGGGGCTCAGTCCCGCGGCCCTGGGGTCACGGAGGGGCTGAGATCAAGAGGCGGACGCCTGAGCCGCCCGGGCGCCCCGATTCCGGAATTCTTGTGGGAGCCACTTCCGGGCACGGTCTCCTCACAGCAGCAATTCCAGTTCCATCGTTCTCTCTTGAGAATGTCTGTTTTTAGTAATTCCTGGGGATCGTGTGTTTCTAGTCCCCCCACCACGCTGTCTGTTTCTAGTACCCCCTGCCTAGTGCTAACTCCCTTCCCGTCTTCCCTCCCGGCCCCTTTTAGATCAACGGGGTGTCCGGCAAGGATCTGTCCCTGAGCGACACGCGGCGACTGATCGAGAAGTCGGAAGGGACGCTGACTCTGCTGGTGCTCAGGGACCGAGAGCAGTTCCTGGTGAACATCCCGCCGGCCGTGAGCGACAGCGACAGCTCTCTCCTGGACGGTGAGGGGCCAGAGCGCAGGCCCCGTGGGCCCAGTGCAGGGCAGCGGAGGCAGAGGGGGCCAGGCAGGGCCTAGCAGGGGTGGGTGAGCCTGGCCCTGAGAGGCTCAGAGAGGGACAGAAACTCGTCCAAGGCCACACAGTAGGTCAGGGCGTACTGGCCGAGCCAGACGCTGGTCTGGGCCCCTTTGCTTAGACGGGCCTTGATGTTCCCGTCTGTGGTGTGGGCTGCAGGCCTGACGGGACGTCCTATCCACTGCAGACATCTCAGGCCTCGGCTCCGAAACGTCCCAGGCGCCACCCTCCCATGTCCCACCGCCACCCCTGCACGTGCGGCGGAGCTCCGATGCCAGCTGGGACCACTCCCCTGAGTACGTGCGCCGTCGGCCAGAATGGAACATGGGCATATCCTTTCCGACTGGAGGGCGCGGTCCTGGTGGCCTGCCTGGAAGAGGCTTCCCCCGTCCGCCCGTAGTCCTCCCGGCCCCTGGGTTCTCGGGCCTGGGAGAGCCTGGTAGGGATGGGTTTAAAGCGGAAGGAGCAGAATTTTCTCCCCAGAAGACTTCACAACCCATGAGGCCCCTTTTAGGGATTTTCTCTTGGGGACAAGATAGCCGAGGGCGTGTGCAGGGACTGGGTGCCTAGTCCTTACGCCGATGCTTACAGACGGGGACGGGGGCAGTGACCTTGCATTAGTGTCCTGCGGTGGCCGAAACAAAGTGCCCCAGACTTGGCGGCTTAGGACAGGAGAGATTTATGGTCTCACTGTTCCGGAGTCCCAGATGCGGGTGTGAGCAGGGCTGTGCTCCCCACAGAGGCTGGGGCAGGGTGGGGGGGCGGTGTCTCTCCTAGCTTCTGGAAGCTTCTGGCAGCTTCTGGCAAGTCCCGGGCTTGTAGGTGGCCACCTCTGCGTGGTGTCTTCACTTCATCTTCGCTCTGTGCGTGTCTGTCTCTGGGTCTGAATGTCCCCCTTCTACAAGGACACCAGTCATACTGGATCAGCCCCCCCAGTAGGGCCTCCTCTCCAGCAGTTACATCCGCCGCGACCCTACTTCCAAGTGCCGTCACGCCCCGAGACGCCGGTTGTCGGCGCAGGAATTTTGCGGGGACACAACTCGGCTCGAACATTCTCCCCCACGGCGTCTGGAGTTAGCTGGGTGCTTCTGATCTCTCGGTCTCGGGGTCACAGCCGAGACGCCGTCCAGGGCTGCGGGATTTGGGGGGATGATCCCCAGAGCACTCGCAGCGGTGGTGGAGGGAGGACTCAGGTCCTCGCGGGCCCGAGAGCCAACGATCCCAGAGAGACAAGGACGGACCCAGACGGAAGCTCTTGCTCGTGACCTCAGCTCAGCACACGGTTCCTCTCTCTTCCCGGGTCCCAGGGGCTGGTTCGGCCCCAGAGGGGACCCCAGAGCCCCAGAGCCCCAGAGCTCGGTGGTGCCGAGTATTGGGGACAGAAGGAGACGACACGCGTGGGCCATAGCGCACGCCTGCTCCTTCCTACGGCTGCCACCGTGCGGCCGGGCTCGGGGCCGCCCGGCAGCCGGGACACAGGATATCTTGGCCCCCGTGTGCAAAAGGCTCGGGGAAAATAAGTGCCAGGCGCTGGAGCGACACAGGGCGGGATCTCTCAGAGGGTTTGGGGGTGGGGGTCTCTTGCATGACCGGACCCGGCATCCCACTCGCACACGGAGGACAGGGTTCCTGACCAGGCCCCACCCTCTGCCAGCCTCTCTGCCAGCCTGCTTGCTCCAGGAGGCGGGGGTGGGGGGCTGGCATTTTCGAATTTCTTTCCCATGTCCTGGGGGGTCACAGGGTCAACGTCAGATGCTAACATGTGGCATGATCTTCTTTTTTCTTTTTAATTTTCTAATCTTTATTTTTTGAGAGAGAGAGAGAGAGAGACAGAACACAAGCAGGGGAGGGTCAGAGAGAGAGGGAGACACGGAATCGGAAGCAGCTCCAGGCTCCGAGCTGTCAGCACAGAGCCCGATGCGGGGCTCGAACGCACGAACCGCGAGATCATGACCTGAGCTGCAGTCGGATCCTTAGCTGACTGAGCCCCCCCCACCCGCAGGTGCCCCGCGATCCTGATGTTCTTTCAAAAGTATATAGTCCCCTGCAGCTGTTTATTTGAAAGCATCTGATTAGGTCTGCAAAGTAACTCATCCGTGCTAATGGAGGTTGGCCTTGCGGGGACGTCCCTTCCTGTGTCAGTCTGTCTCCGGCAGCTCAGGCTGTGATGGCAGATATCACACGTGGCAGGGCCGGGGGAGGTGGGGGACAGTTGTCGAGACTGCAGACAACTGCTGCTCGCCGCTCTGGAGGCCGGAGGTCCGTGGTCACCGTGCTGGGGGCTCCCCTCGGGGTCGCAGACGGCGTCCCCTTCTCGCTGTGTGCTCACGTGGAAGAGTCGGCGCTCGGGTCCCACACCCCCTTCCCGGGCCCCCCGCCCCGACCCCACCTGACCCTGATCACCTCCCAGATCCCCCACCTTCTAAACCATCCCCCCGGGGTCAGGGCTCCAGCATATGACTGTCGTGGCCGGCGTGGTGGGGGGACCAACCCTGGGCCCAGATCACCTTCCGTAGCTTTTCGCTAATATTAGAATAATAAACACGACCATCGGCCACTGGTTTGCCTCGTTTTGGGCCCGGCCTACTGTGGCCCTGACTCAGCTGTCCCCCGGGCTCCGAGGAAGGACCCGGAGGCAGACACGAGCAGCGGCCCCCCGTCTCCCAGCTGGAAAGGAACAGAACCAGAATCTGGGCGCAAACAAGTGAGAATCGCAACTGCCGCCCCCAGCACCCCACCCCCCACTTCACCCCAAATCTGTTCCCCCCAGGGAGAGCCCCCGGCTTCGGAGGGACAGCTCAGTGGGTTCCAGAACCACCTCAGAAACAGGTGAGCGGATGGGGAGTGACTCTGGGCATCCCTCTGGTTTTTCTGGTCCCAGCCGGTGAGGTGGTGCCAGGCGGGGTGGGAGAGGGGGGCGCGGGCAGGGGCGGGAGAGGTCAGGGACGGCTCCCTGGGAAGAAGGAGGGCTGGGTGACGGCGCTGCCCGCTGCTGTGGGGCAGGGACACCCTCAGGCTGAGGTGTGGCGGCTGGAGCAGGCCGTGTGCTTGGAAAAGACCTGCTGTTCCCTTTCAGACGCCCCCAGGCAGAGCGGCTATGACGTCCACAGGGTGCCCAGCGGCCAGAGCGCAGAGGACCGTGGGTATGTCCCCCCCCCCGGAAAAAAGCCCCCCAGGTGCAGACTCAGAAGCCTGCCTCTGGCACAGTGTGGGGGTAGGGCCGCCCTGTGGGGCTGCTGGGGAAACTGAGGCCCGGAGGGGCTGGGGGCTCCCCTGAGGACGCCCAGCACGCCCCCTCCCACCCCTTCCGGCCTGAGCCCGTCTCTTCCTCCGCCCCCCCATACAGGTACAGCCCCGACTGGAGGGTGGTCCGCTTCCCCAAGGGCTCCACCATCGGGCTGCGGCTGGCTGGCGGCAACGACGTGGGCATCTTCGTGTCCGGGGTGCAGGAGGGCAGCCCGGCCGACGGGCAGGGCATCCAGGAGGGAGATCAGATTCTGCAGGTGACCTGGGGCAGCAGGCGGCGGGTGTGGCGCCCTGCGGGGTGCCCCCCCCCCAGCCTGTCCCCGCCCCCGGGCCCGCCCTGATGGGGCTGTGTCCCATCCCGCGCCCCCTTCCCGGCAGGTGAATGACGTGTCGTTCAGGAACCTGACGCGGGAGGAGGCCGTGCAGTTCCTGCTGGGACTGCCGCCGGGCGAGGACGTAGAGCTGGTCACGCAGCAGAAGCAGGACAGTGAGTGCGCGTGGCCGGGGGGCGGGGGGCCGGGCGGGGGGCCGGGTGCTCACGGCACCTCCCCCCGCCGTCCACAGTCTTCCGGAAGATGGTGCAGTCCCGTGTGGGCGACTCCTTCTACATCCGCACGCACTTCGAGCTGGAGGCCAGTCCGCCGTCGGGCCTGGGCTTCACCCGCGGAGACATCTTCCACGTGCTGGACACGCTGTACCCCGGCCCCGGCCAGAGCCGCGCCCGTGGGGGCCACTGGCTGGCGGCGCGCATGGGCCGCGACCTCCGGGAGCAGGAGCGGGGCATCATCCCCAACCAGAGCAGGTGGGCCACCCCTCTGCCTCAGTTTCCCCGCCGGAGACGGGCGCGGCTTCACGGCCCCCGGCTCTGGGCTGGTTCCCTGCCGCCCTCGGTGCCCAGTCGCCTGCCTTCTCCCCAGGGCTGAGCAGCTGGCCAGCCTGGAGGCCGCCCAGCGCGCCGTGGGGGCCGGGCCGGGCGCCTCTGCGGCCTCCAACGCGCGGGCCGAGTTCTGGCGGCTGCGGGGTCTCCGTCGAGGGGCCAAGAAGTCCGGCCATCAGAGCCGCGAGGACCTGTCGGCGCTGACCAGGCAGGGTCACTACCCGCCGTATGAACGCGTGGTGCTTCGGGAAGGTGGGTCCGAGGGGAGGGGGCCTGGCAAGGCCGTCGGAGGTTCTGGACCAAGTGTGCATCCGGGTCCGGCCTTCGAAGCCCCATCCTTACTGCTCCTCCCTCCCCCCCCAGAAGACCCATTTTGGGTTATTTTAGGAAGGAATCAGGACAGGCTCCTTCCCTTTTCCAGCAGAGATACGCAAGCCGCATACACGGTCTCGGAAAAGAAGGGGTTACACGTCATTTAAATAATTTACCTTGTTAACATACCCTAAGTATTATTTTAATAGATAATCCAATTATCAGTTATTAGTGAGATGTTTCACACCCTCTTGTGTGTGTGCTAAGCCTTCGAAGTCTAGTGTGTTTTCTGCACTCGGCCCGTCTTGGTTCAGACCAGCCACGTTTCAGGTGCTCCACGGCCACACGTGGTTGCAGTTGCCACGCCAGGCAGCGCAGCCAGGGGGCGCTATCCACTCAGTGGGTGCTGCCCTTTCTAGGTTGTCCGCGGGCGCTGAACAGGCACCGCTTAAAATACACGCATCCTGGGAACAGGTGTTAGACCCAAGCCTGAACGTGCATGTTCTCAGCAGCACGGCTCTCGACGGCCGAAACGCGGGAGCAGCCCCCATGTTCGTCAACAGATGAAGGGGTGCACAGTGTGTCCAGCACACACGGGAATGTCATTCAGCCACAGACGGGAGCGAGCGCCCACCCCCGCCGCCCCGCGGACGGACCCTGAACGCACGATACTCAGGGAGGGGACCAGACAGGGGAGGCCACACGGGGTGTGAGTCCATGTGTGTGACACGTCCAGAACAGGCTCGTCCACGGAGCCGGGAAGGGGGCGAGTGGGGGCTGGGTTTTTTTTTTTTAATGTTTATTTATTTTTGAGAGAGAGAGAGAGAGAGAGAGAGACAGGGTGCGAGCAGGGGAGGGGCAGAGAGAGAGGGAGACACAGAATCTGAAGCAGCTCCAGGCCCTGAGCTGTCAGCACAGAGCCCGACGCGGGGCTCGAACTCACGAACCCTGAGATCATGACCTGAGCTGAAGTTGGACGCTTAACTGACTGAGCCCCCCAGGCATCCCTCAAAAATAAACTTAAAAATTTTCTCAAGCAAACCTGCCCGAGGGATGGGACTAGCAAGTCCCCCAGGATGGGAATGGGCTTGAGCTTGTCTTCAGTTGCTGCTAAACCATCCAGAAGAGGAAAAATACTTAAAAATAAGAGACCACACACGTAATTTTGACCCCCAGCCACAGAACCTTTAGAAATTTGAATGTACTGAGCTTTTGAGAGAAAAAAAGAGAGAGGCCTGGAGTCCAGGAGAGAACAAGAACAGAGTCAGGGTATCCAGAGGGGGCTCCCTTTCCTCCTGCCACGATGCGTTCTGTGCCCGTTCCCTCACGGCTGAAATGGTATAATGGTCAGTCCAGTGGTTGGCAAACTCTTCCTGCAAAAGGTCAGGGGCAGGAACTATTTTCGTCTTTCTGGGGCCAGGTAGTTTCTTTCAAAATGACTCCACCCTGCAGGAAGGCAGCCAGAGGCAGTACGTGAGTGGACGTGACTGTGTTCCAATAAAACTTTATTTATAAAACGGGCAGTGGGCCGGACGTGGTCCGCGGGTTGTAGTTTGCTGTCCACTGAGCTAGACAGGTTCAAGGCCATAACCCACCGCACGTGACAGCTGCAGAAGCAGAAAAGGAGCTTCTTTTTAAGTAATAGCCCCGGTGGGGGGGAGTCACTGAGGGTGGTCTCCTCACATCTTGTATTTCTGCCCTATGGTGGTCCAAGACCATTCCAGCCCGGGAAGGGGCAAGTAGGTGAACAGGGCTCCTACCTTTCCCAGAAGGCTACAACTCAGAAGGGCACACAATTCTGCTTGCACCTCATTGGCCAGGAGGTAGTCACATGGCCACCTTGCCTGCAGGGGACGCTGGGAGATGTAGTCTTTAGCTGGGCAGCCATTGGGCCTGGCGAGGTCTAGCGGTCTTCGCTGCAAATGGGATGGTGATTCTTGCCGTTTCTCTGCCCCTCAGCCAGCTTCAAGCGCCCGGTGGTGATCCTGGGGCCCGTGGCAGACATCGCCATGCAGAAGTTGGCCGCGGAGATGCCTGACCAGTTCGAAATCGCAGGTGAGGACGTAGCCTTGTTGGGAAACGATTTCACAACCTCTTCCCCAGCGCGGGGGCCGAGGGAGGCAGCTGGATGCGGGGGCGGCAGCTGCTCTTTCGGGAAAGAGTTAAAACAGCCATGGCGAGCACGAGGCAGATTCGTCCCCAGCACCCCCTCCAAGGCCTGGGCCAGACGTCCTGAATCGGTCCTGGCACTCTGTCTGGACAGAGCCTCGGAATCCTTCTTAACACGGTTCCCCGGCCGCCATTGCCACCTGACCCCACGGGCCCCTGCCCCTTCATTTACTGCGCTACGGACAGAGCAGTGAGCAAGATAGACGACTTCCCCCGAGGACACCAAAAACTAACAACTACCGAGACAAGCTAGAGTAGGGGGGTCAGTAAACTGAAGCCCCGGGGCCAAATCTGGCCCCTCAGCTAAGAATCTATACAGCCTGGCGACTGAGAATAGTATCTACGCGTGCAAACGGTTGAACAGAAGTTGAATATGATGTGACACGTGGAAATGATAAGAAATTCACATTTCGGCATCTGTCGTCTCTAAATAAAGTGTTATTGGGTTACAGCCACACCCCTTGGTTGACACGCTGTCCGAGGCCGCTTTCCAGCAGAGAGCGGATGCCCTTAAACACAGCATCAGATCAAAGCCCCGTGGGGTTGAGATCCTGGTCGGGGGCCCCCGAAAGGAGGGCGGAGGGGCTTTTTTTTTGTGCAGACGCACCGTCTCCTTGCCCCGAAGTGTCACCCCGGCTTGGGCTTCGGAGCGAGGCCTTCCGTGAGCCAGTGTCAGCCCCAGGCAATGCCCGCTCCTCCCGGCTGGGTGACCCTGAGCGGGTGGCTTGCCCTCTCTGAGACCTCAGTTCCTCGTCTCTCAAACGGGGCTTGTGCTCGGCGGGAGGAATGAGCACAGGGACGTGAGAGACGTATCTGGTGTAGCGGCTGGTGACTGAGGTCCTCGCGCCCGTGTGAGGGGCGAGCCTTCCAGGAGCTGAGGCCCGTTCTCCGCTTGGCCTTCAGGGGGCTCTTCCAACGGCAAGATGGGAGGCAGGGTCTGTGGGAGGGGACTTGGCGGCAGGGCGAGGTTCCGGCGGGTGGTCCGGAGGGCAAGTTCACCATGACGTCACAAGTCACCAAGGCAGTGCCGATCGGAACCACCGTGCGAAGCCCAGTGAGGCCCGGGAGGGGCCAGAGGGTAAAGCAGCGAAGACGGAGCCAGTGTCCGTGTGGGAAGTGGGGCCCTCGTGCTCGGCCGGGGGAGCAGAGACCGGGCGGCCGCTGTGCAAAACCATCGGCAGCTCCCCAGTTAAACACAGTCACCGTGTGAGCCAGCGAGCGAGTCCACGGCGGGTCTGTACCCAAGCATGAGGGCCGGGCTCACACGGGCACTTGCAGCCCCACGTTCCCAGCAGCATCAGCCACAGCGGCCCCACAGTGGACACGCCCCAAGTGTCCATGTGCCCATCCACACCGCAGAACATGATCCGGCCCTAAAGTCCGGACGTCCCACCAGTGTAGGCCACGGGCCGGAGGGGAGACTGAGTCAGGCACGTGGCTAGGGGGGTTGCCGCTGAGTGGCTTGCCCTCAGGGCGATGGGGAGCCACGGCGGGCTCTTGAGCAGGGGAGGAGCAAGTAGGCCTGAATGCGAGCGGCCAGGGGACGCCCTTCTGAAGCCGCCCCACGTCGTCTGTCCCCTCCGCAGACAGTGTGTCGAGGACCGACAGCCCCTCCAAGATCATCAAGCTGGACACCGTGCGCGTGATCGCGGAGAAAGTAAGCAGGGCCCTGCTCTGCAGCCCATCTCAAGGGTCGGGAAACCAAGGCCGGGCCTCCAACCCGTTCTCACCCCACCCGTGCTGCCCCACCCGAGCCCACGGGCCCCTCCCGGAGGCGCTGTGATGTGGGGACAGACGCGTGGCGGGGGCCCACCTTGACCTTCGTCTCCGTCTCTGATCTTCCTCCTGACCCACCTGCTGCTCTGTCTCCGGGTGTTTCTCCCTCCGCTGTCCCCCCCGCCCTGCCCCCGCCGCCACCGGCCGGGCCCAGAACAAGCACGCGCTGCTGGACGTGACGCCGTCGGCGGTGGAGCGCCTCAACTACGTGCAGTACTACCCGGTCGTGGTCTTCTGCGCCCCCGAGAGCCGGGCGGCGCTCAAGGCCCTGCGCCAGTGGCTGGCGCCCGCCTCCCGCCGCAGCACCCGGCGCCTCTACGCGCAGGCCCAGAAGCTGCGCAAGCACAGCGAGCACCTGTTCACCGGTAGGCGGCGGGCTGGGTGGGCGGCGGGTCCTGGCCACCGGCCTGCGGCCGCGCTGACGCCCCCCCCCCCACAGCCACCATCCCCCTGCAGGGCACCAGTGATGCCTGGTACCAGGAGCTCAAGGCCGTCATCCGCGAGCAGCAGACGCGGCCCATCTGGACGGCCGAGGACCAGGTACGTGGGGCGGGGGCTGGGCGTGCCCACGGTCAAGGCTCGACCTGAGGGGAGGGTCTGGACCTGCCGTGGGCAGGAGGCTGAAGGCCGGTGTCCCGGGTCGGGGGTTGGGTTCGGTCTGAGATCGGGGGGGGGGGGGGGACCTGGGCTCAGCCGGGCCACCCCCCCCCAAGCTGGATGACTCCTCGGGGGACGACCTGGAGCTCCCGCACCGCGGCCTGGCCGACAGCTCTGCGGACCTGAGCTGTGACAGCCGTGTCAACAGCGACTACGAGACAGACGGGGACGGCTACACGGACGGCGAGGGCGGGCCCCACACGGACGTGGACGAGGGCCCCGCGGCGCCGGCTCTGGCCCGCTCCTCGGAGCCCGTGCTGGCGGATGAGCCCCAGGGCCCGGGGGATCCCGGGAGAGCCTCGGGCCCCCGAGGAGCCCAGGTAGGCAGGGCACGGGCCGGGGGGGCTGGGGGGCGCCGACGAGGGTCTCGCCGGGGCCGGGACACACAGGGGGGCCCGTCTCCCAGCAGGATGTTAACAAGCAGAAGCTTCTCTGATCCGATCGGTATCTCAGGCCCCGACCTAGCGTATTTGAGCCACTGAGTCACTGGACAACGTGAAACGAACGTTATAACCTCTGTATTTCCTCCTCTGGGACAAAACGAGATAGATCAATCTCGACGTCACAAGGTGGCTGGTTGTTTAAGCTCAATGCACTTAGTCCAAGTCCCAGCCCGCATCAGGTGGGTGTTTAACACCAGCGAATATTTATATGGCAGCTGTTCTTAATGAAACTGCTCTTCATAAATGTGACGCAGGCAACCTTCCTCCAGACTCTCTCTAGTTAAGTATAAAAACGTACACGTCTACGAGGTCTCTGGTTGGAATGGTGCTTCCCTGGAGTTGTGCAGCACCCTACCTGATCAACTGTCCACGGCAGCTTGCTTAGGGGGCAGGCATGATCCTGAGCGCTTTCCACACACACACTTATTTATGAACTCCCGACAGCAGGCCTCCGAGGAATTCTGCAGCTGGGAAACCCCGTTCCCCCTTTGCTGACAGGGTAGGGACCTCAGCCACGGCCCTTCTCGGCCCCACCCCATTTCTCACTAAGAATTGGAGAGGAGTTGCAGACCTGGGTGGGCCAAGGAGGGGAGCTGGGATGGGGTCCCGCCGCGTCTTACTTTGGGGGAAGTGCTGACCTCCTCTCTCCCCTCCAAGGTGGATCGCCACCCCCGCCATGGTCAGGGGCGACAGGACAGCGTGCGGTAAGAGCCCCCCGTCCTCCAGACTGGGGCCCCTCAGCCCTTCTGGCTGGACTCAGGCTCTGGGGGTAAAGAGAGCGAGAACCAAGCTATGCCTTCCTGGCGCCCCCGCCCAGCGGGTGAGATGAAAGCAGACCGGGCCGCCCAACCCCGTGTCGTCAGGCCCAAAGCAGTAGGTGCCGTCTTCCTACGAGGCCCGACTGGGAAAGTCTGAAGGACAGGACACGGGCTGGGGCTTTGAAGGATGTGTAGGAGTTCGCTAACGAGGCTCGACCCCCTAAATGCGCAGTCTCGCTCATCTCTGTCCACACCCACCGTGCCCTGCAGGGAGTCAGCCGCAGGTAAGGGTGGGTCGTGCCCCCACAGCCTCCCTCCCACAGCCTCTATTCTACTTCCCTGTCCCCAGGACATACGGGCAGGAAGCTTTGAAGAAAAAGTTTACACGAGCTCGGGATATGGAGTCCTCTGACGAAGATGACTACGACTGGGGCCCGGCCACCGACCTGTGAGCCCTCCCAAGTGGCCAGTGGCCCATATTCCCTTTTCCTCCCTGGCGCTGGGACTCGGTTTCCCGTACAGAACCCAGAAGCCCACCTCATCCTGCCCGTCTTTAATAAATACAGTATTTTCACAGCACCGGCTTCCAGAGGTTTCCTGGAAGGACGCCGAGCTGAGAGTCGGCCGTCTCTTTGCTCTCTCGACGCCACAGACCTCGATCCGAGATTCTGCCCATTTGTTAAGCATTTAATGTTTTACATCAGAGAGTAACGCAGAGCCAGGAAGCCTCCGGGGGCTCCGCGGACAGAGCTGGAGGGCTGCTGGCGCTAAGGCACGGTGGCGGGCTGGTGGCCGGTCACAGGTACACGGGCTGCTCCTGGCCCGTGAGCAGGCGGTAGGTGGCGGCCGGCATCGTTTTGATGTGGACCTGGGGGGCCGGAGAGGAGGCCGGCGGCTCGGGGCGGGCCTGGGCCGGCAGGAGGGCGCCCCCCACGGCCCCCCGGACCCGCCCGCTGCCCGCGCACCTCAACGTGGGCCTCGGTGAGCAGCTCGATGATGCGGGCGTGCGGCGTGGCCACCACGCTCTGCCCGTTGATCTCGATGATGCGGTGCCCCACGCGCACGCCCCCGCGCTCGGCGATGCCGCCCCGGAGGAGGCTGCAGATCTGGAGGGAGCGGGGGTGGGGGGGTGCTGCTCAGGGGGCCGCACCCAGGGCCGCCGGTCCCCCCCCCCCACCATCCCCGTCCCGGGCTGGGATCTCACGATGCCGTCCTCCACGCAGAAGCCCAGCTGCTCGCGGGCGTGGGGCCGGCGGATGATGGCCGTGGTGACCGGCGGGCAGTGGATGATGCTCAGGGTCACCAGCGTCTGCGACTTCACCTCCTGTGCGGGGACAGGGAGGCTGTGGGCTGAGCCGGGCCCCCTCTGGGCCTCAGTCTACCCATCCTGTAGCGTGGGTCCAAACTCAAGAACACACTGCCGCCCCCTGGTGGACAGGGAGGCCCTGGCTCTGCGGCTGGCCGGCCGTGCTCCGGGCCTGCCTTCACTCCATCAGGGTCGCCCCGCCCACACACAAGGTCCCCTCTCCGAGACCCGGTTTCCCTGAGCACGCGGGAGCAGGGAGGACTTCCTGCCCCAGCCCCAGGAAGGCGCCTGCCACCCTGGGGGGACTCACGCGGACAGCGGCCTGGCAGGCGGCCAGGGGCAGCCCCACCAGGCTGGTCCCGTTGATGGCGGTGAGGCGGTCCCCGATGCTGAGGGCCCCCGAGCGCTCGGCAGGGCCCCCGTGCAGCAGGTTGGCGATGACGGCCGTGGGCAGCAGGGAGCCCCAGCCCGACTCCACCAGGGCCACGCCCAGGCCCTCGCCCCGACGCTTCTCGATGCACACCTGGGGGGGGACACACGGGGCGGGGGTGGGGGCATGAGGGCAGCTCCGAGGGGGGCCGGTGGGGGCCCCCTGGGCCTGCACGCTCACCTCCCTGCAGTTCTCGCTGTTGGAGAAGTGGTCGAGGTCCCCGTTGTGGAGGTGGCCGGGGCCTGCGGCCCCCGGGCTCTGCGGGGCGCCCGCCTGGTTGGGGTCGATGCCGCTTTCCCGTAGGAACTGCCTGTAGGCCACGCTGAAGGCCTGGCCGATGGTCTGCGCGATGAGCTGGGCCTGGGTGGCGATGGGCAGCGTCTCCGGGGGGGTGTCCCACCCTCCCACCCCCTTCAGGTCTCCCACACCCCCGGACGTGCTCAGGGCTGAGCCCGCCCGCCCCCCCCACCGGGGACAGGATTCCCGGGAGAGAGCCCCGTGCCCTGTGGCCTTGGGGACTGTGGAAACCAGCCACTCTTGGGGAGTCTCCGGGGCAGGAGGGAG
The DNA here is from genome assembly GCA_028646485.1 of Cryptoprocta ferox. Lineage (NCBI taxonomy): Eukaryota > Metazoa > Chordata > Mammalia > Carnivora > Eupleridae > Cryptoprocta > Cryptoprocta ferox. The sequence continues at coordinate 2,632,484 of CM053574.1, forward strand.
ACAGGCCTGGAGGGGGGCGGTTCGAGGGTTGGCCGCAGGCTCTAAGGCTTATGGGAAGGCCCAGGGGCCAGGACAGGGGGGAGACCGCCGACAGCGCTGCGGGGAGGGTGAGCAGGGGGGCTCTGGAAGAGGGCAGGGCGGGCCCCGAGTCCCCCCGTCCCCTGGGACCCCCGGAGCCGGGTGCTCACGTCCTCTGAGTGGAAGACGTGGCAGAGTATCTTGCGGAGCCTGCGGCCGTGTCCCTGGGGTGCTGGCCGCCGTGCCAGCCGCCGCCTGGCCATGAGCACCAGCACGTTGCCGATGTCAGCAATGTAGGAGATGGTCTGCAGGGCGTGGTCCATCATGGCCTCCTGGGGGGGGAGGGGGGAGACCAGGCCTGGGAGGGCTGTGCGGACCCTGGCGGGGAGGGGGCACACCCCGGAGGCCAGGCCCGGCCCTGTACCTGGGAGTCAGCCGTCAGAACCTTGACCCTCTTGGTGGAGACAAAGAGGTCCACCTCTGTCATGGGCTGGGTCTCCCCGTCGGGGGCCTGCGGGGGTGGGTGGGAAGTGGAGGCCACAGGGACCCAGCCTCTGCCCGCCCCCCTGCCGCCAGGCTCCGGGGGCCTCGGAAGACCTGGCCTGCAGCTCCCCCCCCCCCCGTCCCCCCAACGCCCCGCTGGCCCTGGGGAACCCCGCCTGCCCGGCCCTGGCTTCACCTTGACGCGGTCCATCGCCTCCCGGGCCTGGGCCATGCGTGTGCTGGGGGGCGGGTTCCGCTCGGACACCAGCTGGGTGGAGCCCAAGTATTTGGCCCCAAATAGGACACCGTCCAGGAGGTCTTCATGGTCACAGGGACCGGGTACTGAAGGCGACAGTGGGGGAGGGTCAGCCGCTGAGAGCGGCGGCCCGGCAGGCTCCGCCCAGGCTCCCGGCTCCCTCAGGGGTCTGGCAGCACAGACTTCTGCCCCACGGCCTAGCACTCGGGCCACGCGGGTCTGCCCACTGTTCCAGAACCATCCGTCAGCAGGAGCCGCGGACAAGCAGCTTGGCTCTCACGGGTCCAGAGCCCTCTTGTTAGTCGAGAGCCAGCTGACTCTGTCCGCGGCTCAAGGACTCCGGGCCAGAGGACCTGGTGTCAGGAGCCCTGTGCCAGGAGCCCACTGAGGGTCTGGAACCACGGCCAGCTCCAAACGAAAAGCTCACGGACACCTCCGCCCTGTGTGTCTAGAATTCCGTCTTCAGGCCAGAACCAGGCAGTCCCATATGTAAAACCAGCAGCGTCACAGGGCCAGTCAGCGCCCCACTCAGGGGTTCTGGGGCCCCCCTTCCCCCAGCAATCCAGAGCCAGCTAGCTTCGCCCGAGGTTCCAGATGTCTCCCTCGCCTGCCCAGGGCGACAGACGACACGACTCCATAGACACGACTCCATACTCGGAGAACTGCCGACTCCATACTCGGAGAACTGCCCGGTCGGAGCGGAAAGAGACCACTTCTCACACTCCTGAGACTCACACCGTCCCCCTCCCCCGAGGTTCCCGAGCTCCCCTAGGCCCGGCCACAGAACCCTGCAGGGGCTCTAGAAACGCGCGCCACTCCAGAACCACCTCTCCCGCTCCGTGATTCTGTGACTTCTTCATCGTGACGGGATCAGGGAGCGCTTCCCATGGCTCTAGAACGTCCTCGAACAGCTGGGACGCTTCGGCCGTACCCGGGGATTCTAAGACTTCTCCAAGCAGCCCAGAAACAAACAACAGCTCAAAGTTCTAGAATTCCACCCAGACCAGAACCACGCACAACTCTGCCCTCACGGCTCCGTAATTCCCGGAGCAGCCTAGCAGCAGACGGCTCTGTCGGTTCTCAAGTGTCCTACCCAGGAGCTGTCGCTGCTCTGGTTTAGAGAGGCGGGTACAGGCCCCAGCTCTGGAAAACCCTAAGCGTTCTGGAACAACAGCCAGCTCGGAGGTTCTAGAACTGGACCATCCAACACGCTAACAGCCAGGCACAAGTGGATGCTGTGCCGCTGAAATAAATATGCTAAGTGTAAAACGCACACTGAAGTTTGAAAATTTAGTACGAGAAAAACGTAAAACAATTGCAAGATACCGACTGTACGTTGAAACATGACACTTTAAATACATTGAGTTAATTAAAATGTTATTAATTTTGGGGAGCCCAGGGAAGGGGGGGCTCACTGGGTTAACCGTCTGACTCTTGATCTTGGCTCAGGTCATGAGCTCACGGTTCGTGGGATCGAGCCCCGCGTTGGGCTCTGTGCTGACAGAGCGGAGGCTGCTTGGGATTCTTTCTCTCCCTCTCTCAAAATAAATAAACATTTTTTAAAAATTTTTAAAAGATTAAAAAAAACGGTTACTAGTTTTACATGGTTATTTTATTTCTTAAAATTCTAACCTTTATTTTATTTTTTTTTAGTTTTTTTTAATGTTTTATTTATTTTTGAGAGAGAGACAGCGTGAGCACGGGACAGAGGGTCAGAGAGAGAGGGAGACACAGAATCTGAAGACAGGCTCCAGGCTCTGAGCTGTCAGCACAGAGCCTGACGCGGGGCTCGAACCCACGAACACGAGATCATGACCTGAGCCGAAGCCAGACGCTCAACCGACTGAGCCACCCAGGCGCCCCTCTAACCTTTATTTTTGAGAGACAGAGACAGACAAAGCATGAGCGGGGGAGGGGCAGAGAGAGAAGGAGACACAGAACGTGAGGCAGCTCCAGGCTCCGAGCTGTCAGCACAGAGCCCAACGCGGGGCTCGAACCCATGAACCATGAAATCATGACCTGAGCCAAAGTTGGACACTTAACCAACTGAGCCGCCCAGGTGCCCGTTTATGTATTCTTTTCAAAGCAGATAACTAGGAAATCAAAAGGCACACAAGGCTCACACTATGATTCTATTGGATAGCACGACTCTAGAACTTTCTGAGTACTCTAGAATCAGATCGTGTCCTGTCCACAGTGCCAGAACACGCTTCCTTTGGTCTGGAACCGTAGATAAGCTGTCTTCCACCCACGATTAGGAAACTCCCCAGTCTAGATAGTGCTGTTCATTCCAGAACACTCTCACCAGTCCAGGTTTTTAATCTAGAACCACAGGCACAATGCCACATTCCGGAACTCCCTGGGTGACTCATAGCTTCACCCATGATTCCAGCACCTTCTTGGAACTAAAGGTCCAAACCAGCTCCCCTTCCCACAACCATAAAACTTGCTCTTTGACTTATAGCCTCAGGTAGTTTAGGTAGAAATCCTAGAACATTCTAGATGCCCAAAACTGGTTCTTTCCATGCCTGCAGGGCAGAGGTTGACAAACGTCTTCTGCAAGGGGACAGACTTAGTAAATATATTTGTCTTTGTGGGACAGATGGTCTCTGTTGCAACTAGTCAAGGCCTGGCCATTGGAACGTGAAAGCCACCACAGACAATCCGTAAATGAATGGGCATGGTTGTGTCTCAATAAAACTTTATTTGTGGATGCTGAAATCGGAGTCGCACATCGTTTTCATGCATCAAGAAATATCATTCTATTTTTTTCCAACCACTTAAAATGTAAGAGCCGGGGCGCCCGGGTGGCTCAGTCGGTTAAGTGTCCGACTTTTCGGCTCATGTCGGGATCTCACCGTTTGTGAGTTCAAGCCCCGCGCTCTGCGCTGACACATGGAGCCTGCTTGGGACTGTCTCTCTCCCTCTCTCCGTCCCCCTCCCCTGCTCCTGCTCACTCTCTCTCTCAAAATAAACAAAAACATTAAAAATTTTTTTTCTTTAACGTAAGAGCCATCGTTAGCTCACAAGACAGGCCGGAAGAGGCGGTGGGGCGGATTTGGGCCGCAGCCGGTAATACGCCACCCCCGCTCTAGAACCCAGGGCTACAAACACCAAACCTGCCCTTCCATTCTAGAACATTCTAGAATGCCCTGGCCATTCTAGAACATTCTCCCCACTCGCTCTCGCTGTCCCAGACCATCTGGAATGTACTCGACCAACCTCAGGGCCTCTCTCTAGAAGCATCTCCTCACTGGCAAACTCGGTGCCAATTTGGGAGCCTGAGCTGAGCTATTCTGAAACTGCCACGTCGCTGGGGCCAGGGCGGACAGGACACTCACCCTCCTGGAGGGCAGGGTATGACACCAGGGTCTTGGGGCTCTGGAAGAAGACAGAAGAGGGGCAGGACTGAGTCCCCTGGCTCCGCTGCCGGCAGCAGAGGCGGCCCAGGAGGCGGGACGGGCTCTACCTGGACACTGGCAGGTGGCTCTTCGGGAGCAACTAGAGGGGCTGTCTCCAGCCAGGGTTCCGGGGAGCTGCTTGAGCTCCGGCTGCCACCCTGCTCGGCAGAAGCTCCCTCCGGCCATTCCGGGGCTCCGGTCTCCCCGTCTGGGTCCTCCGGGGGCTGCAACAGGCGAGGCGCGGGGTCTGGCGGCTCCTTCGGACAAGACTGGGGAGGAGGACACTCCTGGCGGTGCAGAAGGCTCAGCAGGTCGTCCCGGCCGGCCTCGGCGGACAAGAGCCCGTGGGCATCGGCAACGTCCTGGGAGGCCAGGCCTCGGCCGGTGGCAACGTGCAGGGGGCAGGGAGGGCCGTCCGGGGACAGGCTCGCCAGATCACCAGGCAGAGCCTCAAACCGCTGCACCAGTTCCTGCATACTCAGCCCGTCGAGTTCCATCTGATTCAGGCTGCCGGAGCCGCCCGGCACCGGGTCCCACGGGCAGCTGGGGGTGAGGTCCTGGGGGGCTGAAGGTGCGTCCCGGGGCTCCTCCAAGTCCATAGCTGGAGGGCCTGGGGGAGACTGCGACGTTGTCAGGAATTCCATGCCTGGACCAGCATCTGAAAGACAGATTCAAAGATACGATCTCCTGAGTGCCCACTAGGTGCCAGGCTCTAGGTGGGCGCCGTTCATGCAGAACACAATTTAAGCGGCACCAGACCCTGCAAGGAAGGGTCCGCTAGGATCTCCATTGGACCGACCAGGAAACTGAGGCGCAGAACAGGCAGTTAAGACAGTGGCTCCGCAGGCTCCAAACCCCGGGGTATCCCCGTACCTGTCACCCCAGACCTCTCCCAGCCGCGGACCCCGTCCACCCCAGACGTGGTTCTTCCACATCTTCCTCCACCGCGACGTGACACACCCTGACTCTACGGACGCGGCTGGTCCAGGTCCCTGAGACCTCGGCCTCAGGACCTCAGTGTAAGCCGAGATCCACGACAGAAAGTTGAGCCTCGTCTCAAAACCTCCAACGTCACGCTCAAGATCAACCCGACTCTGACCCGGACCTCAGAACCCAGCCTGAGGGCGTAACTCGAGCCTACAGCTTACAAGTTAAGACCCCAGTCCTGTCGAGGACCCCAGACTCAAGACTTCAGACCCCCTACCTCAGCCGCCGGCTCCAGACCCCGCTCTGCCCCGCCGGGCCACTCACTTCCCCCGCCGAGGTGGCCTCAGCCCGCACGGCCCCCAGGACCCCACGCCCCGGCAGGTCAGTCCTCCAGCGGCCGCGGCGCCGGCGGGTCTGTCGGCGCAGCGCTCCCGGCCCACTGGGCCTGCGCGCGTTTGCCAGGCCTGCTGGGAAATGTAGTTTTCCCAGCCAGCTTCGCAGCTCCGGAGCGCCAGGTGTCGGAACCAAGGGCTCGAGTCCGAGGCCTCTGTTTACACAGAGTGGGAGCCCGGGCTGGCCTCTGGGCCTGTTTCCTCAAATACAAAACGGGGTTAGTGATCACTGCCTGCCTTCTACGGCTGTGGGCATCATTCCAATGGATGAGAAGAAATGGGACTGGAAAATATTAGAAGGAGAGGCGGTCTCTTTCGACTCCAGGGACACCGGAAGCAGCGCCGGGACCCTATTGTACTTCCGGTTTCGCTCACATTAGGGAAGCCGAACGGCGCGCCCTGGCACAACTTGCCCTGCCTGAGCTTCGCTTCCGCAATTATAAATTAGGAGTAATAATAATAGCACCTACCTCCTACTTGTGAGGATTAAACGCACTCGAGCTGGTTACAGATTTAGCAAAAGGGCTGGAGGATAATGAGTCTATTAAGTATTAGCCAATTACTTTTAGTTTTTCAGTAATTGCTCGTTGAATAGAATCAGGAATGCATAAGGTGCGGTCTTAAAGTAAGTCATAAGGAACCGAAGAAAGGCGAAAAGTAAATGAAACATCTTTGGAAAGTCCCTTCAACACAGTAACTGAGGATACCTGTAAGTTTGAAGAAGACACAGGGAATGCCTAAGAGTGGAATACTACATTTCCCAGAAACCTCTAGGAGCCTACAACTCCCAAGCACCCCTTAGCCGCTGTCATCTCCCGGAAAAGGGCACGTGCGGGCAGCCGGATACGTCATGGCGGCCAGATGCCTCTTCGGGGCTACGCGGACCTGGGCCGCCTGGGCGGCCCGGGGGCTCCCGGTCCCTGTCGAGCCTGGAAGACTCCTTGTACGGGGTTATGCCAAGAGACCGGGTGAGCTGGGTTAAGAGGGACCCAGATGGGCATGGTTTGGGACATTGGGAGTTAGTAGTGCGCAGGCGCCGGTGTGGGAGGTGGCGCCTAGAATCCGGGCGCAAGCGTAAAGAGGCGGACACGGAGCTGTTTGCGCAGGCGCGCCCTGGGGTCCCTAGGAAGTGATTTGGCTCACTGCGCAGGTGCGGGATGTTTTTTGGGGGCGGGGGGGGGCGTGGAGTGTCTTGAACTTGGGTCCCAGCTCTGTGTGTGCCCGCGAAGTCACTATGTGACCTTGGGCTACTCGCCACCGGAAATTCGAGGAAGCAGAGGGGCTCATCGAAGTGTTAGCCACGCAAGCAAAGGCAAAATAAGCTGGATATAGCCTTGCCTGATCTCCTTTGTTGAGAGGAGGGAACTGACAAAATGTTGGGCGTTAAAGACACACAGCAGCTCGTTCTCCGTAAGACAAACAGAAGGAATCGAAACGGCCGGAGAGCAATGACCTGGCCACTGTGCGTGTCAGTGTCTAATGCCGTATCGGTGCCCCGGCTAAAGTCATGTTGGGTGCATGGGCGCCTGGGTGGCCCAGTCGGCTGAACGTCGGACTTCGGCTCAGGTCACGATCTCACGGTTGGTGGCTTCGAGCCGCACATCGGGCTCGCTGCTAAGGATCCTCTGTCCCCTTCTCTCTGCCCCTCCCCTGCGCTCGCTCTCTATCTCAAATATAAACATTAAAAAAAATCGTTTCGGGTGCAGCTGACAAAAGTCTAGTCGGGGCCTGGGGCCACCAGGAGAAAGGGGACAGAAGGGAAGGCTGGCCTCCGAGGGCGCAGCTGGACAGAAACGACTCTCTCCCACCCCCGCAGTCATGAAGGGGGGCAAAGGCGGCAAAGGCGGTGCAGTCGGCGAGGCCCTGAAGGACCCAGACGTATGCACGGACCCCGTCCGGCTCACCACACATGCCATGGGCGTCAACATTTACAAGGAGGGCCGGGACGTGGTCCTGAAGCCAGACGAGGAGTACCCTGAGTGGTGAGTGGGCCAGGCCGGAGACCCGGGAGACCAAATGACGGGGTGACGGCGGCCTCGCTGATCCCTGTGCTTTCCAGAGGGCTTCCCTGGGCAGGTGACGCGCGGCTCCAGACCTGAGTGGGTGGAAGGAGCTTTAAAGGCAGCCGGAACAGCCAGTGCAAAGGCCCTGGGGCAGAATTGCGCCTGGTTTGTTAGCCAGCCAGCAGGAAGTGAAGGTGGAGAAGAGAGGAAGGTAGGGCAGGGAGGTGACGGATCCCGGCCCTTGTAGGGTCAGAGGGGATACAGGGCAGATTTTGCTCTTGGCCCCAGGAGCAGTAGCAAGACACTGAAGCCATTGACCCGTGCTCCTCGTTCCCGCCGGGGAAGGTTCGGGAGAGTTGAGTGAGTGGGTGGGAAGGTGCAGAGGCAGACAGACAGACGGCGGGCGGGAGGCAGGGAAAGACTTGGTGTGTGTCCACCTCACGGACGCCCCTGGGATGGGGCAGCTTTTCCGGGTGGGGAGGGGAGGCCCCCAGACCACGCAGCCTCTTGCGGGGGGGGGGGGGGCGTGTGCTGCTGCCTCTACCCAGGGTGCCCGGGGCGGGGCAGCTGTGGGGGGTCTGCCGTGCAGCCCTGACCCCTGCCCACACCCCATCAGGCTGTTCCAGATGAACGTGGGCCCCCCCAGGAAGCTGGAGGAGCTGGACCCCGAGACCCGCGAGTACTGGCGGCTGCTGCGGAAACACAACATCTGGCGTCACAACCGACTGAGCAAGAACCGGAAGTTCTAGCGGGGACGGGCCACCCCGACGCGGCAGGGACCTCAGCAGGCCCCGGGGGAGGACCCCGGAGGCACTGTGTTTTCCTGGAGAAAGCAGTTTCCTGAGAACAGAGGAGGCCCCTCACCTGGGGCCCGGTGGGCCCCCCGAGTGAGGCTGGGCCCTGGGGGTCCTCGCGGGCCCTGCCTGGGTGCCGCCCGCTGCCGGAGCCAGGAGGGAGGCGGCCCGGGGCAGGCGGGCAGGCAGGGGGCACCTCCGGCCTCGGGGTTCCCGCCCCCATCTCTCCCCAGCGGTAGACGTATCTCTCTTGGTTGCAAGAGATTGAAACCTGTTCCAGGCCACCTGTGACCTCCGGGCCGGGCTCTGGCCTCGGGGACTTCCGTGTCTTCTGTCTCTGGGTCCTGGTAGCCCCAGGGACTAGTTCCCTTGGACAGAGGCGGCTCCAGGACTCCCGGCTGGAGCCCCCTGCCCGGTTTGCAGGCCCAGCCAGAGGGGAGGGGCTGCCTTGCTTGCGAAGTCCCGTGTCACCTGCATTGGCCAGTCCTTGGAAATAGCCGGGGCCCTGGGCCTCACCGCCACCCTCCTATCCGCCTGAGTGGTACGCGGGTCTCAGGCTCCCCTGGCCCCTCCCTCACCACCCCCGCCAGGAAACGCATCCTGGAGTCTTGCCGCGAACCTGAGCCCCAGACTGAGAGAACCCCAGCTCCCAGCAGCCCTAACTCCTGCCCTGCCTGGGGCCCCGGGGCTTGCCGGGCCTGGGGGGGGGGGGACGAGGGCACCACGTGGGGGCTGGGCCAGGGGCCCTCCAGGCTCCTCTGCCTGTCTAGCTGGGTGGGCGGGGCTGGGGACTAAGTCCATCCATCCCAGGAAAACGGGAGTCTTCATCCTCTTAGGAGGACTGCCAAGCGGATTACTCGCCCTCCCTGGCGGCCAGCCCAGAGCAGGCGGAGGGTCCCAGCCCTCCCGTGGGTCCCCTTGGCTCTCAGGGTAAAAACAAAGTTGTAACAGCCGCAAGGCCTTGTCAGGCCTGCCTCCTGTCACCTCCCTGCTCCAGCCACAGGGGCCTCCTGGTGGTTCCTCCCTCACGCCAGCGCCAGTCCTGCCCCAGGGCCTTTGGCTGTGCTGTCCCCTCTGCCTGGGTGGCTCTTCCCCCTAGGTGTTCCCATGGCTCCCTCTCTGACCTCCTCCAATTCCATGATGTCACCTCCAAGAGGCCCCCCGACCACCCTGTTAAATTACAGTCCTGGAACGCACTGCAGACTGCCTCTTCCGGCTTTATTCTCTCCCAGCACTCACAGCCAGCCGGTGTTTTTCGTACGTATGTGTTTATTTAATTGTGCTTCTTGTCTGTCTCCCATTGGACTGGCAGCTCCGTTAGGGTAGGGATTTTTGTCTTGTTTTGTTCACCATTACAGCCCTGTTGCATGATGGATGGATGGATGGATGGATGGGAGGATGGATGATGGATGGATGGGAGGATGGATGATGGATGGTTGCATGGTCGGATGGGTGGGTGGATGAGGGATGGGTGAGTGGGTGATGGAGGATGGGTGGTGGTGGGCAGATGGATGGAAGGTGCATGGATGGGCACCTGGCCCGCTGCCCCCACGCATAGAAGACAAGGCCGTGGGGCTCGTGTGTGACACGTCAGGGGAGACGAGGTGAGCAGGGCAGCTTGAACCCCAGTGGGTGTGAGGACCCGGAAGTGAACCTAGGGTTACTTCATGGACGGAACTCAAAGGAGGGAGGGTGCTGGTCACTTGCAACCTCTGCCTTTGAGCCCCTCCCCTCCTGTCACGTCCCGGACTGCCCTGTCCTATGGGGAGGTCCCGTGTCGTGCTGACTTGGGTGGGCCTCAAGCCCGGTCACACCCTGTCCCTTGCCCTCGATGGCCTCCTTGTCGTGGGGTCCCGCTGAGTTCTGGGAGGGGTGTTCGTCACGCCCTGGGGAGACGTGGCTGGGTGCACGGAAGGTGTTGGCCTTGCCAGCAGGGCCCCATCCCACCCTCACTGGGCTGGGAGGTGCGGCGGGTCTGCGGTCAGTGGGGACCGAAGCGACATTTTGATCTATGGAGGGAGGAGGCCGTCCGCCTGCCTCTGCCTGAGAATCGACCCTTTGCGCCCAGCTCGGGTCCCCTTGCGTCCCACCCAAGCATGGACTCGACGTGGCACCTGGGGTGACGGACTTGGGCGACGAGCTTGAAAACCAGCTCCACCTCAACTGGCCGTGTGGCCGCAGGAGGCTGGCCTCCCTGGGCCTGTGTCCTCCCCCGTAAAGCGGCTGTCCTGAGGGGTAAGGGGACGGGCACACGGGGGCACCCAGGGGAAGACGCCAGGGGCCACGAGCTGCCACTGCTGTTCCGTGGCGTCAGTGTCCCGGAGAGCCGGGCTCTGCTGTGAATGACGAGGCGCGGGCGGGGGGCTCGGGCGCACCGACGCCGAGGGGCTGGCGATCGCAGCCTTACTGACTGTCCCAGAGCCGCACAGCCCACGCCGCGCCCGGCCGGCGACGGGGAGGCCGAGGCCCCGGGCCAGGCCGCCTCCTTCCTGGGACGGTGCCCGTCTCCCTGCAAGGCAGGGGTGGCCCCGGACAGGCCGAGGAGGGAGGGTCGGGCGGGCCCGGACTCAGGCGGGAGGCCAGGCCCTGTCCAGAGCCTGCGCGTGCTCCTTGGCCAGCAGCCGCAGGGACGCCTCCTCCAGCGCGAAGCCCTCCGCGAAGGCCGGACCGAAGGCGTGGGGCCCGAAGGACGCCTGCAGCCCGGGGCCTGGGCCCAGGAGGCGCGGGAGGCCTGGCACGGCGGGGGGCCCGGGGCCCAGCCAGGGCTCCAGGGGCAGCGGCATGGCCGGAGGGCGGGCAAACGGCAGTGCTGGGGCCTCAGGGAGCCTCGGGGCTGCCACGGCCCCGGAGCCCGACTCCAGACGCTCCTGGCGGCGCCACTTGGCCCGGCGGTTCTGGAACCACACCTGGAGGTGGTGAGGGGGGGCTCCGGGTTCAGGGTCTGTGGGGACGAGCCAGCCCGCTCCTCCCTGCCCCGCCGTGCCCCCCGTGGGGCTCCCCGCTGTGCGGGGCTCTGTCTCGCCTGCCTCGGGAGATGGCCCTCTCCAGAGAGGGGTGCCCCACGGCCCCCGGCAAACCGCCCTGGAGTCTTTGCTGAGACTAAGCGCTCCTCGCCCCTCGGCCCAGCTTCTCGGGCTCCCCGGCCTCCCCCGGCCCCGGGCCCGGAGTCCCAGCCGCTCAGCTCAGCATCCGACGCCCTTGAAAAGCTGTTTCTCGGCCACAGTCGACCTCCCCTTCCACCGCTGCAGCTCGCGCCCGGCTCGCCGGAAGCACCCAGTGTAACCTTCCACACCTTTGCACACAGTGCGAAACACCAGGCCTTGCCTGCCCCCCTGCCCTTTCATTGTAAAGATTTTATTTTTAAGCAATCTCCACGCCCACCGTGGGGCTTGAACTCACAACCCTGAGATCAAGAGGTACACGTTCTGTCGGCTGAGCCACCGGGCGCCCCAACCCTTCCTCCTTCCTGACTGGCAAGCTTTTACTCCAGCGCCAAAGGTCTCGGTCCCACATCTCCTCCTCCGGGAAGCCTTCCCGGTTTCTCGCCTGCCTACGCTCCCAGAGGGCCCCCTCCCTGGGCCGCCGGGCGCCCTCACCTGCACGCGCACCTCCGGCAGGTGCACCTTGGCCGCCAGCTCCTCGCGGCTGTAAACGTCCGGATAGTGGGAGGCCTCGAACGCCCTCTCCAGCTGGTGCAGCTGGTACGTGGTGAATGTGGTGCGGTTCCTCCGGTGCTTCTTCTTGGGGGCCTCCTCCCCCGGGCCCGGCCCCCCACCCTCGGCCGCGGGGCCCTCACCCGGGCTCAGGAACATGGCTGGTCACCCCCACCTGGCGGGAAGGGCAGACGGAGAGGCAAGCAGGGATGGCCAGCTGGGGAGTCTGCCGGGCCCGCATCCGCCCTGCCTGCCCCGTCCCCGTCCCCCCTCCCTCCCGGACGGCCTCGCTCTCCGTCTCCTCCTCCGCCCCCCTTCTCTCTGGGTACTTTCTCGCGGGTCTCCCTGTGTCCCTGTCCCTCCACCTCCTCTGGAGCTCCCGATTGCCTCTACGTACACGTCTGCTTTCGTCTGTCTGTCCATCTCTCCTTGTGTCGAGGACCCCCAGGAAGGGAGGAGGCTGGGACACTGCCCCCATAGTCCTCCATTCTGGGGGGGCTCTCTGCACCCCCAACTCCCACTCTCAGCCACCGGCCCGGTACTCACCACCCCCAGCAGCCCCTCGACGGCCCCAGCGGGCCCAGCGTGTCTGCGGCTGGCCTGGCCCTGCCAGACCCGAGCGGGTTGGGGTCCGGAGAAGGGAAGATTAGTGCGAGGTGATTAATTGAGGCGGCCCCTCCCGCCCAGGCCCTGGCGGCTCTGAGCTGCAGAGGGAGGGTAAGGTGGGGGGCGGGGAAGCTGAGGTTCTGAGAGGTGAAGGCAGGTCCTGCTGGCCGCCCCTCCCCGCCGGACGCTGAGCAGGCCAGGGAGAAGGGGCATCTTCGCTGGGTTAGGAGGGATGAATAGAAGTTTGCTCTTCATTCACTCAGTAAATGTTACTGAGCCCTTCCAGTATCCCAGGGACTGTTCACAGCGGTGAACAAAACACACACATCTTGGAGCTGATGCGCTCGTAGGGGAGACGGACAACCAGGAAATAAGATACAGAGTGTGTCAGGTGTTCCTAAGCCTGGGGAGACAACTCAAGCAGGGGAGGACGAGGGGACAGAGGGTGGGAAGTAATCCGAGTGGGCGGGGAAGTGGCTAAGATTCTGGACACCAGTGTGTGTGGAGGAGGGTACTGGGGAGCCATGGGAGTTTGTGGAACAGGGGAGGGACGTGGTCAGATGTCATTTTGGGTGAATATCTATAGCGGGCAGGATGGGAGGCCTGCTCAGGCTGTGGGGATGGCAGTGGGGGGAGAGGGGGACACTCCTGGGGGAGAAAGGCCGAGGAAGAGGGAGGAGCCGGCGATGCCCAGGGCCCAGTTTGGGGGATGGGTGGATGACAAGACTGTCCCAGAGGCAGCGGTCCAAGAGCCTGAGCAAGTTCCAGGGGAAAGACCCTGAGGCTGGCTTGCCCACCCCGCACCCAAGGAGCTTGGGGCCCGAGAGGAGGGGAGGCTGGGGGGGGGGGAGCGGTGGGGCCAAGACCACGTCTGATGGAGTTAGTGCCATGGAGGACGGCAGGGGGCTGTCTCTGTGGGGCGAGGCAGGACACCCAGGCCCGAGCACCCGCGGGCAGGGGTGGGAGTGCTTCCTGAGGCCCCCTGGGGCTCTGGGGAGGGGGGCATGAGCCCTGCAGCACAGGGGGGGGTCCCTAACGCCCTAATTGCTTCATCACTAACGAGCTGCTCAGGTCTCAGGCCCCAATTAGCTAATTGGCCCCAGGTGGGTTAAGAGGCTGCCGGCGGGATCGGGAGTCGGGCGCGGGGGCTTAGGGCTGCGGGCGGCAGGTGCAGACGCTGTGTCAGCTTAGAGAACAGGATTAGGGGCGGGGAGGGGCGGGGCCGGGCGTCCCCTCCAGCTGGATTAGGTGGGGGTCAGGCCGCTCTCAGCCCCACCAGCCTCCCACCCCTCATTTCTCCCCAGGAAGAATCCCTGGGCCCCTTCAGGTGCCGGTGGGGAAAATGAGGCTGGGGGGCTTTAGGGGGGGCGCCGTAGGAGGTCACTGTGACCTTGGGGGAAGCCCCTGGCTCAGGCCCTGCTCAAGCTGGGGGGCGGGGTCAGCCAAAGTGGGAGGCTGGTGTCCCCTCCCTGCCTTGGGGGGGTCCTGGGGCTACGGCCACCCCAGCCTGGCCGGAGAGCCCTCCAGGCGTCCTAGAAGCTGGCTGGAAATATCAATGAGAAGGGGTGACCGGCAGTCCCAGTAACCACTGGGCCCCGGCTGTGCGCGCGGAGCCTTCCCTGGTGTGAGTCTTTGGGTCCACCCCTCCCCGGAAAAGACCCTTGATTGTAGAGGAGGCTGCTGGGGCCCAGGCGGGGGGACCAACCCCCGTTTGCCCAGACACCCCGGGTTCGGCACTAATGTCCCCCCCTGACCCTTGAAACGTTCCTAGTTCGAGATGCTTCGTCATGGCAGGTCAGGGCCACACAGCCGGGGGTGACTCAGGCATGGAACTTGGGGGTGCAGCCCCAGAGCCCCAGCCCCTGCATTTTGCAGTCACGCTCCTCTGGAGTCAGGCTGGTGGCTGTACCGGACCCCCCCCCCGCCCCCCTGTGGGCCACCACTGTGGCAGAGCCTTCCCGGGCTCTGTGTGCCTGCCCTGAGAGGCAAGGGCTGGCCCAGAGAAGGCAGAAGATGTGGAACGTGGCCTCTGTGGCCGTGGGCAGCCTCCCGAGGTCCTGTGAGCCCGGGACCCCAAGGGTCGAATATGGCAGCCGTGAGAACACCACAGTGGGGACCGTGGTTGAGAACAAGCGGGCCCCCGGGGTCGTTGTGATGTCCCGGGGCTCTCCTGCCTCATCCCTGGGGACTTGCGTCCTCAACGGTGGCCTCGGGGGCCCAGCTGGGTAGGCCCCTCAGTGGGCGAACTGCCGGCAGGCAGATGGCCCTGGGCTGAGTGTCGGGGGTGCCCCAGTGTCAACCCCTGGGGTGAAGGACGCCAAGGACTGCAGAGAGACTCAGACACCCGCAGTCCTTGGAACCAGTCTTTATGGAAGCGCTAATCCCTCGCCTCCCGGGGTCCGTGGTGTCCGGGGGCTGCCCGGAGCCCCCCGTGAGGGCCGCCCAGGCAGCGTGCTGGCCCTGACCCTCCTCGGGCCTGGCCCGTCCCCCCGCCCCACACCCTCCACTCTGTCCTCTGGGGCCCGAGGCCCCACCGGGCAGGGTCAGGGCTCCTGGCCTCGGGGCGAGGAGGAACTGTCCGTGTCCTGGGCTCCCGACGGGGCCGAGGCCCCCGCGCTGCGCAGCTCGCGGCCCAGCTTCTCTGCCAGCTTCCGGAAGGGCGGCCGGCGGGCGGGCTCAGCCTCCCAGCAGCTGCCCATGAGGGTGTGGACAGGGCCCGGGCAGCCCTCGGGGGGCTCCATGCGGTACCCCTTCTCCACGGCCTCCGACACCTCCTTCAGCGACTGCGGGCAGAGGGCACGCCAGCACGGCTGGGGCCAGGGCCATGGCCCCCAGACCCGCAGGGGACCCAGCGCCTCCCCCCAGACCCCACTCACCATCTTGGGGTATGGAGCCCGGCCGTATGAGAACACCTCCCAAAGAAGCACCCCAAAACTCCAGACATCAGACTTGCTGGAGAACTTCTGTGGAGCCCAGGACCAGAGTGAGGAGGGAGCCCTAACGGCTTCTACTCCAGCCCCTGCTTCCTCCAGGAAGTCCCCCCTGGGCTGACCTTCACTCTGGTCTCCTCCCGATAGACTTGACCCCTCCGAGTCTCCCCCGACTGAGCAGAACTCAGACTCAATGTGGGGAGGAGTCCTTGTTATTCCGGCCCTCGGCACTGAGCCCAAGGCTGTTTCAAAAATGGGGAAACTGAGGCCCAGATAGGGTCACACAGGAAGGGTCCCAGGGCGGAGGGGGGCTCACCCCGTGTTTGAGAGCCTCGGGCGCCGTCCACTTGACCGGCAGCCGGCTTGAGTCCAGCCCCTTCCGCTCGGCTTTAGCCAGGCCAAAGTCACTGACCTTGGCCACCAGGTCCTCAGAGATGAGGATGTTGCGGGCGGCAAGGTCTCGGTGCACCAGCTTCTTGCTCTCCAGGTGCTCCATGCCCTCGGCCACGTGCCTGGGGGGGCGGGGCACGGGGCTGGGAGGGTGCTCGGCCACTGGACCGCAGACTCCCAAGGCCGGGCTCCTCCCACTTTGTGCCTCGGGTTTCCCTTGACCTTGGAAAGGCCCCCTCCCGCCCCCCCGGGAGCCCCACTCACAAGGAAAACTGCAGGAGCTGGGGCGTGCTCACAAGGGCCCGGCCTCGTGTCCGTAGAAAGTTCACCAGGTTGCCCTGTGGGGAAGGGAGGTGGGCCTGGGGGGCTCGAGGCCGCTCTGATGCCCCCCCAACCCCGATCCCACGTCCGGCCCCACCCCCACCTTGCTCACGTGCTCCATGACGATGTAGAGCCCCTGGTGCAGGATCACGCCCAGCAGACGCACCAGGTTCTTGTGCTGTATCTTCCTGGGGGCCGGCAGGCAGGCCATGAGGGTGCGCCGGGGCCCCCTCTCCCAGGGTGCCCTCCCCCTGCCCGGGACTCACGTCATGACCGCCGTCTCGTCCAGGAAGGCCTGGGCCGTCACATCGCACTTGATGTTCTTCACGGCCACCTTCTGTCCCAGGTACTCACCCTGCAGGACCGCTGGGGGAGGGGGGGACAGGTGGATGGAAACACCCACCCACACCGGCCGCCACGCACACCGACGCGGCTGCGGGTCCCCAGGCCTGGGAAACCCCTCAGCCCTGCAGGCTGATCGAGGAGCATCGTGTAAGCATGGGCCAAACCCAGTCCTGTCTCCTGCCTCTGTGAGGCCCACAGAGCTGGGAGTGGGTTTTACATTTTTAAGTGTTTGAAAAAAAAAATCACAAGAAAAATACTACTTTGCCACAAATGAAAATGACGTGACATTCACATCTCAGTGTCCGTCAATAAAGTTTTATTGGCACATGGGCCACGCCCAGTCCTTGACCCGCTCCTAAGGCAGAGCTGAAGAGGCGTGACACAGACTGGCCCGAAAAGCCTAAAATACGTGCGCTCAGGCCCTTTACAGAGAGGGAGGCCGACCCCGGATCTAAGCCCCAGAGGCTTCTGGAGTAACAATCTCCAGGAATGGCGTTTCCAGTACAGGGCCCGGAGGTGTGAAGGCATCACCTGCGATCTCCGATCACATGATGTCAGCCCCCCTCATGGTGGGAGACGTAGGCTCACAGCAAGCAGGTGTTAACACGGGTGTGGATTAATTCACCCCTCCCGAGTCTGAAACCTGGACAGGCCCCCCCTTCCTGCAGCCCCGGACCCAGGCCCTCACTTACCTCCAAACTCACCCTCGCCAATCCGCGCGCCCAGCGTCAAATGCTGCAGGTTCAGTAACCAGCCGGCTGTGGGGTGGAGACCTGGTCAGAGGGGAACGGGCTCCCCAGGCCCTCCCGTGGGGGGCTCCGCCTGGCGAGAGGCCGGTGGTGTCTCCCACCGCGCCCCAGCAGGGACGCACATTCGGGTGGCCACCACGCCTAGCAGTGGCCCAAGGGCTTGTCCGAGACTCCCCACTCCTGGTCCTGGTTATCAAGTGCTGGAAAGCAAAGAGCCTGTCCGTCTCGGGCCGACCTGGGGGAAGGAGCTGACTGGGGGGTAAGGGCCCAGCCTCCTCGCCAGGCAAAGCCCATCGAGCCCCGGGGGGCAGCACCAGGGCTGCCCTTCTGTCCTCTACCTGGAGGCTGTGTCCCTCCAATACCCCAAGGATTCTTCCCTTTAGAGTCTTTTACCTCTGGTTACCCAGGGACACACAGCAAAAGATACAATGAACACGGAGACTGTCAAAGCTTCTGGAATCTTCTGGTAAAGGTTTGAGACTCTTCCAGAATCTCCCAGAATCTTCCAGCACTCTAAGCGGTCATCTGTGATCCAGCCTCCCTGACCCCTTGTCTCAAACCTGCCTGGGTTCCCCCTTCTCTCTACTAGGTTCCACAGGCCCCCTCCCCTTGCTCCCCAAAGCCCCATTCCACGATCAAGCATGGTGACACCAGCCTCCCCTGGGGGCCATCCCCAGGATGTCCAGATTTCCCTGGGACAGACATGCTTCCAAAGAGACAGACACAATCGTCAGGTTCAAAGGGGGTGGCCGTGGGGTGGGGGGGGATGCATTTGCTTCGGGCCTTGAGCATTGAAGATTTCACTTCTAGGGGCTGGAAGAGTACTTGGGAAGGGAAGAGAAGGCACAGCAGCACAGAGGCATAGGAAGAAACAAGGAGGGAAACGGGGGACAAAGAGGAAGGGCTTTGTGGATGAGGCAAGGAAGACGGCTCAGGCACGAGGGAAGGTTCTAGAAGGCAGGAGAGCCATGTGGGTGGATTTTCGTGGCAGAAAGTCACCTCTGGGGGCACCGAGGCAGGGGTCGGGTGGGAGGATCTAAGGTGGGGCTGGAGGCGGGTGGCTTGAGGCTCAGGCCCAGGTGACAAGGTGGGTGACGGAGAGAGGGAAGCAGCAGCAAGTGTGGGAATCCGCCCCACGTGGGCTGGCGGGTGTCTGTGGGCACCCCTGCCCGCCCCAGGGCGGCCCCGCGTCTTCCGCTCACGGTGCCAGGCCCGGCAACACGCTCGTGGGAAGCGGCCTTGGCCGTGGGGCCGTGGGGAAGGGCAGGCCCTACCTTTGGCCAGCTCCTCCTCTGCCGACTTGGTGCCCTGCTTCCTCTTGGGTTTCACTAGCTTGGTGCATATGGCCCCCTTGTCCTTGCTGTAGTGCTGTGGGGGGGGGGGGCAGAGGCGCGTGAGCCCAGCCCCACCTGCGGGGAAGCCCTGCGATCCGGCCCCGAACGGGGTGGGCAGGAGCTGGGGAGAAGGGGGGTTTGCTTCCCTCCAGAGGAGTTGGGCTGGTTTCCATGGAAACGGAAAGGATGCAGGCTAGGGAACAGGAGGAGCCTGGGGAAGGTGGGGCGGTGGTCTCTGGGTTAGTGTCAACCTGGAGGTTCCCAGGGGTCCCCGGAGGAGCCCCCCAGTGCCCCCCAGAGGTGGACGCAGAGGACTCAGGCCCCCCGACGGCTTGGTGGTCCACAGAGGCCAGCCCCTCCCCCTCCCCGGGCCCCACCCCCCCATTGCCGGGATGGGGCGGCGGGGCCGGGGTGACCGCCGGCGCCGGGGGTCGCGGGCCTCGCGGCGGCCGCACCTCCACCATGTCCATGAGGTTGCAGAAGCAGACGGCCTCGTCGATGGTCAGGTGGCCGTCACGGTGCAGCACGCGGTAGTGGATGACGTCGCGGCCGAAGCTCACGCACAGCACGTAGTCGCCCGGGTGCCGCGCCGACTCTCGCACGAGGAACAGCCCGTCCTCCGGCGGCTGCAGCTGCTGCACGGCCTCCTGGCCCGAGATCTTTCCGTGGAACCACCTGCGGCCGCGGAAGGGGCGCTGGACCCGGCCCGCCGGGCCCCCCGCACCCCCGCCCAGGGCGCCCCCGCGACTCACGGCATGAGGCTGAGCTTGGGGTCGGCCGATAGGGCCTCCCGCTCCCGCAGCGCCCCCGCCGCCAGCAGACCCTCCTGCCCGCTGGCGTGGTGCTTGGCCCGGTACCAGCTCTTGCTCTGCCGGGAGGGAGGCAGGGGTCGGTGTGTGTGCACCGCGGGGGGGGAGGAGCCAGGGGTCGGTGTGTGTGCACCGCGGGGGGGGAGGAGCCAGGGGTCGGTGTGTGTGCACCGCGGGG
>CM053574.1:2652572-2680328 GCA_028646485.1 Cryptoprocta ferox
GGGGGGGGGGCAGTCCTGGCAGAGCCACACCTCCCCAAGCACACCCAGGGCCCCAGGCACACTCACCTCACAGGCCTCCAGGATGGTGACCACATCGCCCTTGTGGAAGGCCAGCTCGCCCGGCTTGGGGCGTGTGTGCTCACACTTGGTGATGCATTGGGTGCCCGGGGCCCAGCGCCTCTGGTGGGGGAGGGGCCAAGGGGCATGAGACAGATGCCAGGGGAGAGGAAGAAATGGAAACTGGGCAAAAGACAGCAAGGCGGAGACAGAAAGAACAACACGAAAGAGGGAGCAGCCAGGATAGAAATAAATATCTGCTTCTAGGAAAGCAGATCGGGAAGAAAAGGTGGCAGAAAGGCGGCACCGGCTGAAGGGGACACGGATCAGAGTGCAGCGCCCTGACTTGGCGCTGGGGTCCCGTGGGAGTGGACTGAGCAGGGGACGGCCGAGACAGGCACTGGGGTGGGGGTACTCACCGTTGGCATCCTGGCTGAGATGAACGTGGGGCGCCAGGCACGGAGGAGCGGGGGCTCACCTGGGTGAGGGGCAGGGACCAGCTGGAGAGCCCAGACTGGAGCCAGGCCGGGGCCCGGGGCCATGACCGACTGGCCACTTCCAGCCTGGGCCAGATGGAGGCGTCGGCTGGAGGGCACCCCCAGGGGGGTCCCTGGCGGTGGGTCCTGAAGCCCCTCTGGGGAGGTGGACTTTATCCACACGAATCCCTTACAGAGTGACAGCCGTGAGACATGGGCGAGGGGACCACAGGATCCAGCCTCGCCATGGTCCCGAAAGGGAAACGGAGGCACAGGGTGGGCACAGAGCAAGTGGCCATATGGTGGGGAGGGGGGAAGCGCCTGGCTCAGCCCCCCCGCAGTCACACAGTGGGTGGGGAACATGGTGTCACCTAACTGAGCTTGGTTCTTCCTCTTTCCTGGTAAGTGGGCAGGGGCAGGGCGAGGAAACAGAGGATGATTCAAGGTCATTGCAACTCTCTCTGACCCTAGGGTGGGGCAGGGGGGGGGGAGGGGGCATGCAGAGCTGCTGGGCTCCTCTGGCCCTCTGCTGAGCCTCTCCGATTCCCCCACCAATCCCAACGCCAAGCTAGGACAGACACACAGTCTCTCAGTGCTGCTGGGGTAGGGGCTTTTCGGCCACGGACCCCACAGCAGGTGACCACGGACCCCACAGCAGGTGACCACGGACCCCACAGCAGGTGACCCGGCAGTGAGTGGGACGGTTGGGAGACGAGCCTCTGCCCCTCCAGTATTGCCCCCCACAATACCCAGCCCCCTGTGTACTCACACACATACTGATCCATGTACCCACGAGCACACACAGAAATACACAGGTGGACACAGGTACCCACGGGCACGCGGGTATGCAAGCAAAGGCACGTTCACCTAGACAGGTGTGCACACGTCTACACGTGTGTACACACGAACAGACTCTCGGACATCCAGAAATGTGTGTACCTGTCTCCCCCCAACACACACACAGACCCACACTTGAACACCTGGGCGCCAGACGCTGGGCCACCGGGGCACCCAGAGCTACACCAGCTGCA
Organism: Cryptoprocta ferox; assembly: GCA_028646485.1. NCBI lineage: Eukaryota > Metazoa > Chordata > Mammalia > Carnivora > Eupleridae > Cryptoprocta > Cryptoprocta ferox. The sequence continues at coordinate 2,654,137 of CM053574.1, forward strand.
CGCAGGGCCGCGCACACGCATCTCGGCCACACGCGAACGCCCCTCCACGTGGACGCGCGGATACACACGCCCGGGGGCCTGCAGACGCGTACACCCGCACGCAGAAAAACACCCTCCACCCCGCGCCCGATCGCCTCTAACCACCCGCTACCCCAGCCGCGTACCGGCGGCCGCGCACGCCGGCCGCGCACACCCGCGCTCACAGCGGCTGCTCCGGCGCACGCCCGCCCGGGACGCCGCCGGGGCCCTCGGGCTTCCCCCCCACCCCCACCGCCACGGCCCCCAGGTCTCTCCCCTTACCCCCGCCACCGGGCTCACCTGCTCAGGGGGCGCCCCCGGGCCGCGCCCCGCGCCCACAGCCAGGAGGGCCCCCGAGCGCTGGCTGGGCACCCCAAGGCAGCCCTGGCTGCACAACTTGGAACAAGTTGCTCCGTTTCCTCATTTTGGGGGGGGGGGAGGAGGGCTGGGGGTAGCGGGGGAGCGGGAGGCGCCGCGGCCCGGGAGGCCCCCGCAGGTCCTAGCGCCGGCCGCACTGCGGTCTGCTCCGCGCGCCGCCGCCGCCGCCGCCGCCGCCGGCCCCTCCCCGCCCCGCCCCTGAGGCCCCCGGCGCCTCCCGCACAGCCCGGGCGGGGGCCCGGGGGCTCGCCGGCTCCACGCCGCGCCCTGGCACGGTGTCTGAGGCGCGCACCTCGCCCACCCTGGGAAACAGAGGCCTTGGAGCGGGTGCCGCGCGCGGGGCGGGGGAGGCGGGGGGAGGCGGGGACGGGGAGAGTGAGCTGCCCGTTTGGGGAGATAAGCAAGCCGCGGCGCCCAGACTGTGCATCGAACCCCTCTGACTCCGCGATTCCAACGCCCTCACTCACCTCCCCTGCCCGGAGGATTCTCGGAGTGGGGCGCAAAGTGCTCGGAAATGTCAACGGTTATCAGTATTGTCTTGATCATCATCGATATTAAGGGGAAACTGGGGCTACAGAAAAAAAAATCACGAGGAACGGGAGGCCTCCCGGTGGAGGGAACAGTGAGCCTGCTCCCCCGCCCCCCGCCCCCCAGCTGGGCCTGGGCTTCCTTCTCTGCGGGTCCGGGTCCGCGCAACCACCGGCTTCAACCTCAGAAAACGGGTTTGAGGAGCATTTGATGGGCGCGCGCTGGGTGTGGGCCCGGGTCGGCCTCTGACGATGAGTCTGCTGGCAGGGACAGAGCTGGCCTTAGGAGGGTGGGGATCCAGGATGCCCAGAGAGCCTGGGTCCTGGATTCCATCTCCCGTCACCCCAAAGGCTTCTCAGACTAGAGGCCCACGTGCAGAATTACAAAACATTCTTTTGTGGAATGTTATGGAACACCAACCAGGAAATTCCGTGTATTAAGGTCTCAGAGTCAACAGTTGTGGAAAACCGCCACCCAGCACCAAGATGGGACAAGATACAAATGGTACCATCCTTTGTTATACACAGGACAGAAGAGGTCCAAGAGGAAGGTTCCAGAAGGGCACCCTCCAACCAGCCACAGGGTTATCCCCAGTGAGGGCAGGGGTGTGATCGGATGGGCTGGGAGCACAGTCCCAGGGTGGGGCCCCACCTCCCAGCCCCAGGCGCCGCTGTGGACCCAGGGCTGGGGACCCTGCAGCCTGCATTCAGTTGGGTCCTGGGGTCACCATATATGGCAAACCGCCATCACTTGCCTGAAATAGAAACACATCGAAATAGCCACAGGAAGCCCAGCAGCACCATCAGATGCAGACCAGAGGCTGCGCCCGGCCCCGTGAGGGGAGGCCTGCCTTCTGTTTGCTCGGCAAGGACATGAGCCCACATGTAAGAGTCTAAGGAGCCCTAGCACCCCAGGGAGACTCTTCCCTTGATGCGGTCAGAGAGGAGGGAAGAGAGCGGGAAGGGGCTGGCTTGCTCCCTCTGTGACAATACTTGGTGTCTGAGTAATGCCGCCATCTTCCCCAGGACCCCAGGGATCCTTGTCCCCAACTCCGGAAGTGATTGGAGGAGCCAAAGGTGCTGAGAACGGAGAGGGACGGACTGAAGTAGACAGTGCCAGGCTCCCAGATCTCCGGGGGCTAGCTGGGGCTGCGGGCCCCCCACCCCCAGCATATGGGCACGGGGCACCGAGCTGCCCCTGACCCTAGGGAGGTAGGTTTTGAGTCTCGGGTTTATTTGGGTCAGAGCTATAGAAGGGGGTCAACTCCCCAACCCCAAAGACATTCAAGAGTTGGCCCCTTGGAATCTCAAAGACTGGATGGGTCGTCCTGTCCCCAGGGGTGGCACTGCCAATACCTGCTCCTCCTGCCAGGAGCTGGGGGGAACTCGCCCCTTCCTTCCACCAGCCTGAAGCCAGCTGGACCCCAGAATCACCCAGTCCTGGGCTCCTCGCCCTCCAGATTTCAGTCCTGTGAAGCCCGATTCCAGAAATTCTCCGACGCGCCAGGCCACCCCGCCTCGTACAGGCTGGCGGCACAGAAGCCCCTCCCTGGCTTCCCAGCTGCCCCCGGTCTCCCTCCATGCTGCCACCATTCACCTTCCACTGCATGGCTGAGGATGAAAATGTGACTGTGGCCCTCCCCTGCGCTAAGTCCTTCCGTAGCTCCCCATTGCCTAAAACGCTCGGTACGGCATTCAGAGCTCTTGTTCACGTTCGGCTCCCAACGGACTTCCCTGGCCTCGTCTCCTGCTCCCACAAAGCACCCAACAGTCTGGCACCTCCTTCCGCCTGGAATGCCCTTCCCCTTTGTCCCGTCGGCATCTCTAGCTCACGCCTATCTCAACTGGCACCATTTTTATGACGCCTTCTAGGACGCACGCACCTTCTCAGAGCAAGACCCCGTCTCTATGCCCCGAAAAGACCCGCCGCTGGAGGTGCCAGCTCTCCTGTCTCGCCGAGTGACGGCAGTCGACCTGGCCTTGGCGACTGAGCCCGTAAGCCTGCCTGGGAAGGAGGCCAGTGCAGAGAAAGCAGAGACCGAATCCTGAAGGGGGAATTCAAATCCTCGGATCCAGCCGTGCCTCGGGTTTGCGCTGTGACGAGTCTTGGAAGCTGCTCTTTGCTTTTTTTGGCTGCTCCGCAAGGGGGTTTTGCCACCAGCGAGCAAAAGGATTCCTAACACTGAAAATGGGGCGGGAAGGTGGGGGCTGAAAGGAACATACGCTACGGCGTGGAACTGGCGAGTCAGATTAGATGGCCCTGAGCCCAGCTAGGAAGTGGCATCTCCGGGGCGCACCCTTCCGAGATCCGATAAGTCTGCCCTCCATCCACTGGGTCCGGGGGTGCTGTCTTCCGCCACGTGCAATAGAGGAACCCCGAGGACCCACCCCCTTTCCCTCCTGAATGCCCTTCTCTGTTTATTCAAATCTCACCGTTCTTCACGCCCTACCTTTCTCCTACGTTGGCTGTTGCGATTTGTATAAGCCCCTGTTCTCCAACCTCCTGGCGACTGGGGGGCGGGGTGGCAATCCTGAGCTCCAGAGAGGCAGAGCTACCAGTCTGTGGTCACCCAGCTGGCTGCGGCTGTGAGTCAGGCCTGCAGACTCCCTCGGGGGGTGTACACTTCTCAGAGGCAGAGCACATTTCTTACTCTTCTTTCCAATATGGATGAAAATCGACGTAGGCCATGAACAAAGGGAGTCACGTGACGTGCACTTTATGCGATGCATCAGTTAGAATTAGGCTTGGCTACACGAGACGGAAGACCCCGAGTGCTAGAGGCTTGACTTAGATAGAAACTAGTCTCTGAGGAATGTACTCCTGGGCAATGTCGGGGACCGAGGCTCCTGCCATCTCCTTGCTCTGCCTTTCTCTGCACATGAACTGTCACCTCTTGGGCTAATCTGGTTGCTGACGCTCCAGCCCTCCCCTGTGCAATCCAGCCGACAGGAAGCGGGAAGTTGGCAGAGAAAGGTCCACCTCTTCCCCTGAAGGGCTCTTCCTGGAAGATGCACGTGATACCTTTGCTCAGTTCCATTGGGTGGAGCTTGGCCACGTGGCCAAATTTTGTAGCAGGGGAGGCTGGGAAGTGTAGTCTTTACAGCGGGGGCCAAGGACGCTTCCTCAAAGCGCCCAGGCATGTTCTCACTTCAGGGCCTTTGCATTAGTTGTGCCTTCTGCCTGGGACACTTCCCCAGACAGACCCATCAATATTCCCATCTGCTGACGCTTCACGCCCCCTCCGCTTGTAGCCCTAGAGAAATACCATGGTCTAACTGACCATATATCCTACTTGTTTTGTTGTTGGCGGCGGCGGTGGTATTTACTGGCTGCATCCTCTCTACAACATCAGCTTCCCAAGGACAGGGGTTTTGGACAGCGTCACTCACCGCTGCGGCCCCTGTACCTGGCACACAGGAGGGGCTCAGAACGTATTTTTTTAAGCCAGTGACCACGGGGGAGGAGAGAGGTACTGAGCAGTGACTGACACCTGTGAGCTGAGCACTTTCATTGTAGCCATTTCACAGATGAGACAGCCGGGGCCCAGTCGGTTCCGGGCTCACCCCAGGACACAGGAAGCGGCGGGCTGCACTTTCAACCCTGGTCTGTCGGGCTCCAGGGGCCACACGCCAGCTGCACGGCAAGGCGCTGGGCACCTGGTGGGCCCCCAAAGAGTTTTCCAGCAGGAAGGTGAGGCAGGAGAGGATGGGCCAGATGTGGGGACAGCTGAGCTGCCGGCGGGGGGGGGCCCCCCGAGGATCCTCGGCCGGAGCAGCGGCCAGATCAGACTGCCCCAATTAGCACACCTTTAAATTTAGCTTTCTCCTCCCTGCCAGGGGACTTGGGGATTCAGCGGAGGAACACTCCGCTCTTTCGAGGAAAGTGGCTGCATCACTCGCTCTACAACCGGAGACGTGGTCTGATGGGCCATCCTCCACTCACCGAATGAAGGGCTTCTCAAGGCGACTGCTTCGGGGCGCCAGGAGGGACCAGCCTTTGATGGGGGAACCTGCTTCCCTCCCCCACATCCCTCACCTTGTCTTCCTTGTTCCATAGGTAGAGCTGGGCCTGCTTGTAGGTTCAACGCATGTAAACTGGGTCCACGTCACTTCCTGCCTTAATATCTCTGCACGGCTCCACCGTGCGTAGGATAAACCCAAGCTCCTCACCCGGGCCCATCACAGCTGTGTCTGGCTGCTGTCCCCTTTTGCTCCCAGCTCTCTCCGCGTCCCTTGGCTGGCTCTCTACCACTTCCTCTGCCTCCTCCTGCTGTTCCTCAAATGTTCCAGGCACTGCCCGGCCTTGGGGCCTTTGCTCATGCTATTTTCTCCTCCTGGTTTGTACTTTCCTCTCGAGCTTGGCTCCTGCTCAGCATTTCTGGCTCCTCCAAGAGACCCTTACTGACCACTGATAGTGGCCACCCACCACCTGAGCCCAAATCACTACATGTTATCATGTCTTACTCATTCTTGTTGATTGCCCTCCTGATTTGCCTTTGCCCCCTTGACAAAACGTATGTCCCATGAGCAAGGGCAGGGATCATCTCTGGCTTGGTCAGTCATTTATCTCTGGAGCCTAGCATGCAGTAGACCTTTATGTTATTACACGTAACTTGTTCACGGTGGAGCAGTGTACGCCAAGGAACACTTTCATTTTCTAGGCCTTGTTTTGTTATTTTCTCGGAGTTAGTAATTGCTTTTGTTTTGTGTATCTATAACACTCTCTCTCCTCCAGCCTTTCCAATGGATCTAACTTCTCCACTCGAGGCCAGAAGCAGCCCAGTTGTACCCTCGGCCCTTCTTCAGCACCTGGGGATTCCTGGAAGTAGCTGCTGTTTTTTGGGTCCAGGTCTCCCTGTTTCTTGGTCTGTGCCTCGTTTTGGGAATGTGTACCCTCTAGGCACTTCCAGAGAAGGTATTTTCCTTCCACCCCTGTGTGATTAGTGGTTTAACTGAAAATATTATTCTGAGTGGTGGCTAACTTCCTTTGCTTTGTGTCTTCCGGCTTCTAGCCTTGGGCAGTTGAACAACCAGAACCTGTCCTGCTTCCTCGTGGTCTGCTTGTCACATTGTTTTCCCTCTCTTTTGAAGCTTGTAGAATCTTCTTATTCTCCACATCTTGTACTTTCAGTGTGTGGGTTTGGTGGGCGTCTTTTTTCACCTGTCGTGCTGGACATTTTAGCGGGCCGTGTCATGTTTTCCATTCCTCTCAAACTCTCTTAAATGATGTCACTGGTGATTTCTTCCGTTTGGTGTCTCTTCTGTGTGGGAACTCTTCTTTATCATACATCGGGCTTCCTGGCTTGGTCTTCTAATTTTCTTGTCTTTTTTCTTTTTGTCTTCTCATTCCACTTTTTCTTCCAAGCCTGTCAACATTTGCCTTTTGACTACCAGGTCTAATTTCTACGGGCTCATTCTAGTTTTTTGAATGTTCTTTCTCTTTTCTAATATTTTTATTTTTAAGTAATCTCTACAGCCAACATGGGGCTCGGGCTCATAGCCTTGAGATCAAGACTTGCACGCCCACCGACTGAGCCAGCCAGGTGCCCCTGAATGTTCTTTTTCAAAAGGCAAGTGTAAACCTGCTTTCTGGCCATCGCATCTTCCACAAGCTCTCTGAGGATAGCCTGCGTAAGGGGGCTTTCTTCTGTTCTCATTGTCTCTTTCCTCCAAGTTACTTTCTTCCTTCTCCTTTTGGGCAACATTTACGAGCCGAGTGCCGTAGAGCTGGCAGGAGCCTCCTCGCCATTGGGGCGGCTTCGCTCTGGGACAAGGCACTGGCCACTGTCCCAAATACCAGCAACACCGTAGGGCTTTTCTCACGGCCCAGCGGCTGGTACTCTGGAAGCTGAAGGGGTCACGGATTCCTGTGTGACTTTCATCTTGACTGCCCGTTTCCACCTTCACACCTCCCTCCGCCATGCCTGTGTCCCCGAGGCTGAACCTCTCTGTGCAGCAAGCGTTAGAAAACCCACTTTATTAATGAGCTCTCCCCCAGCTCTGCAAGGTTGCTGCTGCTAGTTTTGATTCAGTTGCACAGAGGCTCAGGGAGGCGAAGTGAGCGGTCCTGATGCCCCACAGCTCGTATGGGCAAGGGCGACACTGAGGCGAGAGCCTGGAGTCACTCTCACTGCACGAAGGGACCGCTCCTCGTTCATCTCACGGAGGACGGTCCTCCCAAGGAAGGTGGCGAGTGCTTGCTGACTGAATACTGAATACATTTCAACACTCTCAGCGGCAGACACAGGGAAGCACATGAGTGACGGCCCATGGCGCGCACTAGGTGTTCAATAAATGTGGGTTGGATAAAAGAAACTGAAACAGCCGCGTGGGATACGAGGCATCACGGAATGAAACCTAACTGCTAAACTCATGTCCACGCAAAGACGCGTGTTTTGGAGATGAGAAGCTAGTCCCAACTTGGGGGAGGAGAATGGGGCCCCTTCGTTTACAACGAGAGGGAAACCGGCAAGGTGCCGACGGATCCCAGTCCTGCACATGGAAGGTTCAAATGCCTTCAGTGCCCGTGCCCTTTGATCGAGAAGTTCCGTTTTTGGACATCTGCGGGAGGGACAGAACCCCAACTGTGCAAGAGAGCACGTTTGCCGCGTTGTGGTTTATAACTTGAAAATAATGAAAATGTCCAGAAGCAGGGGATGGTTTAGCAAATTAGGGTACGTTCATTTTGTGGGATTTCATGCATCTATTAAAAACGACATCTCTTCCTAGTGGCCAAAAAAGTGGAAAAAGAAAAACAAATGTCCATTAATAGATGAACGGATGAATAAAACATGGTCCACACGGGCACGTCTCTCGGCCGCGAGCAGGGGTGAGGCGCCCACACCCGTCGCCCCGAGGACAGACCCCGAACACACAACGCTCAGGGAGGGAACCGGACACGAGAGGCCACACGGGGTGTGAGTCCACGTGCGTGACCATCCAGGACAGGCTCGTCCACGGATTGGAGGGGGGCTCTTGGGGGCTGGGGGCTGGGGAGGGAGAGTGACAGCTAATGGGGGCAAGGCTTCTTTTTGAGCTGATGGAATGTTCTAGAATTAGACAGTGGTGATGGTTGCGCATCTCAGTGAAAATACTAACAACCACTGAGTTGTACACTTTGACGTAAAGCAGCGAAATTTATATTATGTGTATGTTACCACAATTTAAAAAAATCATGTAACATCCATGGAAGAATTAAATTAGAAAAAGTCTAAGCACACGGAGAACAATGAGGGATCAAAGTGGAGACGGCGTCACGTGAAGACAAACAGGCACCTCAATGGCAGAAGGAGCCTATCCGCCACCAACAGAGCACGAGAGGCAAGATGGGAAGGACACACAGGGTGTTCGTCGTGCTCGACCTCGTTTCCACGCTTCGTTTTTCTGAAACTTCCAAGTTTTTGTAATGGGGAAACTCAATGCATTGAAGTTCTCTAGGGTGTTAGACAGACGTAAAACTCACCGTCTCTAAGCGCACAGCTCAGCAGCGTCAACCACACTCACGCTGTCGTGTAGACTCCGCCACCATCGTCTCCAGAACCTTCCATCTCCCCAGACTGAGACTCTGTCCCCATGAAGCACAGACTCCCCGCCCCCTGCCCCACCATCTACTCTCTGTCTCTGGGGACGGGACGCCTCTAGGGACCCCCTGTGAGTGGGGCCACGCAGTCCTTCTGTGCCTTGCTTCTGTCACTGAGCATGGCGTCCACGGGTCCGTCCACATGGTGGCAGGTGGCAGGACGTCCTTCCTTTTTAAAGCTGAGTAATATTCCAGCGTGTGGGGGAGCGGGCCACGCTGGGGTCGTCCACTCACCTGTGGATGGGCACTTGGGGCGTGTCCACCGCTGTGGATGATGCTGTTGGTAATGGGGGGGGCAAGAACCCGCATCCCAATACTTTTTTGGGTTTTGCAGAACTTGGACAGAGACCAACAGGGCACTATACCCCCAACCCAGGCTGCCTTCCCCGCAGGAGAAACACGGGGCCTCTGGCCTGTCTGCTCAGCAGAATCTTAATCTGCTCACCCGAACCATCTCGGCCCCGGCAGCCAAACTAACAGGAGACCGGGGAGAAGATGGAGCCGGCATTTCCCCCCAAAAGCTGCCGAGACCGGCCAAGCCTTGGGGGCGCTCCCTGTTCCCCTGGGGTGCGACTTATTTCGGACCGCGGACGCAGCGGGTGTTCACGGGTGCCTGGATGGAGCCGGCTTCCATTTTTGTCCTCCCTGGACTGCCTGCCAGGTTCGGCCCCAGCCCTGCCCACACTGCCCGCGTCATCCCTCCCACACTCACCGCCGTCTCCTAGCAACCGGGCTCGCCCGCCAGAAGCCTGCAGCCTGCGGTCCAGGGATGCTGCTCCGGGGGGCCCGGCCTCCAGTCTTCCTGCCTGCCCTGCCCCCCACCCCCGGCTGGCTCTGGGGTCCCCTGCCAGCAGGAAGAGGGCTGGGGAGGAAAGATCGGGGGAGGTCGCTCTGCAGGCCGGCAGCGGGCTCGGTCGCCCAGACGCTGCACCCATCTGGACCCGATGCTGCGCTAACCAACGGCTTGACTTTCTCGGAGTTGCCAGGGGGAAAGATTTAACTCCCTGTCAGCAGGGCTGGTTTTAGGACCACCTGCTGGTGGAGATGCTGTCCGTCTCCCCGGGAGCCAGGGGTGGGCGCAGCGGACCGTGGGTGACGACCTGGCCCCGAGCAGCCCCCCGCCGGGATCAGAGGGAGGAAGCGGGTCCGCGGGCGCGTGCGTGCGGGTCACGGCAGCAGGACACGGGGCATCCCGCGAGGGCGCAGCTGCGACGGCCCCGTCTGCCGAGTGTCCGCTGTGGAGGCAAAGGCGTCCTTCCGTCCCCTTGCCCGGCCTGAGCAGAGGCCCCTTGCCCAAACTACAGCAAGTCTCCCGGGACGAGGAGGGGACAGACTGCGTCTTTGCTGCCCGGAGCCACGCTCCTCTGACGGCGAGGCTCCTCCTGGGGTGTTAGAGCACAGTTCCAAGCACGTAACACACTTACTGGGCTACTACTATGTGCTTGGTCTGTTCTAGACCTGGGGACACCACGGTGAGTAGAGTGGATACACTTCCTGCCCACGGAGAATGCGTGTCGCTGGGGGAAGGCAGGTGGCACGTGATTTTCATCAGTGATGTGTGATATAAAGAATATGAATATGGTTATGTGACAGACTGAGGTGGTCAGGGACTCTTCTTGGAGGAGGTGACATCTGGGCTGAAACCCGAGGGAAAGGAGGACTTGCTGGCCATATAGGTCAGAGATGAGCTTACGAGGTAGTGGAAGCAGCATGTGCAAAGGCCCCGGGGTAAGAGCATGCTTGGCTGGTCTGAGGACAGCAAGAGACTGGTGGGTCTGAAGGGGAGTTACAGAGGGAGAGGGTGGCAGAGGGGCTTTGGGGGGGGCCTTGTCGGGATTTGGGGGTCTCCTGAATTTTATCATGAGCTCCCACTGCTGGAGGACCGAAGGAGCAGAGTACCACTGTGAGTGGTAAGCAGGGGTGGCGCCGACAGTGATGGCTTGGCCTCGAGCATAAAGGACCTCAGAAGGACTCCCTGGTGGTGGTGGTGGTGGTGGTGAGCCTGGGGAACTAGGTGAATGGCAGAGCCACCGCTGCAGGAGGTGGAGAAGGTCGGGGACCTCCCCCCCCCCCGACCCACCCCCTGTGCCCCATCCGTGGCCGCAGCCAGGACCAGCTGAGGGGCTGGCTCTGACTCCTAGGGATTGTTGGGGTGCCCGCAGGAGGCAGGGGGCGCCCCTCAGGAAGGGGAGGCAGAGGAGAGGGGCCTGCCCTCCTGGGAGGCGGTAGCGGTGAGGCACTGGCCGGCTGCTTCCTGCGTCCAGTCGATGACGTGCCCACAGGAACCAAGCAGGGCTTCGCCTGCCTGCGGGCTAGGAGGGGGTCCTGGCCACCTCCCCGCCCTGGTCTGGGTGCGCCCGGCCCGCGCTCTGACACGTGCACCCCCGCTGCAGGCCCACGCCCCGCCCCCCACTCCCCGGAGCCTGACCATTGCCTGGGGACGCCCTGGGGGCTTGACGCTCAGCGGTGACCTAGTCTCCCCATCTGAACCCCCTCCGCCCCCTGAGGTTTGCAGTGAGAGTTTGGGAAAGCTCTGGAGAAGTCCCGATAGGGGACCTACAGGCAGAGAGGCCCCCCACCAACTCAGCTTGGCCACCTCCTCCTCCAGGAAGCCGTCTGGGCCCCCAGCCTTCCCGTTGATGGTCATTTCCAGGAGCAGTCCAAGACGGGCTCCCTGAGTGGTCGTGGGGCCTGTGAAGACGAATGCTCCTTGGGTAGGGTCCCCAGGGCACCCTGGGGCGGGAATGGCCCCAGGGACCAACACGTGGGGGCGCAGCCCTGGACAATGCATTGTTCACACTCACGGCCTGAGTGTCAGAGAGAAATGCTGGCCGGTTGGGCACCCCTGCTTGGGGCCCTGAGGGAGCGGCAGGAGGGCACAGCGGGGGGTCCGGTACCCCAAGCAAGGACTGCACAGTCCACACCACGAGATGTTGTTTATTTATTCCCGGCCCTTGCAGATGTTCGGGTGGCTACGGGGACATCAGACACGAAGCCACACTCAGACTGTCCCCTAAGTAAGAAATGAAACTGAAGGAATCAACTGACTGACCACAGTCGGCCTCGGCCCAAGGACAGACTTTCTCCTTTGGTGCCATGGGGCAGCTGGCAGGGAAGCTGGGGCACGGGGGGGGGGGCCTGGGCAGGGCTGCCCCTTGCCCACTCGTGCTCCTGCACCAGGCCCGGCCCCCAGACCCGAGGCACCTGGGGGGGGGGTGTGGTGCGTGAGGAGTGGCAGAGCAGCTCCTGCTTTAAGTAGAAGGCACTCGGTGGTTCGGGGTCAAGGCAGGCTGTGGGTCCCAGACGTTTCTGGGGGGCAGGGGTGCGCCCAGCCTGCACCCTCACCGCCACTGGGCCCCGCACCCCCCTGAGGGTGGGCGCTGGCTGGGGAGAGGCCAGCTCAGGCCCTGCAGACTCTGGCGGTGGGGTGTCTCCAGGCTTGGGGGGCTGGGGGGGTGTTTGGGGCAGGCTGGGCCCAGGACCCTGGGATCCTGGCCTGGGTGCGCCTTCAGGCTTGGCCCCCACCCCCAGCTCTCCCTGGCCTGTCCCCGTGATTTCGAGTCCACGCAAGGCTGGGACATCCACGGGGAGCGTTCTGGAGGCCCACACACTTGGGGGGCCCGCGGGGTGAGCTCAAAGCTAGCGAGCAACGTCGGGGTTTCAGTGTGCTGCCCCTCAGGCCTTGGGGTGCCGGGTGCTGCCCCGGGCGGCCCTCCCCCACCCTCCCGGGACAATGCGATTTCAAGGAGGATTTAAGCGCAAGTGTTTTTAAAGAAACCTATGGGTCGTTCCGGAAAGGAAAACACGGCGTCCGGCGTTGGGACGAAGCAGCTGAGGTGAGGACGTGCCGGGCGGGCGTATGCAGGGGGAAGGCTGCTCACACGGGCCCCTCTTCCCCCTGCCGGCCCTGCTTCCTGGGGACCTCACCCTTCTGGGCCTCGGAACCCGCCTCCCGCAGCCTCTTCCGGAAGCGCGCCCCCGGCCTGCTTTTGGGGGGCGGCAGAGGGTCCATGCCCAGGATCTTGTGGATCTGCCGGAACGCCAACAAGCGCAGGGCGTGCTGGGGACAGATGGCCAGTCAGGACCCCCCCCCCCGCTGCTGGCCACTCGCCCTGTGACCCCGCCTGGCACCTCGAAGACCACCCCCCTCCCCCGCAACCACGGGGCTCGGCTGACGGGTGAGCCGCTCCCAGGGAGCCCTCGGAGCATCAGCCCCTTTCTGGCCTCCACTGGGACCCCGAGTCCCGCATCGCCACTCGGCTCCGACCGCGAGCAAGTTGCCTCTTCCCGGTAAGGGCGACTCATAAGCGCCAGAACCCACGTGCTACACTTGCCAACAAAAGGGAAACCACAGCCGGGGGCTGTGCAGGCCAAGCGGGAGGCCACGGCTGGTGTCATCACACTCGGAGGCACGGGGCCACGGGGCAGCCAGGAAAGTCCCAGCCAGCGAGGCCCCAGTGCACCTGCCTCACTGTCGTGGCAGCCTCGGCCCCGAGCCAGGCTGGCTCTGCCCCTGTCACACACAGACCACCTGTCTCTACAGAGGCAAGGAGAGGGAAGGGGGAGCCCCACACCGTTTCCAGGTCCACTGCGCAGCCGCACGGGGCGAGGCCCTGGGTGCCACGCCCGGCCTGTCCGAGTTGGCCTGGACCCGGGAGCCGCACGCACCACACGGCCCGGCCGTCCTACCTGGGCATTGGCCGTGATGTCCTCGCGCTGCTGGCGGGTCATGGACCCGAGGGCGTCCGTCTGGTCTCTCTCGCAAGGATCCTGGAGCCCAGGCCCATCTTGGCGGGGGAGGGGGAGCGGCAAAGGACAGAGCACCCGGGTGAAGAGACCCCCTCCTCGGCCTGGGTGGGTCTCACGCAGGGCTGCCCACTGCCCCCACGTGCGCACCAGCCACACCCCTGCGTGCGCCTGGCCCAGCACAGGCCCGCAGTGCGCACCCCCTGCACCGCCTCTCCCCATCATGTAACCTGCCGCCACCCTGCCCGACTGGTCTGGGCTCCAGGACTGACCTGCCAGGAGCATCCCCGAGGCTACGCACTCCAGGACACGCCTCAGGCCGCCCCCGGGGCTCAGGGGCCCCTTGGCGCTGCTCAGGGCCTTCTCCACCAGCAGCTCCATGGCCTGGGCCCCACGGGGACAGAAAAGAAGACGCTGTGCCTCGGAGGAGAGCACTTGGGCCAGCAGGCCTCCCCCCGGGCGCCGCCGCAACGTGCAGGGTCTCCAGCAGACCCTGGGCCGGAGGCGCCAACAGCTCTGTCCCTCACCCCCACCCGTCCTGGATTTCTGCGGAGGAGGGTGATCCCTGGGGCGTCGTCTCCGTCCTCCGGGGCATGGCCGCCGGCAGGTTTCCGCACCCTCCACACCGCCTGATTCTCCACCAGCAAACCCCGGGCGCAGTAACACTGCAAACCAGTGTCAGGAGGGTTCAAAGAACTGCTGTCACCCTCGTGCATTTAGCAAGGGTCAGACAACCCCCGCTGACCTGTTCAGGCATGCCCCCTCCCCAGGGAGCCACCCTGCCTGCAGGGAGAGAGCCGTAGGGGGGTCGGGGCCAGACCAGGACAAGTGTTCGCTGGGAGGGGGAGCAGTGAGGGTGGGTCCGGGACTAGTGTGTGCTGGGGGGGAGCGGGAGGGGGGTCTGGGGGCGGGACCAGGACAAGTGTGCTCTGGGGGGGGCGGTGGGGGGGCCCGGGGGCGGGACCAGGACAAGTGTGCTCTCCGGGGGTGGGGTGCTTCTAGATTCTCAGGGAAACAGGCTCCTGGGGAACGCGGGGCCCTCTCAGCGCCCAAACGGACCCACGTGTCCAAAGGTCTGAAGGGGGTGGTGCTGAGAGCAGCACCTCTGGACACTGGGCAGGGAGAGCCCTTGGTCTGGGAGACGGTCCTTGCAGGTGAGTGAGGCCAAGGGTGGCAGGGCTGAGGTGGAAAGGGCCGGCTCGTCCAAGAGCACGGCTTTGTGGGCAGAGAGATGCTGGCAGAACAGCACGCGGAAAGCAAACACTCCCCCAAAGTACACGAGAGGAGGACAGACTCAGACGAGCCGACACGTGCACGGACACAACGGAGCAGCCTGGGGTTTGGGGGCGTGGGTGCCCCTGCCTCTGTCCTCTCTCCTCTCCCCGGAAGGGCTCCAGGGCTGACTGCCGGCGGGGGGGGTCAGAGCCGAGCGGGGCTCCCCGTCAGAGGAGGGAGGGTGTGTGCCAGGTGGCCCTGGGGCCAGTGTCCCGGGCACCCTTGTCTCTGTCCTGCTTCTGTCTGTGCAGTGTGGTTTTAAGGTAGCGGCAGTCGCATGAGGCTGTGCTCGCAGGGGGCCTCTTCCTGGCCCCGACAGACCCCTGAGCCGTCCCCTCCCACTTACGCTTCCTGGCTGCTCAGGCTCAGGCACACCCCTTTTTGGAAAGCCCAACGCTGGGAAGGGGGACGTCTGTCTCAGAGAAAATGAGGCCGGTCAAGGCTGTGGAGGCCCTAGGGGGGCTTCCCAGGGTGAGGGCGGCCACCTGGTGCTGTCTTACCCAGGCTGGTAGGGCCCCCCAGGTGGGCACATGCTGGCAGAGGTCACGAAGGACCCTGAGGACAATCACGCATGGCTGCAGGCCGCTGGCTCGAGCCTGTGCGGGAAGAAGCGCGGCGTTAGCTCAGGGAGCCACGTGCCCACAGCCTCCGGGACAAGGGCTGACCTGCGGGCAGTGAGCCTGGCCAGGAGGGACGGGGGTGGCACAGGCCCGCTGATCTGGCTCACTCGGAGCCTCTGGTACCCGCCAGCAGCACCCCCACCCCCAGAGCAGTCCGGGTCACTCCATGTTTCTGACAAGTGTCAGGAGGCAACCCCGTCGAGTCAGCACTTGGCAAGGAGACGCGGGCAGCCGTGTAGTCGCCTGTCCCCTGCGGCTGTATTCAGAGCCCGCTCCCAGGCGGTGGGGCAAACCCTGGCGGCCCCCCTCCGGCCCCCTGACCTGGAACCACTTGGCGTGGCGGAGGGCGGCCAGTGCCTGGAGACACTTCTCTGGGCTCAGGATGTCCTCTGGGTCAGGCTGAGGCACCTGCCTTCCTTCTAGAAGGAAAGAGCATGTGGGCACGGTGCCTGTCACCACCCCCCCCACCTCCCTGGGCCACACGGCCCGGCCCCTCCTGGGCATCACCCTGTTATCTGGAAGGCACAGGACTCCAGACTGCCTCCCCTCCAGGACATGCAAGGACCAGAGAGGTCACTTCTGTGGAAATGCTGTCCCCCTGCAGGACGGTCCCCTCGAGGACAGAGTGCAAAGCTGGTCGCTGAGCGCCGTCAGTGCCGACGCCCTCGGTTGGCAAATCAGAGTTCAGATGGAAAACTATGAATTAAGCCAGATTTCCAGACACGCCCATGCGCACCACAGCCAGGGAGAGAGCAGGCGGGATGGGGACAGGTGTCATCCTCGACGGCAGAGGCCCCGCGTCTGGGAGAAACTCAGGAGCCTTTTCCTGCCATCTTTCCTCTGCCTCACGCTCCCCTCCCCTCGCTCCGGGAGGCCCTGGTTACAGAGCTCAGGCGATGGGACACAGCTTCACTTGTGCATCGGTGTCCCCAGGGGTGGGTCCCAGGCCAGCCACTGCTTCAGGCTGAGACGGAACTGTCTGGGGTGTGTCTGAGGAGAGGACCTCGTCTCCGGGGTCTCCCTCTGGTGACAGCCAGCCTGGGGCCTGGACACCCTTGTGGGGGACACAGAGGTGCTTCCCTCCAGCCCACCTCTGTCTGGTGGCCTCAGATCGCTCACACTGTCTGATGCTCCCAGGCTGCCCTTGTTTTCGTGTCTGAGCAAACCCCAGCGGGGCTGCAGCCAGGATTTCGTGACATTTCGTCCCCGTGACAACTGGTGACAGTTTCCACCAACGGTTCAATGGTTCTGCTCCCCAAAATTTAAGTGTTAAAAATGAACTGATTTAAAGAAGAATATTGGGGTGGGGGGGCGCCTGGGGGGCTCAGTCGGCTAAGCATCCGACTGTGGCTCAGGTCATGATCTCGCAGTTTGTGGGTTCAAGCCCCGCGGCGGGCTCTGTGCTGACAGCTCGGAGCCTGGAGCCTGTCTTCACGTTCTGTGTCTCCCTCTCTCTCTGCCCCTCCCCTGCTCACACTGTGTGTGCGTCTCTCTCTCAAAGATAAATAAACATTTAAAAAAATGCTCAAAGAAGAATATTAGGAGTTCGTGCCCCTCGTCTATCACAAGACAATCGTGAGGGCGGCTCAAGAATGACTGGAGTTTGGAAAACAGTCCTGGGGCTGCTCCACGAGGTTCTGTGGCTCAGTGAGACCCACCGTGTGTTCCTGGCGGCTGGTCTTCACCGCACGGCAGCAACTTGTGGCCCTTGCTAGCCCCTGGCCTGGCCCAGTGCCCTTCCCACTCTCTCGGCCAACCTGCCTCAAGTCCCCAGAGCCCCCATGTCCCACACAATAGGACTTGGGACCCATGGGGTTGGCTGTGGCTCCTGCAACACAGAATCAACTGAGGTCCCAGGGACCCGGCACAGCTGGTCTCCCTGGGGTGGGGGTGTCGTGCGGGCCTGGAGGTGAGGGGAGGCCGGTGCCCCGGGGCACACCCCGGCCCGGGCTCGGAGCCCATCTGACTGTCACTACCTTGTTTCGTCTGCTGCCCCAAGGCCCAGTTCTTATCTGCCAGTGTCATCCAGAGCTGGCAACAGTGCCAGAGGGCGGGTGGCCGTGGTCCCCTCCCCACCCCCAGCAGAGGCAGATGCTGCCCTCAGCCACCAGCGAGCACGGGGAATGGGGCTGCACGGAAGGGGCTGGCCATACCTTGGTCTGTGGGAGGGTCCTCCCGCATCAGGGGCGAGGTGATGGACACAGTGACCCTCACCCTGGGCTCCTCGCAGGAGGAGATGATGATGTTGGCTTCGGGGTCAGAGGACACCTCGTACTTGTCTTCTGTCACAAACTGTGAGGTACAAACGCAACCCAAGACCACATTAGTGCAGCTGAAAAGCAGGTGTAAACACCAAGGATGCGGTTGAGCGCCAGGCCCCGTGCTGGGCGCCTGTCACCTCCAGAGGACCAAGACGTGGCCCCCATCCTCCAGGAGTGCACACGTGTAGAAATGTGTACACGAAACAGACCTGCCTGTAGGTGCCTTCACATGTAAAGAACGCCCACGGTTCAACAACAACAAAACCAGCAATCCAATTTAAAAAACCCACAACACCGGCGAGTGACGTAATACGCAGTTTGCAGAGAAGAAACAGGAAAGACCCCTTTTCCACGATGACACAGATTACTTCCACAGTAAGAGAGAAACAAATTAAAACTATAATGAGGCACCAGGACAAATCTCAAGAAGTCGGAGGGGCAGCCGGGCTGGCAACCCCCCTGTATAAACTGCTGGTGGAGGCTGACCTGGCAACATCTACCAGAAGCATCTGGCCTCAAGGCTTCAACCAGCAATTCTGCCCGAGACAAGCTCTCACGTGTGCACAAGGTCACCTTCTCGCTGGTAACGCGGCATGTGACAACAAGCTGGATGTCCAATGGCATGGAAAGACCCAGTTACGGACGAACCGCAGAGAAGGACTCAGCAGCCACAGCACACAGTGGCGCTCCTTAAGTGTGCGTGAGGAATCTGATCATGAGGAGGCATTACTAAGGGAAAACGACAAGAGGTAGCCTAACTGGCTACGTCTTGGGCACGCTGGGGGAGAAGCGGGTTTTCTCAGCAGCTGCCCCCCCCGTGTCCCCCCCGGCAGGACCTGCTCGGCTCTGCTGGCTCCCCCCTCGGCCTCCACAGAGGCCCAGGCACGTGGGGGACACCCTGAGCGGGCCACCCTTACAAGCAGAGCGTCCAGGGAGACTGCACAACCAAAGTGGCTTTGGTGCGGTGCCCAATGCCCAGAGAGGCCTTTCTGTGTCTCTCGCCTTGCTCCGAGGTCTCTGAGATGCGGGGCCGATGTGCCCCCGGGCTGGCATGAGGCCACACATGGATGTCCCTGCACCCCTGCAAAGGCCCCCCTGCCCCGGCCGAGCCGCCTTCCTGCTCCTGGCCGGCTGGGGGTGCCCGAGGCAGAGCCTGGCTTCAGAGGCCTCCCCATCACCTCGCTGGACTTCACATCTTTGTGGGGGGATCAGAGAGCCCGAGGCCCACCTCAGGGCGCCTGGGCCTGCAGCTCGGAGATGCGCACCCGGCACCCACGGTCACCATCACCCCCCACGCCGCCTGCAGGTTCACCTGAGGCCAGTCTTGGCCTTGAAATGCACCTCCTCCTGCCCGTGGACCAGTCCCCGCTCGGGGCCTCCTGCCAGGGTGGCCCCTGTGGCCCTGTCTGCATGCCACAGCCCGGGCTGTCTTCGCGGGGCACCCTTCACCCCTGCAGTAGTTAGCAGGACACTACCGTGTCATGGGCGTGAAAGAAACGAGGGTTTAAATCAGCCAGGTTGTGGCATGTCACTCCTCTACTCCAAACACTCCTGTCTTCCCACTTCCCAGGCCTTCCTGCTTGCGTGGCCTTCAGGCCTGGCGTGATCGAGGCCCCCATGTGCTCAGGCACGCCTCCCCCGGGCCTCCTGCCTCATGGCCACTGCACATGCAGGTCCTTCTACGTGGAACACTGCTCCCCGATCTTTCAAGCCCCCTCATCTCTAGCTCCATCCTGGGACACATACCTCCCACCACCCTGTCTGACGTGCCCCCCCCCCCACCAGTGCTCCCTCCTTGGCATCAGACTTCACATGGGGCACAGACAGCACACGGGAGGTTAGCCTGACCTTGTGTATGTTCGTCCGCCTCCTGACCAGAGTGGGGGCCCCAGAGGGCGGTCCCCCATGCGGGATTCTCCCAGCAACAGAGACAGACTCACCAGGAAGGAGACCCCCCTCCACCCCAGGACCTGAGTTTCTAACCTGAAATGACCCACTTAAATCATGACGTGCGCTCAGACCTTCCCCAGTTACTGCTGTGGGCGAGAAAGTCCCAGACGGTCCAGGGGAGAAGCCCAGGCCACCCGCCGCCGTCCCCAAATGGGTTTTCACGTGGGTCTGCGGCCCCTCTCGTCTCTCTGTGAAGGGGGAGGGTCCTGTGCAGGCTGTGGTGCTGCTACCTCTGGGGTGGCTGGTAAGTCAGCATCCTCAGGAACGGGACATCGACATCCTTTCTGACTTTGACCCTGAACTCGCTTGGCAGAGGAGCCCCAGAATTCCTCCTCGTGTCAACTTTTGCACAAAAACAACCTGGTCCGTGTCTGACAGCCACGTCCCTGGTTCCTCAGACTCGCCAGAAACAGCCACGCCGGCTGGGAGCCCACGCGCATGCCCCGCAAGGAGGCCGAGCTCTTACCGGGAGCTGCTGGGGCAGCTGCCCCGAGATTCTCTGCATCAAGGTGTGTGTGGGCTTCTGGGAGCAGAGCAGGGTCAGCTGCACAGTCCTGTCCCCGCGCAGGAGGAGGCCTTTTGCCAGGAGGCCAACCCGCACCACGCCCTTCAGGACCCGAGCCGTGGGGGCGCTGCCGCTGTGGAGACAAGGCCGGAAACGCGTGAGACCCGCAGGGGAGGGGGTCTGGAGAAGGGGGTGCTGCCGGGGTCCCCTGCTCCTGCACCCTCGGGTGCCTTGCTGGGCCTCTGCCTCAGCTTCCCCATTGTGAGATGGGCATGGGCGCCTTGGAACAAGACCGGCCAACTGCGCATGCTCAGTAAGGGCGGGCGTTGTCACTATTTACTGATCTCTGCATTCTGGAAAACGGCCACCCATGGCCACCCCCGTGGGCCCTGGTCCTCAGCCAGGACGCATGCGGCCCCTGGCTCTGTACTCCTTAGGCGTCTCTGGGGCCACCGTGCCCCAGCTCAGCTGCTTGGTTAGGAGGCCCAGCCAGGTGCTTGGCTGGGAGTCTGCCGTCTGCGTCCTGACACCGTCCGCAAGTGCCTCCCTGAAGCTTGGGCCAGCTGTGCGCAGTGCGAACCTGACTACAGCATCTGCCCCAACACGTCCCCTCCCAGTGCCACCCCTCACCTCTGTAGGTGCGGGACACCCCAGTCCTCCCAGGCTGACCCGTGGCCACCATCCTCGCCCACACTGCCTCCCTCAGCCCCTATGTTCTAGCCCCTCGAGGCCACTTCCCTCGCTGGGCCCCGCCTGGGCCTCTCCCTCCGAGGATCTGTGCATGGGGTCCCCACCAAGCTCCGAGGGCTGCCACTGTTGGTTCTGTGACCCTTCTCGGGATAGGAAGGGAGCTGATCTGTCAAAATCCATTTACGTATTTCTTGGTTTCCGGACCACAGTGTGCTAGAGCCCAACGTGGCTCGGGAGGCCCAGGCCCAGGAGGCCAGCAGCCAGATCCAGCCGGAGATGGCTGCATGGCTGGGGCCAGAACCAGACTCCCAGCTCCCAGCTCCCATGGGGACAGAGGACAGAGAGCCCAGGTGGGGCGGGAGCGGGCGGAGGGGGTGCGCGGAGACAAAGAGATGCAGAGGTTTGTCCATCAAGCGGGATCCCGATTCACACACGCTGTAAAACAAAACAACCCACATTCTGATCTCTGGGATGATGGGAAATTTCGAGCCTGCTTATTTGACGATGTTAAAGGGTGACTGTTAAAGTACGATCGTGTTGTGGTTTCGTTAAGCCAAGAGTCCTTTCTGTTTAGGGACAGCTGCTGAAATCCTAGAGGGGACGGACTCTCGGAGGACTTCCTTCCATGAGATCGAGGAGGCCTGGCGCGGAGACCACGGTTGGGGCACCGGCCCCTGGCGCTCATTGAGGCCTCGCCGTTCCGTCAACTTTTGTGGACACTGGGGGGGCCTCCGTGGTGCAAGAAACACACCCCCACCTAACACGATGTCTGCAACAGTGAATAAGGGGACAGCCCTGGGACGGCTCCCTAGGATCCACGTAAGGAACGCATTTCCGAGGTTTGAAAATTAGCGGAAGGACAGAACACGTGATGCGCCGTAAGCGTTAGGTGAAGGCTTGAAAGAGCCAGGCAAGTGCAGGGTGGCTGCCAGGTTAGGGAAGGGGCAGCACCGGGACACGCCCTGTGGAGGCCGACCTGTCTGGGTCCCCTGACAGACTGTCGCGGGGCCGCAGGCCTCTGCAGCTGAGCGCCGTGGGCACGTGTGACATCGTGCTGCTGGGGGCGTTGAGGGAGGCTCACAGGTCCCAGGTCCACCTGTGTCCACTGCCCGGCCTCCACATTCAGTGCAGGGCCGCTGGGATCCTCTCTCCCTCTCTCTGCCCCTCCCCTGCTCGTGGTCTCTCTCTCTTTCTCTCTCGCTCTCAAAATAAATAAGTAAACCTTAAAAAAAAACCATAAATAGTAAACAAATGAATACAAAAAAAACCTAAGCGCTGGGAGAAAACCTGAGGGAACGCGGGAGCGTCGAGTGAAGGGGTGTGGAGTGGCGTTCCTGTGCACCCCACGCAGCATGCACCAGCCTGGAGAAGCTGGCCCCGTGCCCCTCGGAGCAGGGCTGTGGGCAAGGGTCACCCTGGGGCCAGACCGGCTCTCATGTAGTGGTGAGCGAGCCCTGGTCCGGCAGACCTCGCAGCTGGGAGGGGGCCTGGCCGGCTGCGAGGGTGCCAGTGCAGAGCGGGAAGGGTGTCCCTTTGCACCCCTGTCCACTGTCCTAGGGGAGGTCTCGGGTCTGAGCCCAGGGCTGAGCCCTCGGAAGTCACTCACAAGTAGCACCATGCGCTTCCCGAGGGCGCAGACACTGGTAACAACCAGACCCCAAAGGGCCCAACGCCACAGGCTCCTCTTCCGCTCAATGTCCAGATCAGGCCAAGCCAGGGGACAGGAAGGGCACAGCGGGGAAGGGGGAGGGGGGCGGGGGGAGGGGGCGCGGAGGACGCAGTTCTGGAAACAGAAGGTCATGAACGTCCTCCGTGCCGCCGAATCAGACCCCTGAGAACGGCTCAGGCGGTAAATTCCGGGTTGTATTTTCCTATAACGGAAACGACTCCGCGAGGAGCCGAAGCGGCAGCCCCCAGGGAGAAGGAAGGAAAGGCTGACTTCCTCTCCCACTGCAGGCCGGGGGGCCTCCCTGCCCCAAGACACATGGGAAGGATTTGCGGTGATTCATGGGGGCGCCACCACATCTCCCGCTGGGGGGCCTTCGTCGCCCTGTGAATCACACTTATCTCTGTTTTGCAGATGAGCAAACAGACACTGGTAACCCTTCGCGAAGGGCATTCTAGGTGCACCTTCTATAGGAAATGTCCGTCTGGGGAATTTTCTGCCCATGGCTGGAAAGCCCAAGGGACCGCAGAGAGCTCAAAGGCCGTACGAGGTGAGGCCGCCTCTGCCCTCCTGCCCGCCATGTCCTATCCAGAACAGCTTGAGGTCACCCCTGGGCCCTGGGAACAGAGAGTAACCTCTGCTACCTGCGCTCACCGCCCTCCTGCTCTGAGCTTTCGGAGCTCTCCTCGGCCAGCACGTCGGACACCAGCTTGAGGGCGCGCTCCACGTGGGAGACGGCCTTCTGGACGGCCAGGAGCTCCTCCTCCGTGGGGTAGATGGCAGCGTGCATCCACATGACATGCCGGTCATCGCTGGACTCCGGCCGCCGTGTGGACTGCAGGGCAAGGGACCAGTGTCACAGGCGGGCTGAGAGGCCCCGGTCACCCGGCGGGTGGGGGACAGGCAGGGCGCGTGCAGGACATGGGGAGCCCCAGAGCCAGGCTGGCTTTGGGGGTGACAGGCCAGTGGCAGCAGAGAGCCAGGCGAAGGCGGGCTAGGGCCCCCCGAGGCGGGGAGCCAGCAAGGACCTGGGACTGCGTGGGGCCGGTGGGCTCCCCTTCGCGGTGGTCTTACACTTCTGCGCCAGAAGCTTTGCAGCGAGCTCAGCGGGGTCCTTCCCCTTGGCAAGGTGGGAACCGGAGGCTCCCAACCCAGCCCAGCCCAGCATGTGTAGACAGACGGACGCGGAGGCTCCAGAGGGAAATGGTGACCGGGGCTCCACAGCTGCAGGAACGCAGCAGCCAGGGATGGGACCCAGGCCTGGGGCCCCTGTCAGTGACTGGTGATGGGTCTGTGGCCCTCGGGCCCTCCAGCTCCCACCCTTGGGCACCCCTTGGGGGTCCTGGTTCAGTCATGTTCCTCGCTCCTGGGGATTCAGGTCCTTCCAGTGAGGGCCTGAGACCCTCACCCACCCACGAGGCCTCCACCTTGGGAGGCGTTCAGCACACAGACAAGGCCACCACCCACCCGAGGTGAGCCGGTAGGCGCCCCCGGCCTGCTCAGGTGGGAAGGAGGGGGCTGGTCAGTCGGTGAGGGTCCAGGGTCCTCTTCCGGGGCCTGTGGCCCCTCCTCCAGTTGCTTCCTGCACAGCTCGTAGTGCCTATTGGGGAAAGGGGAAACAAGGTTGCTCTAAGCAGCTGAGGGTCCCCTGGGCTTGTCACATCAGAACGATCCTGGGTGAGGCTGGGGACCTCCAGGGACAGATGCAGCAGCCTGATAGGGCCCCGGGAGCCCGCGACGTGGGTGCTGCACAAATGCCTGCCACGTGTCAGGGAGACTGAGGCCAGGCAGGGACACAGGCCGAGAACGAGGGACAACTGCCACCCTGGGTCCGTCCCAGGTCTTGCTCCCCAGCTCAGACCCTGCCTGGACCTTCCAACCAACAGACACCACGTCAGGAATGCTTCGAATCTGCTCCAGAGGGTGAAGGAGGATGTGACAAGTGCATGGGTGGTCAGGGGACATGAGGATTCAGGGGGACATAAGGAACACTAAGGTTCAGAGCAGAGGTCAGAGAGACGAGGACACAGGATATCAGGGGATACTGGGGTCAGGGGGACACAGGTCAGGGGACACAGGAGGTCAGGGGACATGGGGGTCACTGGGACACAGAAGGTCAAAGGGATACTGGGGTCAGGGGGACACAGGTCAGGGGACACAGGAGGTCAGGGGACATGGGGGTCATGGGACACAAGGGGTCACCGGGACACAGGGTCACTGGGACACAGGAGGTCAAGGGGACACTGGGGTCAGGGGGACACAGGTCAGGGGACACAAGAAGTCAGGGAACACTGGGGTCAGGGCTCCTGGAAACACGGGGCATCCCTGTGAAGGGGGCCCAGGGTGCCTGCCCCGCGGCGGCTGTGGCTGCACCATCCTGTGTTTATCACAGGATGTGAACGCAGACACTTAGCCTGACCGTCTCTGCCAAGGGCGGTGTCCCCTGCCTGCCTCGTGGGGGTGAGCAGCTAGGGCCTGGGGCTGAAAGGAGCAGAGGGCGGCCAGGCGGGTGAGAGCGTCCGGGAGGATGAGGGTGGCCGGCGGGTGAATGTGGCCAGTGGGTGAGGGCATCCGGGCAGGTGAGGGCATCAGGGCGGGTGAGGGCATCTGGGCGGGTGAGTGTGGCCAGTGGGTGAGGGCATCCGGGCAGGTGAGGGCGTCAGGGCGGGTGAGGGCATCTGGGCGGGTGAGGGCGTCCGGGGGGGTGAGGGCGTCCAGGGTGAGTGAGGGCGTCCAGGGTGAGTGAGGGCGTCCAGGGGGGTGAGGGCGTCCGGGCGGGTGAGGGCGGCCGGTGGGTGAGGGTGTCCAGGGGGGTGAGGGCGTCCAGGGGGGTGAGGGTGTCCAGGTGGGTGAGGGCGGTCGGCAGGCCCGCGCACCTCATCTGGGTGTGCCAGCGCCGCGCCTCCTCCAGCCGCTGCCTGCTCAGCCGCCTCTGCTCCCTCAGCGTCTCCTGCAGGAGCTTCCGGGCTCTGGCACTGGGCGCCACCGCGATCGGAAGGTCAGGGTCCACTTTTTTCTGGAAAGGGCAAGAAGGGCTGTGAGACGGGAGACCCTCCTGGCCCATCGCGACATCGCCCGGGTGCGGCCGTGAGAGCCCGCGCTGCCCGAGGAAGAAGTGGGCACCGCGAGCCCCACCGCTGACCGCCGACCGGTCGCCGCAGAGCCAACGTGAGATGCTTCTTTCTGATCAAGGTGACTCGGGGGGGACGGCGCTGGCGTGAAAGCCAGCGATCTGCGTTTTCAGAAGCATCTAGGTTCCCTCCTGGACTCTGTGCTGAGCACTTACTTCCGTCGTCCAGAACGGGCCGCGCCGTCTGAGGAGCGTGGGGTGGGGACAGCCCATGTGCCCACTGACTGTGCCCACAGTGTGCCCACTGCGAGCAGGAGCGAGGCGCCCGCGCCCGCCACCCCGTGGATGGATCGTGGACACATGACGCTCAGGGAGGGAACCAGACACGGGAGGCCCCGCGGGGTGTGAGTCCACGTGTGAGAAACGTCCAGAACAGACTCGTCCACGGATGGGAAGGGGGTTCGTGGGGGAGATTATGGGGCGACAGCTCATAGGAGTAGGGCTTCGTTTGGGGGTGACGGAGCGTTCTGGAGTTAGAGAGGCAATGGCCATGGCGCTGAGCCGACGCAGCGGTAAGAGCCACGGACCAGTACGCTTCCACCGGTAAACTGTGTGGCGTGTGGGTGACGGCTCAATAAAGCTGCTAAGAAACGGTGACTACCCGGAAGCCGTGGTTTACCAGCAAGCAAGTTACACGCGTGTGCTGTGCACAAACACGCTCAGGGCCGCGCGCGTGCACACCTGAGAGGGAGGCGGCCCACGGGGCTGAGGGACCCAAAGAGGCACCCCCCTGGGTGGGGGGTGGAGCCCCCGACGAGGACCCTGCTGCCCCCGGAGGGCCGTCAGCACCCGCCCCCCCGGGCTCCTCGGAGGCCCGGCTCCCCGACGATGCGGCTCGGCCCGGACG